>RJWH01001225.1:0-427183 GCA_004363575.1 Solenodon paradoxus | reverse complement strand
GAGGGAGGGAGGGAGAGGGAGGGAGGGAGGGAGGAAGGGAGAGAGGGAGGGAGAGAGGGAGGGGAGAGGGAATGTAGAAGGGGGAGGTATTTATCTATACTTTTAGAGTAAGGGTAGGGATGATTCATTTCTCCTGTTACATGGAGACTGCCCCCAATCCTGTCTCCCGAGACCCTAAGTCCCCTTTCCATCCCTCAGCACAGGGAATAAATCCTGGGTCTGCCTCAGTACCTCAGAATTTAGCGCCAAGTAAGTTCTCCTTATGTGCGTTATTAAATCTGGGCTTTTCTCTTACTAATCATCCCTAATGTCAATTTGTTCATTTGTCCAGCCTGTGAAGAACCTCAGAGAAATAGGGAGACTTTTCCTTTGACCCCCCACAATTTGGTGACCCACGAAGGAGACGTCAAGAGGTTGGACAATGCTGTTCCCGGGATGGTGGCCGCGGGTGGGGCTGGGACTTCTGAAACAGTTGGCAACACTTGCACAGTGTACGATCACCGACGACCACCGCAGAACTCCTGATCTCGTTTCCTCTGCAGACGTCTGACGGAAACAAAGCAGTAAGAACTATTTTGATCTCTCAGTTGATTCGTAGGAGAAAACTTGGGAAAGCTGGCTTCTTGGGTGTGTGAAACTCATTTTGGTCTAAGGACAGGGTTCTTGATTTTGAGTACTTCTATGGTTAAGAAATAGAATTGCTTTGGGGTGTCCTTGTTTCTCACTGTATGTGTTTGTCTTTGTCTGGCAGATTCTCACCCCGAAGAAGTTATTTTGATTTCGTGGCCTTCTCTTTTGGGTCTCCCACTTGAGACTTTTGTTTTCCATTCTCATTGCAGAATTTTCTCTGTAAATCTTCTTAGGGAAGATCAGGCCATGGGTGTGTTTATGTGTAGAGTTTGTTACTGTGGTTAAGTTAAAATGCTTACTAGCTTGGTTGAGTCACTTTTAAAATTGGACACCTAAATTGAAAAAACATTTTGAGAGCACTCCTGAATTGAAATGTGGCTTATTGGCACTTGTATATAAAATAAGTTGGAAAGAAAATATAAAGAAAGGATGTTGGCTAGTTTTAAGGAACCAACAGCATGGCCTTGCTTTAGAAATTCTTGTTTTGCTGGATGGATAACACCAAAGGTGACATAAAGGTGCAAAGGCCATTAGGAGGTTTTAGCTTCTGAAATCCCACAGATAGTAAAACAAAAAAAGCAACAACAAAACAAAAACAGAAACAAGAGAAAAGATATTGAATGAGATTATTGCTATTTTAAAGTCTTTCAGGAGATCTAAGAACTCTAAGTGAGGCGATTTTAAAATAGTAAACCACATGGTAAGCAAACACATTCGACTTTTTAGGAATTTCATGTAACTCTTATAGTACACAAAACAATTCTAAAACTTCCACATAAATATATACTAAGATGACTGCATTACTTTTTACTTTGACATTGCTTTCCAAAAGATTTCACCATACTTCATGAGCCTAATTTGTTTAATCTCTTTCTATAAAGAAAAAATTTCTTTATATGGGCCATCTGAGGAGCTCTCTAAGATTTCCCATATTTTTCTTTTAAAAACACATTCCGTTCAGAATTTGATTTTTAGGGCAGTATGGGAAGTTAAGTTTTAAAACACAATAATAAAACAATATTTAATTATCCATTTAGCCAAATGCTTATTGTCCTCATTGGACTCAGTTCTTACTTTCACTTTTATCAGAGGCCTGATAGAGATAACGTAGCTTTGAGACACATTTTTTTCTAGGTACATCTTTTAAACAAATGTTTAAACAAATGTTATCAATTGTGTTATACCCAGATCTTTATCTATGGTCATTTAAAGAGTCTTGCCATTTACAGAAAATATTATTTACTAATATTTTCACGTTCAGATAGATTCATGGAAAGATCTTTAACAAGTTTATCATAAAACTGAGCTGGGTAAGGAATCACAGAAATTATGGAAAACTAGACTCATAAAACTATTACAGGATCAAGAGCAAGCATGAAAAGGGACAGGATGAACTAGTGAGAATGACTGTGTCTATGACTTTTTGGCTTAAAACATTATAGGTTTCTTATGCTTTACCAGGCGAAGAAAGTTCTTTTTGTCTTTTAAGCAGTTGCTGCGGATTAATCTAGAAAGTTGCACCTTTTTGTAACTTTTCTCCGATACCGTCAGTCTTTTTCTGGAGTCACGCATGCGGCAGGCAGAGAACCTGATGTGAGCTGCCTGACAGCGGACGCCACTCCAGCCGCAGCCCAGAACCTGCGGGCTGGAGCTTGTTGTCTAAAAATCTGAGCTGGCTGCTCTCAGTTCAGACTGGATTCATGGACCAAACCCCCATGATTAAGCACTGCTTTGATTTCTGTAGAAATGATCATTATTATTGCTTACTGTAGAATTAACTTTAGGAGTCCAGCCCTACAAGTAAACATAAAGTAGGAATTTCCAGGGCTAATTTCCAGGCCCCAGAAGCTGCCAACGACATGAGGTAGACAATTTTCTCAAGATCACGAATCAAGACACCTCACTTTTCTACCATTCCTCTTCCTTCTTAGAACTCCCTATTTTCTGCTGTTGTTTTATTTTTTTTTTCAAGTGAGAGATAGGAATATTTTTTCCCTCTGAGTATTTTGTGCATATTAGAAAGCTGATTGGAAGCTGCCTCTCATTAATCTTTTGCCATGAAATCTTTCAACCTGTCTTACTTACTAACCCTCTTTTTTCAACAAGTCAGGTACAATCAAAACCCTTTGCCAGTCTACCAAACCATGGCCATGTCCATGAATGAACTGGATTTTGGGTTATGTCAACATCTAGAGAGTCTGAAAGAAAACTGAACTCACTTTTGTTCCTCCTGATATGAGTACCTGGGACAAACACTGGAAATGTGTGTAGACAGTGACGTGTGGCCTGCACAGCAGACCCATGTGACCCTGCTCTGCTTCTATTGAGTTACTTGGTCCCCAGATCTCTTAGAAACTCAAGGATTATTTCTTTTTTCAGTACTTTATTTTCATTTGTAAAGCAAAGTTACCGCAATAAACTCATATGTGTAGGCTGCCCCTAGATATATATGCATACATGGTGCCCTCCACTAAATTCGCCCCCACTGGCTGCTCCCTGCCATGTCCCATTCCCTACTGGTAACCTCGGCAATTTTGCAAGAGTCCTAGGGTTGGCTTTGTTTCATCTGTTCCTTTGTCTATTCACATTCCACCTATGAGTCAGATCATCTGGTACCTATCTTTCTCCTTTCCACTTACTTCCTTAACATCATCCCCTCTAGATCCATCCATGTTGATTCAAATGACAGGATTTCATCTCTTTTAAGGGCTGCGTAGTATTCTATCATTCCATTGTGTGTGTGTGTATAACATCTTCTTTATCCATTCATCTGATGTTGGGCACTTAGGTAGTTTCCAGTTCTTAGCTATTGTGAATAGGGCTGCAAAAACATGTAAGTGCATACATCTCTGCAAGTTAGTGTTTTTGTATCTTTTGGGTAAATACCTAAAAGTGGGATGGTGGGATCATATGGGGTTTCCACATTCAACTTTTTGAGGAATCTCCACACTGTTCTCCATAGGGGTTACACCAGTCTGCACTTCCACCAACAGTGTAAAGCTGTACACTGTTCTCCACATCCTCGCCAACATGTTTCCAGACTTTTGGATAATAGCCAGTCTCTCAGGTGTATGGTGATATCTCATTGTTGTTTTGATATCTCATGTTGTTTTGCATTTCCCTGACAGCCAGCAAGCAGGAACATATTTCATGTCCTATATGCTATCTCTTTGGACAAATGTCTCTCCAATTCCTCTTCCCATTTTTTGAGTGAATTGCCTGTTTTTCTGTTATAAGTTTTATGAGTTCTTTGTACATTTTGGATATTAAGCCCATGTCAGAAATATGAAATGCAAATATCTTCTCTCAGTTAGTAGGTTGTCTTTTCATTTGATGTTTTCTTTTGCTGTGAAGCAGATTTTCTGTTTGACGTAGTCTCTGTTGTTTATTTTTCTTTGTTTTCCTTGATGCTCTCCAAAGACCTCTCTACGGCTGATGTCATGGAAAGTCTTTCCTATGTTGTCTTCCAAGAACTTTACGGTTTCTGGTCTATTGTCCAAGTCTCCAGCCCATTTTGTGTTAACGTTTGTGAACGGTGTCAGAGAGTGGTCCAGTTTTCCCACCACCATCCACTGGAGAGACTTTCCTTTCTCCATTGTATACTTTTGGCTCCTTTGTCATAGATTAACTGACCGTGTGAGAGTGAGTTTCTGGGGATTCAGTCTTATCCCACTGATCTGTGCTCTGTTATTATTGAAGTACTGTACCTGTTTGATCACTATCACTTCGTTGTTTAGTTCAGTTCCTGGGAGTGTAATCCTCCAAATTTGTTCTTTTTTCTCACAACTGCTTTGGCTCTTTTGGTCTTTTGTTGTTCCATGTAGTTTTAAAAAATTTTTATACTAGTTCCTTGAAATAGGCCTTCTAAATAGACTTCTAAATAGACTTCTAATGGGAATTGCATTAAATCTATATATTGTTTTAGGTAAGAAGACCATTTTAGCAATGTTGATTCTTCCCAGTCATGAGCAGGGGACATCTTTCCATCTCTTTCTGTCCTCCTCTATTTCTTTCAAGAGGACTGTAGTTTTCATTGTACAGATGTTTTACTTCCTTTGTTAAGTATATTCCAAGATATTGGATTTTTTCACTTCAACTTTAAATGGTGTGGTTTTCTTGATTTATTTTCTTCTAGCATATTATGTACAAAAATGCAACAGACTTTTGTGATTTGACTTTTTTAACCTACCAATTTACTGTGTTTATTAATTAGTCCTAGTAGCCTTTTGACGGAGTTTTTAGGGTTTTCAATATATATAATTATGTCATCTGCAAATAATGATAGTTTTAGTTCCTACCTTCCAATCTGGGTTACTTTTATTTCTCTTTCTTATCTAATTGTTCTGGCTAAGACCTCCAATATGATGTTATATAGCAGTGGTGAGAGTAGACAGCCTTGGTTTGTTCCTGATCTTAGAGGAAATGCTTTCAATTTTTTTTTTTGTTGACTATGATATTGACTGTGGGTTTATTTATATAGTTTTTTTTTATGCTGCGGTTTGTACCAAGGACTGTCATTCAGTTAACAAGGAATAGTAAAAAATGTTTCCCATTGCATAGAAAATGCATGCCACTTGAGCGTTTCTAGAACTGTGTTGCAATCAATTTGATTTTCGCCAGTGGCATCTTCAAACTTGCTGAGAACTTAAGAGACTAGCATAGAGGTTTGTCAGATCACCAGATGCCTCGTTGCAGACGAACCATATACAACCTTGGGTCTATCTCAGCTGTCCCTTTGTTAAGATGGCCTCATTCCACAGATCATATGAGTCGATCAGAAATCTGGACTTTGCTGGCTAAGTAATAAGACTAATGTTTATAACTGTCAGAACCAAGCTAAAATCTGCCTGTATCAGCTCTTGAATTCTGATTTCTCAGGAATATATAGACAATGGAGATATATAGACACTAACTTTTTCAAAGGTCCTGGAACATCACAGATGCTGAGAATCACAGATACCACTCTGATCCTGTCCATAAACTATGATGGTGTCTTTATTCTATGTAGCAGCGGAGTATATAAAGGATTTTCTACCCAAGTGGTCAGGAAGAGTAGACTTGGATAGCTGGCTCCCTTTGTCATTAGGCATTTCACCCCAAATGTCAGCCAAATTGCAAACCGGGGTTCCTTTGTTCATAAATTGAGTCACATAGATGCGACTGTCTAGAACTTGTGGAGAATCTACTTGTATATCATGACTTCAAGTTCTTTATTGTGTTAAAGGTCTTATTTCCAAGTTTTGGAGACTAGGAATTGGAGAAAGCAATCCTAAGTCTCTCCATATGTTAGAACAGGAGTACAATGCCACAATGAACTTGGCAATCAGGATTTGACAGCCTCATCTCTGCAGTGCGTCAGCCTCTCTGGACGTGCTCTGACCCTGACTGCTCAGCGAAGGCGGCTGGTTCTGCCAGTGGAGGAAAATGCGCCTTCTACACAAACAGGACCAGTAGTATCACCAGATAATTCATTTTATTAGTCCAAGGAGTGGGAGACTGGTTTGATGGGATGTGGGGACAGGTGCCTTGATTTGCCTTGTTCTTCTTCATCTTCACCCTAATCTTTGTTCTTTCTCTTTTATGTAGAATTCTTGTCACTAAAGTACTAATCTGATTCTTCTTTCTCCACAGCCACTGGCCTAGCTAATAATGTATGTGACTTCCAGAAGTCACAGAGAAAGGAACCGATGGGACCAAAACATGAAACCACAAGTTTCTTAGTTGTTCCCCTTGGTTGCTCCCCCGGCCCTGGGATGTGAACCCAGGTCCTTGAGATGTAAGCACAATCAGAGGCATAGACCCAACTGCTGCTCCACAGGACCCACCAATATTATATAATTTTGAATGTTCAGTTTTCAACAAGAAATTATAAGGCTTGTAAAGAAACAAAATATATGAACCATACATAGCGGGGGGTGGGGGGGGAAGCAGTCATAAAAACCATCTCTGATAAAGCCCAGACAAAAATTCAAATATCTAAAATCAGTATTATATATTTGTTCAAGAAGCTAAAGGAAACCATATATAAAGAGTTAAAGGAAAATATGAGAAAGATGTCTCACTAAGTAGAGCCTATCATTAAGGAGTTAGAAATTAATATTTTAAAGAAGCAAATAGAAATTATGGAATTGAAAAATACAGTAACAAAAATAAATTCACTATGGGCACTTAAATCACATTTGAACCTATAGAATAATCAGTGATCTGAAAAATAGCTCAAGATTACTCAGTCCAAGAAAGGAACAAGAATGACAAAAGATGAACACAGACAGCCCCAGAGACCTGTGAATCACCACATACACATACCACATACAGTGGGAACCCCAGAAGGGGCCCAGAGAAGGGAGCAGAGAGAACACTGAAGACTAATAATCAAAAACTTCCCAAGTTTTATTAAAAAAATTGATCTTCCTATTCAGAAAGCTGAACAAATCCAAGCAAAACAAATTCGAAAGAGATCTGTACTTAGATACATCATTCAAACTGTCAAAAATCAAAGAATCTTGCAACCAGCAAGAGTAAGGGTCACTAGAATTAACAACTGACTCCAAGGACCAGTGGAGGTCATGAGGCTGAGGGATGACATAGCAAAAATCTGAATAAAAAAGACTGTGACCAAGAATTCAATAACCAGTAAAGTTATCCTCAAATACAAGAGAAACTAAGACATTCCCAGATCAACAAAATCTGAGATAATTTGTCTCTAGCAAACTTGCCCTGCGAAAGGAGGAGAATCTTTTAGGATGAAAGGAAAGGAAACCGATTTAAATATGAAGAGCTCCATTAAAGGTAATCACATACAATGTAAAAGTATAAGTATATTTTTTGGTTGTCATTCTGTTTGATCTAATTTAAAGGATAAGAAGAGCATTAAGAAATAATTTAACACTGTGTTGATGGGCTTATAATGTATGAAGATGTAATTTATATGACATTAACAGTACACAGTAAGCGAAAAGAACAGAGTTAAAGGAGCTTTTAAAATAGAAATTAAGTTGGTATTCATCTAAATTAAGATGTTAATTTCTAATTCTCAGAGAAATCACTAAAAAAGCAAACTTAAAGACATATAGTTAAAACACAAGGAATTTAAATGGTATCCTAGAAACTATCAACCTAAAATATAGGCAGTACTGGAGGACTAAGAAAAACAAAAAAAGGCAAGAGACAGAAAACAAACAGAAAATGGCAGATGCAAATCCTCTGCTATCAGTAATTGTACTAAATATAAATGTATTGAGCACTCCAATCAGAAAGCAGAATTTAGCAGAGTGGATTTTTAAAAACGTAATCCAACTATACAGTGTTTATAAGAAATGCATTTTAGATTCAAAGACCCAACGAGCTTGAAAATGAAAGAATGAAGACAGAAATACCATGCAAACCGTACCCAAAAAGAGCTAGGGTGGCTGTACAATATCAGACAAAATAAAATTTAAGGCAAAAATTGTTATTAGAGTTAGAAAAGTACATTCTACTAATGACGTAAAGCTCAACCCATCAGGAAGCGACGACAACGATTAACATGCAGCACTTTACAACAGTATGAATAACAAATATATGAAGCAAAAACTGACATTAATTGACAAAAACTGAATTAAAGGGAGTGACAGACCATTTCAACAATAATAGTTGCAGACGTCAATAGCCAGCTTTCAGTCCTAGACTAGACAGAAGACGAAGCAAGAAATAAAAGACCTGAACACACTAAACTGACCAGACCTACCGACACCTCTCCAACACGCCACGCAGCAAAAGCAAAATATAATTCTTTTCAAGTGAACAAGAACATGAACGCCATAGGACAGACGATGCATGGCATATTAAAACAAGTCTCATTAGATTTAAAAAGATCGATATGATAAAAAGCATACTCTAGCTACAATAAAGTGAGTGTAAGTCAGTAACAGAAAGATATTAAGTGCTTTTTCTTTAAAAGAATGGTGCAGCAGTAATGAAGGTGAGCAGGCAGGCAGGCAGACAGGAAGAGAGAGGAGAAGGAAGCACTTTATTTTTATTTAGTTGTCCATCTTGCTTGTTCCCCAGCCCCAGAATGCGAACCCAGTACCTGTTATACACGCAGACTATTCTCAGTTGGAAGCAGTGGACCTAACCACTACTCCACCAGCGTGAGCAACTATGTGCCTTCAAGCAGCACACCACTAAATAACTAATGGGCCAAAGAAGAAATGACAAAGGAAATAAAACATTTGGAGTTGAATCTGAAAACACAACATCCAAAACTTGTAGGATGTAGTGAAACCAATAATTAGAGGGATATTTATAGCTGTGAATGCTTTAAATCAAAAAAGAAAAAATATCTCAAATTATAACCTAACCTTTCCACTATAGACAGAATAGTTGTGTCCCTCAAAATTCATTTGTTGAGCTCAACAAATTCACAAAGATACAAATCATACCAAGCATCTTCTCCAATCACAATGGCTTAAAACTAGAAATCAACCACAAAAAGGAAGCTAGAAGAATCCAAAATCCATGGCAGTCAGACAACACATTTCTGATTGACTCTTGGGTAAAAGAGGAAATCAAAGGAGAATTTTAGAAGTACTTGGAAACAAATGAGAATGAAGACTCGAGCTACCAGAACTTGTGGGATGCAACAAAAATAGTGCTAAGGGGGAAGTTTATTGCAATCCAGACCTACCCTCAAGAAACAAGAACAATCACAAATAAACAATCTAACCCTACATCTAAATTAACTAGAAAAAGGACAACTGAAACCAAAAGTTATCAGAAGGAAGGAAATAATAAAAAAGTTGACAGAAATAAATGAACTAGAAATCAAAATGATACTTCAGAAGATTAATAAAACCAAAACTGGTTCTTTGAAAAAATAAGATTGACAAAACCTTGGGTAGATTTACCAAGGAAAAAAAAAGAAAACTCTCATAACTAAAATCAAAAATGAAAGGGGAGAAGTTACAACAGATACCTCAGAAATACAAAACATCATGAAAGACTACTATGAACAGCTATGTGCCGGTAAATTAGACAACCAAAAGGACAAGGACATTTTTAGAATATTTAGAAACATACAGCTAACAGAGACCAAATCAGGAAGAAATGGAAAACCTGAACAGAAATATCATAAGCAAGGAAATTGAAGAATTAATCAACAGTCTCCTCCCAAATAAAAGCCCAGGACCAAACAGTTCTACTAGTGAGTTTTATCAAACTTTCAGAAGACTAATGCCTATTCTTCTCCAACTCTTTCAAACAACTGAAGAACAGCGAACACTCCCAAACACTTCCTATGAAATTAACATCACACTGATACCAAAACCTGATAAAGACATCACAAAGAAAGAAAACCACAGACCAATATCTCTAATGGACATAGATGCAAAAATTCTCAACAAAATATTAGCAAACCAAATACAAAACATCAAAAAGATCACTCATCATGATCAAGGGGGATTTATCCTGGGGATACAAGGATGCAAATCTGTTAATGTCAATAAGAGCAAGGAGGAAAAATCCTATGCTATCAATAGGTGCAGAGAAAGCTGACAAGCCCCAGCACCCACTTATGATTGAAAAAAAACCAAACAAACCCTGCTTAAAATGATAATAGAAAAAATATACCTCAACATAATACAGGCAACATCTGATAAACACAGTACCGGTAGGAATGAGACAAAGCTGTCCACCCTCACCACTGTTACTTAATATCGTACTGCAGACTGCAGCCACAGCAAGACCACCAGCATTTTTCAAGGAAATACACAAAATGTTTTAAATTTGTTTGGAATAATGAAAGATCCCAAATAGTCAAAACAATCATAAGAAAAAAGAACAAAACTAGAGGTATCACACTCCCGGATCATGAGTTATACTACAAAGTGATGGTGATAAAACTGTATGGTATTGGGACTGAACACAGAGACACAGTGGTGGAGAACTGCATCATCACAAATGGACTCACTCATATCAGTTAATTTATGACAAAGGAGCTAAGATCACATGATGGAAAAAGGAAAGTCTTTTCAATAGATGGTTTGGGGAAACTGGACAGCTATATGTAAAAGAAGGAATCTAGTTCACTCTCTAACACCATACACAAAAGATCAAAAAGATTTAGAGACTTGAATGGAAAACCAGAAACCATAAAATACATAGAAGATAGCATAGGCAAGTCATTCCAGGATATCAGCCTTAGAGAGGTCTTGGGGACTCAACTCCAGTGGCAAGAGAAACAAAAATAAAAATAAGCAATTGGAACTACCTTAAACTAAAAAGCTTCTGCACAGCAAAAGAAATCATAATCAAAACAAAGACAACTTACCAACTAGGAGAAGATATTTCACTCCATATATCCAACAAGGACTTAATATACAAAATTTACAAAGAACTCATAAAACTCAATCACAGAAAAACAAACAAAATCAAATAATGGGCAGAAGAACTAGATAGCTATTTCTCCAGAGAAGACTTAAAAATGGCCAACAGGCATATGAAAAGATACTCTTCCTCACTTGTTATCAGGGAAACACAAATAAAAACAATAAGTTATCATACCTTACAGCTGTGGGACTGGTTAATATTCAAAAGTCTGGAGGCAACAAGTGTTGTTGAGGATGCAGAAAAAAGGGAACTCTTTTACACTGTTGGTGGGAGTCCAAGATGGGGCAATCCTTACAGCAGTATGGCGGGGCCTCGAAAAAATTGAGAATGGAAATCCCATACAACTCCACCATTCCACTTTGGGGTTTTTTCTGAAAGACATAAAAACACTAATTGACAGAGAAATATGTACCCCTGTGTTTATTACAGCATTATTTACAATAGCCAAGACCTGGAAACTATTTAAGTACCCATCATCAGATGAATGGATAAAATGATGTGGTATATACAATGGAATACTACAAGCCCTTAAAAAGATGAAATCCTATCATTTGTGCAACATGGATGAAACTAGAAGGGAGTATGAAAAGTTAAATAAATCAGAAGGAAAAAGACAGATACCAGATGTTCTCACTCATATGTGTATTATAAAGAAACAAAACAAAGGAACAGACTAGACAAAAACCAACCCTTGGACATTAACAATAGAACTGAGGTGACCAGTAGGAAAGGGGGTGAGGGTTGCAGGCAAGTGGTGGTGAGGTCTGTGGACAACAGTGAAGAACTTTTGGTAATTTGGTGGTAGACGGTGTATCGGTATGTATTTGAAGGATGGAGAACACACACATATGGGCTTATATTATTTTGTAAATCAAATTAACCTCAATAAATGTTAAAAGAAATACATATACTGGTGTGTCCTAGTGGAGTAGCAGTTGGGTCTGCTGCCCCTGGCTAGGCATAATCCACAGACATCCCAAGGACTTGGGTTCATGTCCCGGGACCAGCAGAGATAACCAAGATAAACAAAATAAAATTAAAAGGCTTCTTCCGCCTCTCTTTCTGCCTGCCTACTCTCGTTAATTCCTGCCTATATCCTTCCTTTCAAAAATAAAAACAGCAGTCCATAGAAACAAGTTGGCAAGGTTTGGGAGAAAAAGGAAAACTTGTACACTGAGGTTGGAAATGTAAGTTGATGCAGCCACTTTAGGAAACTCTGTCGAGGTTCTTCAAAAATAGAACTACTGAATCATCCAGAAATTTCGGTTCTAGAATCTATCCAAAGACTATAAAAACAATTATAAAAGAAACGGATAACCCCTATGTCTTGCAGCGTTATTTACAATAGCCGAGAAATGAAAACTACCTAAGTGCCCATTGACAGATAGACATGGTGGTGTACATACACATGATGGAGTACTACTCAGCTATAAAAAAGATAAAATCATGGTATCTGTCAACATGGATGGAATTAGAGGAGATCACACACTAAGTGAAGTCAGAAGGAGAGAGACAAATATCTGATGCTCTCACTCATGTGGAATATCATGAAACAAAGCAAATGAATAGACAAAAAAAATCAAACAAAAACTAACCCTTGGACACTGACAGCAGAATTGAAATTACCAGAGAGGACAAGAAGTGGGTGGGAGCAAAGGTAGTTGGATCCAATGAACAGTGGTGGGGGACAACTGGAAATTTAGTGGTGTGAGTGGTGTGATATATGTTTGATGAAGAATCTGCACATCAAAAAATAAAAATAAAAAATTTTAAAACACCAGTCTGTGATTTTTTTTTAATAGCAGCCCAAACAGACTAGATAGAAATTGGTACCAAGAGCAGGATGCTCCTATAATAACACACACTCTATAAAATGCCCAATAAACACATGAAAAGATGTCCCACGTCACTAATCTTTAGGGAAATGCAAAGCAAAACCCCCTCACCTCCATTAGGATGGCTTCAAAAAAACAGAAAATGTGTTGAGGATGGAGAGAAACAAACCCCTACATGCTGCTAATAGAAATGTAAAAAGGTATAACTGTTATAACAGCTCTACAAAACATTAAAAATAGAATTACCGTAGGTCCAACATTTCTACTTCAGGGGATAAATCCAAAATAATTGAAGACATGAGGTCCTACTGATACAAACAAGTACTTAATTAGATAAATGAAAGAGACCAAGGGACAGCTCTTGTTTATAGTAAAATGACAAATTATAGATGTAGAAGAAAAGAGGGAAACAGAAAAATTACCATCCAGCAAACGCCATCATAAAAATCATTTTAGACGTGATCCAGTATGGGGACTTTCAGTAGGCACAAAGCTGAGAAGATATGGCTTCTGTATATTCTCAAGCAGTCTCCCCCAGTGTGTTCATTTAAAACAGAAAGACAGTGAGGAAATCTGGCAGAAACTACTTTAATCAAGTGGCTGTGATCAACGTCCCCATGAGAAGACGTGCTGGGCATCATGAACCCCACGACATACACTGAGAAGAACACAGTACATTTCTGTGATCTGTTGAAAATGTGCAACTTCAATGCACTTATGTGAAAAGATCAGGACTGGAACTGAGGAACATTTGACAGCAGAACCATGTGCGACACTTGGAAAGTGTCAGGGTTACAAAAAAAAAAAAAAAAGTCTAAGGAACCCCACAGGACACCTAGGAGATTAACAAATAAAGGCAGGAGCTGGGGGTGGGGCTCCTGGGTGAGATCTTGGGACAGGAAAATGATATTATTGGAAAAACTGTTGAAATTAGAATAAAGTTCATAGTTTATTTAATAATAGTAAACTAATACTAATTTTTCTAGTTTTAATGATTATGTTATCAACAGAAGTTGGTTATGGGGGAATGTGCAAACTTATTTTTGCAAACTTTTACATATTAAAACTAGTTCAAAATGGGGGAAAATATTTTAATGTAAACCTTGTGACTTCCCAACCCAAAATCTCCATTGGCTTCTGGTCACTGTGAGGAAAGCCTCTTTCCTCCCAATGGCTTACAACACTCTACACAGTTAGTTTTGTTGACCTCTCTCTGACACTGTCTCTTACCATGTCCCCCTTGCTCCTGTCCAGCCTTGTCAGTGCCCACGCTGCCCCTCAGCCCAGCGGGCAGCCTCCTGCCCTGGGGCCTTTGTGCTCACTGCTTTTTCCTCATGGACACTGATCCTCCATCCCGGCACAGCTACTCTTATCCTGCAGGCAGGTCTCTGCTCAAATACAACACCTTGGCGAGGACTTACCTCATCACCCCTTGTATAAAAGTATCTAACAATATCCACACTATCTTCCCTTGTCTTTTTTACACTCTCCATGGCACCTGTCACCACCTGAATGGGAGTTTTCTGTATGTATGTACTTAGCTGTCATTCTATAGTTATCTGTCTTCACCTCTTAGAATGTATCTCCAAGAAATGAAGGGCTATAGTATTTTGCTGAGTTCCTGGCACATAGGAAACACTCTAATATTTACTTAATGAACAAATGATTTGTTTTGTGAGTTACAATTGACCCTTGAACAGTACCTCTGGACCTTTGAAAATCCACATATAACTTAAAATTGGTTCTCCACAGACCCAGGTTCCACATCTCTGGATTCAATTAATCAACATCTGAGTGGTTAAAAACGAATGCAGGTAGGCCCTGGTGTAGTGGTTAGGTCAGCCACTCTGCAGGAGCTCAGCCCACACACATCCCAAGGACCTGGGTTGGAGTCGTGTGTCCTGGGGGAACAGCCAATGTGAACAAGCAAAAATAAAGTAAATCTTCCTCCTCTTCCTGCCCACCTGCCTACTCACCCTCATTCCTGCTTGAAACTTAAAAAAAAGAAAAAGTGAATGCAGAACGTGCAGATAAATCCATGAGTAAGTGGACCCATGCAGTTCAAACGTGTTGTTCAGGGGTCAAATGTATTTATTGTTATTTGTTTAAAATATGCCTCTCACACTGGGATGAGTATTTACAAAGGCAAACATTTCACTTTCATGTTAGGAATAACGTAGTTATTGTGTACACATCCGCCTACCAGAATGACAGATCCCAAGATTATTATACCAGTGAGTATTTTCCCTGAATATCGGGAATATGGGAGATTTTCGTTCTTTGCTTGTATGCACTTCACACAATAACACTGTTGTGTAGTTTTCAAAGTGAAGAATAATGACGAAGGAGAATTATCCTATATTTAAGTGAAAAAAGGCAAAAGTCATACCATGCAGTGTTCTATTTTTGTAACAAAATAGAAATACGCCTAGAAAAAGGAGTGTTAGTGGCCACTGAAGTGCTATCAGTGCAGGTCAGAGGGGTACAAGATTAGTGTTTGCTTCTCATTGCCGCCTCTTTCACAATTTTCTACAGTAAAAATACATACTCCAATTTGTGCAGCCGCAGGGATAAGTGAGAGAAGTAAGGAGATCTCAATGCCATGGCTCCTACAACGCAGACGGCCCCCACATCTACAGGGGTAAACACAGAGGAAGCAGCTGGCTACAAAAGCCACTAGAAGAGTGCGTCCTCTACTGGAGGGGCGAAGAAACAGCAATGTTGCAAGCCCGCTACTGTGGCGCTTGTGAAATTAGATCATCTGCTTCGCAAGCTTCCCTTCCAATGTCTGATGTGAGAAATTGCTCAGGACTTCAAAACAGATCTGAGCTTCCAAAGCACAGCTTTTGCTGCTTTGCAGGAGGCAAGTGAGGCCTATCTGTTGGCCTTTTTGAAGACACCAACCTGTGTGCTGTCCATGTCCAGTGTGTACAGCTACACCAAAAGGCATCCAGCTAGCACTCTGCGTAGGTGGGGAACATAATTCAGCATCCACTATGATGGTAACATGTCATTCTCAAAAACATTTTTTTCCTCTTCTTCCTTTTATTGGTAGTTTTGTTAGATTCACCCCTCCCCGCACACAATGGGATCAAAAGGCACCTAAGTATATGATTGCAAGTGGAAAAATAGGGGGCAGAAACCAGGTATTGGTAATTTTTCCACTTTCATCTTCATTTGTGCATGAAATTTTAATATAAATGCAGGGGCATCAAGCTAATGCAAGTAAAAATGTTTCACTGAACAAGTTTCAGCAGTTCAACTTTTAACAATTATAAATAAATCTGTTAAATTTTTCTGAACAAAGCCAGCACTTGGATTTTTTTTTAAACAAGTGATTTTCTTTTTGATGGCAACTAAGAAGCGTTTAATACCATAGTTCCATCCATTCACTATACTTTTCTAACTGAATTGTCCTACATGCAAGTAAGTTTTTAATGTTGTCTATCTTCTGTGCTGTTTCTGTAAACTTGCTATTGAAATGCATTAAAATTAATAGATATTTCAAGTAAAAACAATGAAGTTAGCACAAACTCTCACTCTATAATCCACAACAGTAATTGTGCTTGTAAAAGATTTAAACCTGGTGCACACTGTGGAGTAGCGGTTAGATCAATCACCTCCAAAGGAGCAAAGGGTTCGAGCCCTGGGTGCAGGAGGAAACATCAGTGCCACTGACTAAATAAAATGTTTCTTCCTCCTTTTTCCTGCCTGCTTCTCTACCTGCCTTCATTCCTGCCTGTAAGTTTCCTTAAAAAAAAAAAAAAAAAAAAGTGTAAACCTACCAAAATGAGAGGAGTCAACAGCAACAACATTTTGAAAAGTGGAAAACAGACTGACAGCAAAGGGATTACTTTGCTAAACCAAGAACACTGAATCTTAACCAACCACAGAGAAGCTGAGCCCAACTCTGATGTATAGATTTCCCAGAATGCTTAGGAATTGGCAGAAGACCAGTTCTCTCTAGACAGGGAGTGGTGCAAATAAATAAATTGAAATAGTTTAAGAAGCAGGTCGATCCCCATTTCTGCTCCTTAAAGTTCAGTGACCCTACACCAATGATGGGAGTATTTCTCTCCCTGGAGAGGGTATCTGAACATAGAAACAGGCACAGTTGAAGGGGGCCCAGCAGTGCTGAAATCTGGGCAGTGAACACTTAGATGCTAATATCCCCATACCCAGCCCTCTGCCTGATCCCTTGTTGCCAAAATGCTTGCAGTCAGGGTGGAGCAGAAGGAGAAACTTTTTTTGGAAGCTTCCCTGTCTGCCCAAAAAATGACCTAGAGAAACTGGATGGACGGTTATCCACTGCAAATGGCCCTACTGTGACCCCGCCCCCCGCCCCCGCCCACAGGCTTCCAATCTGCTGTTAGTCTCCCACTCTTAAGCATGAGCAAGGACCTCGGGACCATCTGACATCTAAGGAAAGCCAATAACATGGAAGAAAAAAACTTGGAAGAAATACAGCCAATGTACAGAAAAGGAAACTTAAATAAAACAAAACAAAACAAAAATCAAACCAACTGTCAGTAGAATTCTCAGATTGCTAAGAAAAAATATTCCATTAGTGAAATAATACCCACACACATATTCAGAGAAGAGTTCAGTACCCTTGGGATGGAAGATAATATTATGGAAATACCACGGAGAAAATTTTTAATGGAAAATGAGAGAAAAAGATAAAATTAGAGAACCAGTCTAAGAGATATATAATGGAAGAAAAAAAGGTCATTCTGATAAGAGAGGAGAGAGACTGCAGAGGAAAAAAAGTCATAACAACAATACAAGAAAATGTCCCAAAGTCCCAAGCAATCTAAGTGTGGGTACAGAAATATCTTTTTATAAAGACAAGTAAGAAAAAGCAAGGTACAAAGGTTGTAAAGGATGTTATTTCATATGTAGACACAAGAGAAAAGTAAGACCCTCTATTCATAGATGTTGATATTTCCATAAAATTAGGTAGAATACATAAAAAAACTAATTTAAAAAATAGTTGTTGGGGAGGGTGAGGCATTCCACTGAATTTTTCCACATAGTTTTTATTTTTGAGCCATATGAAAACAAAGTCATTCTGCAATAACAAGTGAACTTGAACTATATCTGATAAACTGCTGGAAGCTCATCATGAGCAAGTCTGAGATGCAAACTCCAGGGAGATCCACTCATTGATACAACAGATGACTCCAGCACCATAGATGGAGATCTCAACAGCCCTGTTATAAATTAGATATGGCAGGCAGCATATTGGTGAGGACACCACTGAATTCAACAGCACCATCGATCAGCGGGGTATTAACAGACACTTCATGTAAGAACAGCAGAATGTGAATTCTTCTCAAGATCATATAGAAAGTTCACCAAGAGAGACAACCATTTGACCCTTCAAATACACCTCAACAAATTCAGAAAACTAGAAATCATACAAATATCTGTTGTCTGATGACATGGAATTAAACTAGAATCAGTAACAGAAAGACAGCCGGAAACTTCCAACATATGAGGAGATTAAACAAAACACTTCTAAATAACATATGGGTCAAAGGAAAAATCTCAAAAGAAAGTAAGTAATATTTTGAACTAAATGAAAATACAACTTACCAAAATTTGTGGAATGTGGTAAAAGCAATGCCTACAGGGAGTTAGAGCACTGAAAGCATGTATCAGAAAAGAAGACAGACCTAAAATCAGTCATCTAGACTTCTTCCTTAGGAAACAAGAAAAAGAAGAGTAAATTAAATCCAAAGTAAGCAGATAGAAGAAACAGTAGGAACTAGAGGAGAAACCAAGGAAATTGAAGACAGGCAATCAGTAAAGTCGGCAAAATCAAAAGGTGGTTCTTTATAAATATCAATAAAATCAACAAGTCTAATGAGGTTAAGAAAAAAGAGGACACATATTACTAAAATCTTAAGTGAAAGAGGGGTACACAGATACCATGGACAAAGGTAATAAAAGAATACCATGAACAACTACTCTATGCTTACAAATTTGATAAACTAGATTAAATGAACCAATTCCTTGAGTGATAACTTGCCACAACAAATTTTTTTTAAATAACTTCAGTCCATACCTATGAAAGAAATTCAATAATAATTAAGAACCTTCTGAAAAATAAAGCACCAGGCCCACATGGGTGGACAAACATTTAAGAAGGAAATGATGCCAATTATATACAATCTCTTTCTGAAGGTAGAAGTAGAGAGAATATTCTAAACTCATTCTCTGAGACTAGCATTACCCAAGGCCGGTATTACCTGAATACCAAAATAGAACAAAGACCTTACAAGAAAAGTACAGACCCACATCACCCATGAATATCAATGCAGAAATTCGTAACAAAAAATTAACAAATTGAATCCAGCAATGTATCAAAAGAAGTACACACCATGACTAAGTGGGATTTAACCTAGACATGCAAAGCTGGTTGAAAACTCAAGTCAATTAATGTAATTCAAAACAGGCTAGCGCACAAAATGATATGATCGTATCAACCAATAGATACAGAAAAAGTATTTGATGAAATCCATCACCCAGCCCAGTCTGGTGCAGTAGCAGTTTGGTTAGCTGCTTTTGGTTGAGCGTATGGTCCACATCTGGGTCCAAAGACCCAGGGCTGGAGTGAAAACCATCATGAACAACTAGATACAATAAAGTATTTCTTCCTCCTCTCTCTTCCTGCCTGCCTGTCTCTGCTCACTCTCATTCCTGCCTGGACTTTTCCTTTAAAAAGAAATTCACCCATTCACAATAAAAACTCTCAGCAAACTAAAAATAGAAGGGAGAAACAAGATGGTGGTAAAGGACACAGGAACTCTGGTGGTGGGTGTGGTGTATCAAAGCCATAGGTTGAGCAGTGAGTCCAATATCTTAAAATGAGAAAATGGCTTTGTAAACAAAAGAATAATTAATTTTACTCTGAAGAACAATATACTGGGCATGATGAAAAAACTTTTTAGTATTATTTCTTTAGCCAACCAAACATTGTTCCCAGTCAGCTATTTTTCTCTTAAACTTTCTCAGGGTCTTGTCTATTGCCATCACCTAACCTTATCACCACAATTTTCCTTAACATTCTGGAAGGGAAAAGTGAAGGTGGTGAAGTGGGGAAGGGGCCTGTAGCAGACAGTCCTGGACCCCTACCTGAGCCCCTCATCTAAGGAGTGGTTTTGGACAATTACGAATCCCTAAACAGTAATGCAACTTTGATTTGAATGTGATTATCAGCAAGCATGCAAGGAAAGTACTTTGTATTATGTTTATCACACAGTAAATTCTCAATAAATTTTAGTTACTGTTATTAAAAAGTAAGTGCTAAGAATTAAATATTCTTAAAACTCAGAAATATAAGAAAATAACCCAAATGTCACATGATCTGGGATAATCACTGATAAATAAAGGATAGTTTAGTTTGTTGGTTTGATAAAAAAACATAGGCATGTCTTCGGAGTTATCAATACGGGCATAATGCAAATTTACAACTTATTCTATTTAGGTTTACTGGAGTCAAATACACTCATGCTATATTTCTATTACAAAATTTGTCAACAAGAAAAATAACTTAAGGTAATGGTTAACTCTTTAATGTCTAATCCAAGCATAATTATTAAAGCAAGTAATTTTATTTTACATATTTGTAAATAAGACCAAGGTATCTACTGAGTTAAACTAAATAATGTATGTTCACTGAATATATAATTTCCAAATAAAATAATATACTGAGAAAAAATTAAAATAAATATAGATGAGAGTTTACTCCACTAACTAAAGACTATCTACAAAAACCTACAGTTAAGATCATTACTTCATGATAAGAAACTCAGCTTTTCCACAAAGATTAGGAACAAGAATAATCTCTTACCACTGCTTTTCAACATCAAACTGAAGTCCTAGCTAATGAAATCAAGTAAATAAAAGATGTACAGTTTAGGAAGAAAAAAAACTTTGTTTGCAGATGACATGGTCATCTAAGTATATCCAAAATACTCAAAATTTCTGGAACTAATAAGCAATAATAGAAGGTTACAGGATTCAAGGTTAATCCACAAAAGTTGATCACTTTCCTATGCACCAACATTTAACAAATGGAAATGGAAATTAAAAACACAATACTACTTACATTAACACCACAAAAATTACTTAGTCATAACAAAATATGTACAAAACCTATGAGGAACAAAGGTCTGATGAGAGAAATCAAAGAACTAAATAAATGGAAAGAGTCCATGTTCATAGAGAGGAGACTCAATATTGTCAAGAGGTCAGTTCTCCCCAGCTTGGTCTATAGATCCAATGTTATCACATCAAGTTCCCAGCATGTTATTTTGTGGACATCGACAAACAGATTTTGTTTATATGGAGGGGTAATGGGCTCAGAAGAGATAACGCGGTATGGAAGGAGCAAGACAAAGTTGTAGGAGAGACACTAACTCAAGACTTAGTAAACAGTTATGATAATTAGGACAAGGGAGTGTCAGTGAAAGAATAGACAAACAGATAAATGGAACAGAGATCCCGAAAATAGACCCACATAAATAGAGTGCACTGGTCTTTGATACAGGAGTAAAGGCAACACCAAGGAGAATATATGTTTTCAACAAACCGCACTGAACTAACAGGCCAACCCTACACAAAAAACCATAAATCTAGACACAGACACTACACCCTTCACAAAAATTAACTCAGAATGGATCACAGACCTAAATGTCAAGCACAACACTACACAACTCCTAGAAGATAGCATGAAAGAAAATGTGGATGACTGGCATTGGTGATAACCTTTTACATCTAATACCAAAGGCATGTTCCATGAAAGAACAAAAATGATAAGCTGAACTTCATTACTCTTAAAATGTCTGCTCTGCAAAAGACACTGTCAAAAAATAAGACATAGTCTGGGAGAAATATTTGTAAAAGGCATATCAGATAAAGGACAGTAATCTAATTTATACAAAGAATTCTTAAAGTTCAACAGTAAGAAAAGAACAAATGAATTTTTAAAAAGAACTAAAGACCTTACAACACTTCACTGAAGAAGATCCACAGATGGCAAGTAAACACATGAAAAGATGGGAAATGCAAACTAAAACAACAGTGAGATTCTACCACGTAATATCAGAATAGTCAAAATCCAAAATACTGACAATACTAAATGCTCATGAGGAGCTACAGGAACTCTCACTCCTTGCCTGTGGAAATGCAAAGTGGAAAAATTTAGAAGACAGTTTGGGTTTCTTATAAAACTAAGCATACTTTTACATTGCACTTCTTGGTATTTATACAAATTGAAAACTTTCATCTACAGAAAAAGCCTGTACACCGATGTTTCTCACAGCATTATTCTTAATTGCCGAGACTTGAAGGCAACCAAGATGTCTTTCAGTGGGCACGGGTATAAATACACTGTGTATATCCAGTCAATAGAATATTATTCAGCGCTAAAAAGAAATGAGCGATCAAGCCATGAAAAGACATGGAGGAATGTTAAATGCTTATTACTAAGTAGAAGCCGCCCATCTGAAAAGCCTTCATGCTGTGTAATTCCAACTATATGACATCCTGGAAAAGGCAAAATGAAAATGGTAAAAAAGAGCAGTGAGTCTGGGGGGATCAACCAAGATGAACAACTAAATAAAATTATAAATGCTTCTTCCTCCTTTCTCTTCTTGCTTGTCTAATTGCCTTCATTCCTGCCTACACCTTTTTTTTTAATTGCTTTACAAAAGTTTTTAAATGTAAGATTTTAAGTTTTTTTAAAGAAAGAAAATTCTCCAAAACATAATGACATGCTTTCAGTTCAAAAGAGCCCGCTGTGTGTCTAGCAAGATACATAGAACAGAACCACCGCCCAGATATATACCACTGTAAAGTTTGGAATATGGGGGCCAAAAACATGCCCTACAGATTCACAGTCAGGAAAGGTCTGCATTCAAAATGCTTTCAGAATTCTGAATGGCAATACTGGAAAACAAGAGGCATTCAAAATTCCGAAATACAATGATTTCTTTTGTTTTAAGAAGCATTTTAACTGATTTGTCCATTATGGTTGTCTTCCGCGCTCACCCCAGGTTGTAAACCCAGTTCCGTGGGCCGCTGGCTTAGGGCGCAAGTCACCAGGAGCCACAAAATGATTTCTTGCCTGAAAATTCTGTGTCTATTATCTGTGTTCCCCCATGAAAGAGGAAAACCTGGGATATAAGGAGGAGGAGAGTCCAGAGGAGAGGACAAGGGAACTCCCATGGGTAATGGGAACAGGAGCTGTCAGGAAGACAGCCATACAGACAGGTCAGAGGACATCAGTCCTTGTCATAGCAGGTCAGCCATCTCAGGAGAAACTTTCTTAGGAAGATGAAACAAAAATAATGAATTCACCCAAATCTCTTGAAAAGTCGTTTACATTACTGACTGGGAATGTAGAGTTAAATCACTGAGAGCAACTTAGCAAATGGAAAACAAGACAACTATAAACTCCAGAGGAAAGAGTGTTTTGAGGGAGAATAACCAGTTAACCACGTGTTTCAGCGTGAATCTATCAGTATAATCATGTAAACGGTAAAGGAGGCTTTTCTGACTGACCCACTAAGTCCATGACCGACACTGGTAGAATGAGAAAAAAGGAAGGATGCAGGTGGAAAAGGACAGCGAGAAGGGGAGAGAAGTAAATACTCATCAGCAATGGCAGATAATGCCCATGCCTGGAAAATGGAGACATTGAGAAAGAGGGAGGAGGTAATGACCAAAGGAAACAGTTCCAATGGTGGCTGCTCTGGGGAAGAGTAAGGGGGAGGCCAGGGCTGCCCCTCAACAGAAGGTTCTGAGACGGGATACTCTGACAAGCTAGCAAGTTAGTTTGTTGTTCGTTTCCGGGAAACGGCAGAAGACGCCAGACTTCTGGAGTAGAGACAAAGAACAGTTTAATGTGTGCAACAGCAGGATTAGAGTGTTTACGGTTAAAATACTTTCTCAGAGCGGTGTCAAGAGGGCTGGCGGGCACCTGTATGCTGTGGGCTGCATACGGGGGAGGAAGCCTGAGTTTGGAGAACCAGACTTTGAAATTAAGAGCTGTAAATTGACCTGTATATAAATGTATATTCATTTACCCTCTACTGAAATGAAGTCCGAAGTCAGGAAGCTGGACACATGCCTCAGTCTGCACCCCGGCACCAGCAGGAGTAAGTAGGAGGTCCTCTTTAACCCAGTAGCAACCCCCGCCCCTCCCGCCAAAGGCTGGAGAAGGCGGTCCCGGCTTTGGTTCCTAGGAAGGACTTGGGATGGGGGTGGGGAGGGGTGGTCTCGCCAATGAGCCAGGACTTTCTAATTTTTTGTTGTGGTTTCCAAATAAATGCATTTTGTTGGTGAAACAACAGCTTACTTTTTTGAGATCAACAAGAGGAAGACGCTCTCTTCCAAGGCTGTTTGCTATACAATCATCCTGAAAAGGACTGTAGGGAACCAAGGAGAGTAGTCAGTGCCTCATCCCTACCACGAGAGGAATGCAAAAAGCGCGCAGAGCCGAGTCTCACAATGAACCTCTTTGAATTATTATTTTTTTTTAAATTACATGCATGTAAAAATTTCATAAAAATTTAAATTCAAATTAGATATTTAAAATTATTAAAACTCGCCTAACCTTTACTCCCATTCACTGGGCATCTTTTCTTTCTCACGAAGACCCAACGTCGGAGAAAACTGGAGAAAGTTCTCTGAAACTCTGGCGCGGGGATAGCGGTCCCAACCCCAGCGCCCCGCGGCCTCAAGAGGCGGTCAGCCGCCCACCCCGCGCGTCCCTGGCCGGCCTGCTCCTCCGCCCTGAGCGCACAGTCGGCACCTGGAAGACCGGGACCGGGAGGCCCCCCGCCACGAGCTGTAGAAATGCAAGCCACCTGTGTGAGGTGCTGGAGCCGCCCTTTTGTAGTTTGTGTTGATGACAAGCATCTGAGTTGTGAGTGGAACCCAACTGAAACTCAAGAAATAGCAACGTTGACCCCTTGATCCCGGTAGCCAGCTGCGGCTCGTCCCGGGCCTGAGGGCCAGGGCGGGTCTCCCGCGCCGGGGTCCGGCGGCGCGGCCCCACCACCCTGAGCAGCAGTGCAGGAGGCGCGGCAGCCCCGCGCGGGATCGTCGGCCCCAGCGGGTCGTGGGCCCGACGCTGGCTGCGGGGCGTGTGCGCAACCCCCTCGCCAGGGCGCACAGGCGCTCGGGGTACCGCAGGACTCGAGCGTCCAGCCGGCTCCCTGCCCAGCTTGGTGCTCAGACCAATCACTGTCACGTTTGCCGCTCCCTCCCGCGACCTGGGACCTCCGCGGACCAGGGGCCGCGACGGGCGCTCTGTGCAGAAGCGGGTCTGCACCCTCACCCCTCCCGCCCGCACCGCCACCGCCCGAGGCAGAGGCAGCCAGGACGGCGGGCGGGCAGGGCTCTTCAGATCTCTCTTATCGCCCCTCCATCTCCGGTTACATAATGCCGTGCCCCTATCTCAGCCTAACATCGCCACACACTTTGGGCCCGCGCGCCTGCTCCCACGCTCGGGGGCGCCCCAGCCCACAGCGCCCCCTATCAATTTTGCTGGCGGGTGGGGTGGGGAGGGCCAGGTAAGGGAACACTGACTCACTTTAGGAATCTGGGACGTGAGCAGTCCACAATACCCCAGTCCTCCCACGCTTCTTTCCACATCATGGAGACCCCACAGAGATGCCAGGGGTCCGATTTTACAGCTGAAGAAACTGAGGCCCACAGAGAGGTCACAAAGTCAGGAAGCCACACTCCAGGCACTAGGGGGCTACAGGCCTGGGAAGCTTAGGGTTTGTAGAGAATGGGAATCGTGTTACTGGTGGTAGGACACCAGCATCCCTTGGAAAACGAGTGTGAAGGACAGAGGGGGCATGAGCAAGCAGAGGGGTGTGGGGGTGGGGGCGGGGACTGAAGGGGGAGAAACTGGCTTAGGGGAAGAAGTGAGGGAGAGAGCTTGACACCACCACCTCATAAGCAAATGCTGTGGCCTCTGTAGTAGGGTTTTCTGGGGGACTTCTGGAGAAATGAGGGATGAGCAGGAAACTGGCTACATGCCAGCTGTCCTGCTGGGTGGGCTGCTCACTGGGACCCAGAAGTGGGGGCAGGCCCAGGAGTAGCCCTCGCCATCTTCATTCTGCAGAAGGAAATGAGCCCCCAGAGGGCAGGTCCTACAGAAACTGGTGGGCAAGGGTGGGGGTCCTAGCTCTCAGGGGCACTGGGAGCTGTACAATCCTCCCACCACCCACCTGGCCCATTAAGAGTTTCCCTGAGCCTGGGCTCAGGCTGAGGGCCTGGAGGGGGGTGTCCCCCAGTGTCCACACTGCCCATGCTCAAAGTGATGATAGCAACTTGTTAGAAGAAAGGTTCCAGGAGGCTCCCCTGAACGTGATTGGAGATTTCGTGGAGACTTCGGAATACAGATCCTGATAATCCTTCCCACAGAGGGACCAACAGGGAATCGGGCCAAAGGAAGTGAACCTCACTCTTCTCCTTTAATCCTGTTTGAATTTTGCATCTAGAGCAAGTATTACTCTGGTAACGTAAGAGACCAGGTCATTGAAAAAAAAAAAAAAAAAAAAAGCCTCCAAATCCCCACATCTGATAGTCTTCCCAGCACTTCTTGTGACCCAAAAGGCTGTGAGGACAGCGGCTGAGCAGGCAGAGTGAACAATGAGCAAAACTGCTGGGGCTCCAGCTGCCACGACTGACCCCCAGCTGCCACAGAGTCCTCTCGCCCACGCCCATCCAGGTCTTGGAAACAGCCCGACCCCTCTCAGTAAGTCCACAAGAAATCAAACTCTTTCCTTTATGTGATGATGGATTTTCCACAGACTAAATTAAGATGACAGAAGATGTGGTTTCTAGATAGTGCCCGACAAAGCAGAGACCAGGGTGTGAAACGTCATACTGGGGGCCTATAAAAGCAGCCACAAGAGGCCAAGGTCACAAGCCACTTCACTGAGGCCAGCTTACTCGTCTGCTCCTGTCCTCCTATATTGGCTCTGGGCTCAATGGCGCTCTGGTTGGCCATGGTCATTGCTCTCACCTGTGTTGGTGGCCTCGCCTCCCCACTCCATAGGCCTCCCTGCCATGCCCTCCGGGAGCTCATTAATGAGCTGAACAACATCACCAACAGCCAGAAGGTGAGTGTCTGCTGACTAGGGTGCTGAGGCGGGTGACTCCAGGAAGGGTATTGGTCATGGTCTGGGCCATGAAGGCTGGGCCTGGTTCTCAGATGCCTATGGGTCAGGAAAAGCCCACAAACCAGGGGAGGGGCCCAGACTGGGGGATGCAGCACCATGGCTGGACCCATAAGAGGGTCTGGCAGAGCCTCAGGGACCACCTGCTCCACTGGCCTGGCCCACTCCAACCCAGCCATTCTTGAGTGGGGGAAGCAGAGAAGGGCAGCCCCCATACCCACAAGCCATCGGGCATTTGCCAAATAGACTTGAATGCAATAACGGGGCCACTGTTCACAGCATCTTGGTTCAGCCTGTCCTCACGGAAAGGTTCACTATGGAGTCACCTGCTCTCCCCCAGGGGGCTGGTGCCCATTTTCTGAGCACTGATTAGGTGCCAGGCCTGCTGCAGGGTGATGTGCATCTCCCCTCACCACTGCCAAATCACCTTTAGAGGCAGGTACCATGACTGACTAAGCATCAGTGAGGTTAAGTGACAAAAGCCAGATTCACGACAGCCTGGCTGACATCAGAGTGCTCATACTCTGAACTGCAGTGTCCCCAGTTCAGAACGCTGAGTGTTTCTACACCAGATCCCTACTGCCTCCTGTCTGGTTGGCCGGGTCATCCCTCCCTTACTCACCCAGCCCTGCTCTGGTCCTCCCCTGGCCTGGTGTCTTCTGTTCCCACCCCCCAGCCGCGGAGAGCTTCACACAAGGCTTGTCCCTTTCTGGTGTGGTGTCCCTTGATTTTTCTCTCTCAGCTCCTGTACAATGGTCTCCCCCACTGTGCAGAGGTGGGAAACAGCACTCAGGAACATTGAGGGGTACCAGGCCGGACTCTGAGTCAGACCAGGGGTACTTGTGGGAACTGAGCTCCATGGAGACCTGAGCTGGGTGGGCTGGACAGTTTTGGAGTGCTGGCCAACACTCAGCTCACTGTCTTCTTGCTCCCTCAGCTAGCCTCCTGCAATGGCAGCATGGTGTGGAAACTGAACTGGACGACGGACATGGTAAGGACTGCTTGGACACTGAGAGGGTGGCAGAAACCATAGTCCTTGGGCCTGTCTTCTCCAAGCTTGCTCACATGGCTGGGGGGCTCTAAGCTCTCTCCCTTCAAAACCACCCAGACCCATTTCTGCCAGGCCTCTCTACCCTCTCCTCCTCCTCTTCCTTCCATATACTCACTGAAGGGGCCACCTGAGCCCTCCAGATGGGGTGCCAGGCAAGGCCTGACACCATCGTCTCTCCCAGCAGTACTGTGCAGCCCTGGAGTCCCTGACCACCGTCCCCCACTGCAGTGCCATCCTGAAGACCCAGAAGATACTGAGACATCTCTGCTCTCCCAAGCCTATGGTAAGGCCCCCTGCCCCACAGCACCCTGTACCTGCTCCTGCCAGCCCTGGGCACATCCTGGAGTTTCAGAGGTCTCTGAGCATGTAAGGTGTGCATCACTCAGAGGTGGGGCCACTGTGGCAGCAGGGACATGGCCTTTGGGATTTCTTGGGCCTGAGCTTAAGGGCTCCAGACTCCTCACCTGCAAGTCTGCATAGAACAGTGCACGGCTCCTGGGGGAATCCTTTTGTGAGGAATAAACAATGCAGCCCCTGGAAAACCCCTGGCAGATGCTCCTTGTCCTCACCCACCAATGCTCTGGCCTCTGTCCACAACAGGGTTCCAGCTTGCTTACCCAAGACGTCAAAGTTGAAGTGAGCTATTTTGCAAAAGACCTGCTCGGACACGCAAAGAGAACGTTCAATAGTCCTTTCAGCTGTATCACGAAGCGGTAGCATGACTATTTAAGATGCAGCTTCATTTTTCTTTCAGGTGTTAGAAATTTCTTGGGGAGGTAGGGAGGGGGGTTGGTGGGGGGATTTCCTTAGCTTAGACCTCAGCCTGAACTGCCTGTCACCTCCATCTGGGGCTCCAAACTCAATGCTTGAGGATGGAGACCCTGCACCCACAGCCCTCTCCCTCCTTAGAACAAACTAGCATTACAGTGGGTGCTACCCTGGCCACAGGTGGGAGAGGGACCTGCTTTACACAGGGCAACTGAGGCAGAGCTGCTCAGGCACATTTCTTCTTGGCCTTATTTATTATTGTGTGTTATTTAAACAAGTGTGTGTGTGCATCCCTACTGGGGTTAGGGAGGGACTGCTGCTCCAGAATTTGGAGTCAAGGGCCCAGAGACTCAGGGCTCCAGCACTAAAGCAGGGGTCATTAGGAGTCCCTGGGAACAAATACTGTGTGCAAATTCTGCTACCTCACTGGACCCTGGGTCTCATCCAAGGCAGGGGACAGCCAGCAGTCAGCCCTCAACCAAGGAGTAATTTATTGTTTTTCCTTGTATTTAATGTTAACTATTAAAATATGTTATCAAGAGTTTATAATATACAGAAGAGCAGCCTGGAACACTGTCTATGGTGTGTGGGGATTGGAGGAGGGGGTTATTAAATAAGTTCCTTGACTTTGTCAGATTGGAAACTAGAAATAAAGATGGTGACAAAAGAGACCTGATGGTTTTGTCTTTTATGTTGGCCTTGGGGATGCTGGCTTGTGTTCTTAAGGCTCAGAGTTACTCTTTGGAGGGCTGGCCACTTGGAGGAGGGGGCTAGGATGGAGTGGAGGGGGATGAGGGGAAAGATCTGGGCTGAAAGACAGTAAGCAGGCCCCTGAGGGTGAGGAGACTTGGCCTAGAGGAAGCCCCCACCAACCCACCACAGGCAGGGGATGTCGCGTTCACAGAGGGCATCTGGAGCAGGCAGCCATCTCAGAAGTCATCTCAGGACCACAGCTTATGACAAGTGACCAGTCTGTGTCTGGCACCATCCCCACACCCTCTGGTGTCTTCCTTGTAACTTCCTTGAGTTTGAGAGGGCGTAGGTAGCTGGTTCAAGATCACATAGCTGGTAAGGAGCAAAGCAGGTTTTGAACCCAAAATTTACCCCGACTCCACAACACACGCTTATCTCCCCTGCGCCCTTCTGGTCACATGTCTGAATCTGGCCTGAATCACAGCCTTAAAATATTGTCATCGACCTTTCTGGCACCTCCCAGACGAGGTGCTCACTACTTTATTTTTCTTCACCCCCAGCTCTGGGTCTCAAAACCAGAACAGTAGGCTTTATATAGCTTACACCCTAGCTGCCTGAGTGTCCGCCTTACCACCTACTTTTACGGGTGACCCATTCCACATCTAAAAACCTCTCGGCAACGGAGCGTGCTTTCTCACTACCTCTGTGAACAAGGACACTTCAGTCGACTTACGGGCCCTGTGGTCCGTGGAGGGACTGGCGTGGAGAGCTGAGGTCACAGAGTCCTGGTCAGACCACTCCTCCAAGCAGGTCTTTTTCCTTCTCCTGAGGCCAGGCCAGCACCTGGGTGCCAGAAGCAGCCTCCCTCAGCACCCCGAGCAGTGGTTTCCAGTGTGACTCTGTGGGAGGTGTCCGGAGCAGAGTGCTCCGCGAGATGGGTGGGATCCTTTGCAGTCTCAAATGCCAAGTGGCAGGCAGGTGCCCACCTTGGGGGCCCCGAGTGCTGGGAAACACCTGTAGTGATGCAACAGAGCCATCGTGCAGAAGCAGCAGAGTTTGTATTGTACGCGATTCCAGCAAAAGGACCTGTCTGGGGCGGAAGGCCATGTGGGCTGCGTCAGGAACCAGTCTCAAATACAGCTGGTCTCCTGCTTGCTTCCACAGAGCGGCGGGAAGAAGACACGGTCAGTGCAGGGTGCTGGGAGGCTCAGCCTGGAGAGAGGAGACTTGGAGGAGCAGGCCGGGGAGCTGAGCGTCCCGGGAACTGTCCAGAGCAGGGAAGGGACTATCTGTGAGACATCTGGGAACCTATGAAGTCTCATTACATATGCTGTGACCCACCTGTGGCTATATGGCACCAGCCTTCTGGCCTAATGATTACTGAGACCCCACATTCACTAGGGCTTAATGCTAGAGTCTTTAAACAACGTCTGGAGAAGGTGCGCTACCTTAGGATAGCAGGGAGTCAGGGCTGGAGCTAGGGGGCAAGATGTCCCAGAATCACTCTCCATCCAGAGATTTGAGGAATTTAAGGCCAGAGGAATTTAAGGCATGGAAAACTGACTTTTTAAAAAAGTTTTATATAGAACCTAACAGTGCAACTTCTGGTCATACTATCTTTAACCCATGTCCTTTCTGTCCAGCCCAGCTACTGGGCTGTCTGTGCAAAAAGGAAGATGGAGAATCTTCCAGAGAAATTCCATGTGACTCTCCTGCGAACAAAGACAAATTACGGCTGGCATTGGAAAGGGTCCCTTAGGGTTTCCCAGGTAAGCCATACTTCCACAGTGCGGCCTGTGGCAAACTGCTCACAGGTCTTCCCAGGACCCACCACTAGGGGTCCTCAGCGTGCCACACCCTCAGCACCCCAGCTCCCTGCAGGCCTAGACTGTTCCTGGTAGAGGACCTGTGTCCAAAGCCAGAGGGGACTGGGGGCCTTCCAGGGAAGATGAACACTTCACAAAGGCACAGAACAAGCCACCACTAGTAGCAACAGGGAGCTAGACCCACTGAGAAATGAGAGAGAAAGAAACAGAAGAAAGAGGAAAAAGTTAACGTCAGCTATTGTGGTCAGAGCCTCACTACCTGGGGACTGACCAGCCCCAGCACACAGCCCCTTCGCCCACCCCCCCCAAGATGCCCACCCTTTACTGGGAGTTTTCTCTGACCATGTGGCCTCACTTCCCTCCTGCAGGAGGCAAACCCGGAGCCTGGCCCACAGAGAAGGGGTGGGGAGGGAGACAGTGCTTGCTGAGTGGGAGGGAGATGCTAGTTACGGGGCCCAGGGTGGGGAGCCCCCAACGCCCCAGGAGCCCCAGGCCCAGGAGTTTCACTGGAAGAGGGGCTGAGGCTCGAGTGAGAAGTGAGACACACATTCAAGTTTCCGATGAACTCGGCACCAAACACCTCTGTTTGCTGCTCAGATGAGGTATCAGAAAACACTGCAAGTCACTTTGGGGGTTTCTCCAAGGTCAGCCCTCTGCACTGCTCAGAGTGCCTGCACGTTTCCTTGTGGCAGAGCTGCTTTGCAGGTTGGGGTTTATCAAGTTCATCAGTGTGTCACTTTGTCATTATGATCAAGAGGGAAATACTATCTGCTTATTATCTTTAATCCAGCTGGTCAGTTTGAGCAAACGCCCTTCTACAAAGGCCCAGCTGACTCAGGATGACTGTGTTACAGTTGGGGCAGCCCAGCTGGGACAGGTTGCCCAGTTGTAGCCAGTCCTTCTAGGGGTTCAAGCTGGTGTCAGAACTGGTGGCTGCATCTATAGCCACCCCTCCCACACCAGCTGCCCACACCTACTCAGAAAACATAAAGTCTCATTATCTTCATGCATTTCTCGGCTCCACCCCAAAGCAACAGAGTAAATGGTGTGCAAAGAACTTTCCCAGATCAACTGATTTCTCGGCAGCAAGGGAGGGCCCCATGACAAAGCCCTTTGAAATCCCAGAAGCAATTTTTCTACTTATACCTCACTTTCTGTTGCGCTCTCTCCCTTCCTCTCCGCTATGCTTTCTCTTGTGGAAAGTGATTCTCTCGAGGCGTCACTGAGAAAAGCCCCCAGTCCCGGGCACTGCCCCCGTACAACTCTGTGTGGTCATTGGTGACGCAGGCACCAAATTAAATTTAGAAACTCTCGTCACTTGGACAAGCGTGTGGCCCGACACTTCCTGAAACCCGAGGGGGCAGGAAGGCCTCAGCCACTCGGGTGTAGACCCCACAGATGGTCCCTGGTGACCCCTGCCCAGCCCAAGGCCCTAGGCTGGAAGGAGCCTCAGCGATACAGCACTGGAAGAGCCATTTCCCATTTACTGTCTCTCCTTTCTTCTAATCTGTTTTCCCACGTTTTGTGTAATGAGCATATATTCATTTCCCACTAGATGACAAAGACAAATTTAATCAAAAAAAAAAAAAAAGCACATGAAATTGATATCTAGCCGATGAGGAAGCGGTTCAAAACTGGTGGCCTGGAGCATGAGGGTGTGCATGTAGGAGTGCGGGAGCCCTCAGCTGGGCGCATGCCCATCCACAACGATCTGGGAGCAGGCCGGGCATGAGCAAGGCTGGAGCAGAGTTCCCTCTGCCCTCCTCCCGCAGCTGGGCCTCTTGGGCCACTCTGAGCCTAGCTGCCAGAGAGAGAAAGGCGCTCCATTTTGGGATGTGTTCCCCCACTCCATCTCCGCCCCGGACTGCTATGCTGGGGCAGTGGGAGAAGAAGAGGTAAGATGGGAAAGAGTGGGTCACCAGCCCAGCTCTGCGAAGGCTGAGATGACATAGATGGGCTGAGGATGGATGGAGCCACCCTGAAGATGCTCAGCCAGGTCCCGGCTCTCTCTGTGGAGAAGAGCCTTCCACCTGCTTCTCGAAAAAGAAAAAGCAGCAGCCTGGAGAGTGTCTTCACCAGTGTCCTCAGCAAAGTCAGTCCGGAGCCCTGCCTGCTCCTGCTCCCTCCTCCCCTTGCTACTGGGTGCATTTGGAGGGCTCCTCACTTCTGGTGTAATCAGGATCCCAATCCCTCTGTCCCCTTCTCTGGGGCTGAAGCAAGGACTTCTGGGTCAAATAGCCCTGGCTCAAGGCCTTAACCAGGTGCCAGGCACTGTTCTAGGAGCTGGGGACCCAGGTGAACAGGCAAGGTTTCTTCAGCTGCAGGGACAGAGAGTGGGGGGTGAGTGACAGAGGGTGAGGGAGCAGCAGAGGCAGAGGGCTCTGGGGGCTGCCACCTGTGAGGGGAGATCAGGGGCTCAAGAATGCAGATGTGGATGGGGATGAAGGGAGAGAGAAAAACCCCTCAGATAAAGGAGGGGGGCTGCAAGGACCCCGTCTTCAGCTGTGTGAACTGGAGGCACCCCCAGCACTTGTGGTGGGAGCAGAGCCCAGGGCAGGAGGGAGGGCGCAGGTCCTGGTGGGATGAGCCCTCCATCTGGCCAGTTTAACAGGAGCTGTTGCTGAGTGAAGAGCAAACTCTGGGGACAGGGGCAGAGCAGGGTGACAAGTTAAAAGGCTCCTGCAGAAACCCTGGTAGAAAAGATGGTGGACTCACTCACTGTGGTCAGATTCTGGAGAGTTCTATGTGTGCTCTCTATATAATCTACATTTATAATTAAATAGCCTTTCCATAAGCATGACTTGTGGCATATAAATATTACAAGCAAATATGTACCATATATAATATATAAATATTAATATTAAACCTATACGCCCAAATAAGCTTTACAGATCTTTCACTGTGGAAAATCTCCAGTATGGATAAACATAACTCCTGGGCATCGATCACCCAGCTTCAACAAGTGCAACTCAAGGTCAAGTTTGCTTCGTCTCTGCCCCACCTGCTGCTGTGCAATCCAAGACCGCCCACCATGTGACTCTGGACTCAGGAGGCCTGGGTGCCCTCTGGTGGGTGCACAGGAGGATGGAGTCACCATTTACTGAGCCAGGGAAGTCTGTGCTCAAGTGTGTAATCCCCACAGCCAGAACCCCACAAAGTCCACCTTCTCAGGGTACAACGTTTCCATTGTGTAAGTCCCACTCTCGCTGGGCCCCACCTCGCCCCAGCGGCAGCTCAGTGATGTCACTACTCTCTGCCAGCACTACACCCAGTGGACCCATCTGCCCTTATCTGCCTGACCTGAGGATTCTTCATAAGGCCAACTACTCACTCCTTCTCCAGACTCAGCCTGAGCTTCCTCTCTGGCTCCCTGGCTGCCTGACTCCTCCCCTTCCTCCTGCAATCAGGTCTTGTCCCTCCTGCTCCCTTGCTGCCCAGGGCATATCCTTCCTCTGGGATTGTCACCCTCTGTATTGACACCCAGATTGTCCTCTCTACTCAGAGCTGCATGTCCAGCAGCAGACCCCTCCCTTCCTGGTCCCCCCACCCCTTCTCCTTCCCTCCTAAACTGCCATCTCTGCAGGGCTTTTCTCCAGGCCAGAAACCCAGGGTCCACTGTGATGTCTCACTTTCCTCATCAGTATGTTCGGGCAGCTCCGAGTGCTGTTAATCACAGTTGTCATGATAATGAGGATGATGGTTAACATTTACTGAGGGCTTCTTACATGCCAGGAACGACACCAAACACTTTACTACCTCACATAACTGTCCCACATGACTGTTATTAGCTCAGTTTGACAGAGAAGCCTGGACAGGGTAACTTTTCAAAGGTCACTCAGAGATGGGGTGGGTGGCAGGGCTGGGGTTCAGAACTAGCACACCCCGATGACGCCAAGGCATGTGGCCTACACTTCAACACTACTGTCACCTGATAGCTCAGAGCCAGGGCTCTCCATCGACTGTCCCATTCTCCTCATGCCAGCTGCCTCTCACAGCAAAGCAAGGCTCAAACTGGTTTCCCCTCGGAGGCCCTGACTTTCTTCGGTTTCTCTAGTGCTCCACAGAGCACCTGCCTTCCACACTCTGTCTCCTTGCTCCTAGCACTTGTCCCCACCCTCCCAGCTGCCTGTTCCTGGTGAAGTCTGGATTAGTCCAGCCTCTGCTTAAACATCACCTGTGCAGAGAAGTCTTACTGTTTTTTCATGAATAAGCCCATGGGGAGATGGAAATGGCTCCTCTGTGTGTTGTCTGCACAGCTGACATCACAGGAAGGGAGGTTCCAGGGCTCAAATGGGACAGGATCATCACCAGTCAGGGGCACATAAACTGGGCTCTGCTCAGCCTCCAGGCCTTTCCCCTTGAATGTTCACTTCTACTGTGCTCTGACCTGCTTGAGGTTTGAGTCTGGACTTGACTCCTTCGGCGCGCCATGGGAGGCAGAATTGGCAGGTACAGGCTCCCTGTTCCCTTGGGTTGGGGTGTGGTGGACGGAGGCTTTAAGGCAGCAGCTCTGGGATTGAAGCCTCAGGGTGTGTTCGTGAATCCAGTTGGGCTATGGCAGCCTCAGAGGTAGTGTTCCCCTTGTTGAATTCTGGGCCCAGACTCCCAGCATTTCCGTAAGCACCTGCTTTCCTGAACTAAATGATCATCTGCATGTGCCCACAGGAGTATGTTTCCTGCTGTGAATCCAGACACACAAATATGAGGGCTACGGCGTAGCAACTAATGGTGACTCCCCCAAAAGAACGATAGGACCTCCAAGACTACGTTGGGAGGGGAAGAGCCCACTACTTACAACAGCCCAGATCTTGTGGGGAAGAGCCCACTGGTAAAATGCCATGGACCCTGTTCCCACTTGGGCTTGCCTAACAGACTAAGCATCGCAGCCATGCAGCCAACGCAGGGGATGACCCTCAGCAGGGCGCCAGGCATTGTTCTTACTGCTTTCACAGCACTGCCTTATCTACTCCTCAGAACCACCTCTCGAGGTAGGTACAAGACAGAAGAGGCTGTGTGTGCCCAAGGTCACACAGTGAGACAGCGAGGCACCAGGACTGCCAGGAGGCCTGGGCCCCCCCATGTACCATGTGATCTCTGGAATCAGCCACCCTTTGTGGCTGACGTGGGCTGAGCACTTTCCGTGGACTCTCTCCTGGTAGGAAGCCCACGAGGAGGTGTTATGGTACACCCACTTCGCAGGTGAGGAAATGGAGCCCAGAGTGACCTGCGCATGGTCACAGACCTGACAAGTGGCTTGTGTGCTGGACTCCAAAGCTCAGAGCTCACAACTGCTCCACTGCATGGCCTGAGAGGAAGGCTCCGCACCATGCGGGGGCCAAGGGCACAGCCAGAGCCCAGCAAAGTGCCACCGCCTGCTGCACGCAGACTCTGCCCAGACTCTGCAGGCTGGGAGAGGCTCCCTCTCAGGTGCTGACTGTCTTTGCCCCTAAAGGAGCAGGCCCCTGCCTCCTGTGCACTGTTGATCGTGTTGGAAAAGACTTAACATAGAACTACCATATGATCTAGCAATTCCACCTCCGGGTATTTATCCAAAGGAAATGAAAATACGACGTCAAAGAGGTATCTGTACACCCACATTCACAGGCATGATTTGAAATAGCAAAGACAGGGAAATTACCTAGGTATCCATCGACAGATAAATGATCAAGAAAATGTGAGTGTACAATGGAATATTACTCAACCATAAAAAATGAGGAAATCCAGCACATGCCAGTGGACTAGTGGTTTGGTCAAGTACTTCCAGGTGAAGCTCAGGCCACATAATCCCAAGGACCCCCATGTGTGTCCCGGGTCAGGGAGAACAACTGAAATGCACAATAAAAATAAACAGAGTGCTTCTCCCTTGTCTCACCTCTTACCTGCCTGCATAATACCCTTCCTTCCTGCCTGCCTCTTTCCTTTAAAAAAATTTAGGAAATCCCACCAGTTGTGACGACATGGGTGGTCCTGAGGGCATCATGCTAAGTGAAATAAATCAAAGACAAATACTTTATGGTTGCATAGGTGGAATCTAAAAAAATAAAACAAACTCATAGGAGGAAAGATCAGATTTGTGGTTACCAGAGTGGGGGTTGTGGGGTGGGAGGACAGGGTGAAGCTGGTCGAAAGGCGTACACTTCCAGTTATAAGATAAGGTAGAACTAGGGATGGAAGGCACAACACGATGACTAGTCAACAACACTTCTTGTTGTTGTACCTGTATGAAATGATGGACGTTCACTAAACTTATTGAGGTAATTTTTCACAATATATGCAAGTCGAATTATTATGTTATACCCCTTAAACTTATACAGCGTTGTAGACCAGCTATTGCTCAATACAACTGGGCAGAAAAGATAACTAGCTATATAAAAAAAAAAAAAAAAAAAAAAAAGAATTAACTGGCCCAAAGAGAGGTCTGGCTTTTGTTTTGGCTCTTGGGAGCTAACCTCTAAACACCTGAAATAAAGAATTTGACTGGTTTTTGTTGCTACTTCCCACAAGGAAGACCCCACATTGTCCAGATTTGCCAAGCAGCAGCGTCTTTGCTGCTTTGCCATGTGCGCGGTGGGACTTGGCCACACCATTAAACAAGTGCGGTGTCTGTCCAAGCTCCAAGGAGAGGGCCGAGGTCAGTTCAACCAAGAGGTCAAGGAGTCAATCAGTCACACCTACTGATGACGCCTCGGTACAACTCTGGACACTGAAACTCAGGTGAGCTGCCCTGGGTGGCCATCCTCTGCCTCCTGACATCATCAAGGTGCTGGCCGTGTGACTTGTTCTGACTCCATGAGGAGCAGACAGCAGAAGCTTTGTGTTTGGGGACCTCCTAGACCTCAGTCACCGTGTTGCTTCTTTGGCTGGGTCTGATTGGTATCCATCCTTCTGCTACAATAAAACTGAAACTTTACATATAATGCTCTTCTGAGTTCTGACTGAACCTGAGGGTGTAGTGGGAACTCTCCAACGTGGAGTCAGTTAGCCAGAAATAAGGTGAACTGGGTACCCCCACCCCCCTTTTCAGATGGAGCCTGAAGTGAGGGCAGGCTTATGGGGGCTGTGCCCCTAACCCATGAAGTTTGGCCCCAAGCCATGTAATTGATGTCAGAATTCATTGTAGTGAATCGGGAAGAAAGCCGCATAGTCCAGTGGAAGGGTCCTACGTATGAGCAGAGGGCCTTCCTGATGCAAATATCCAGATCAAGCCACTGTGATAACACCCAAAGTACAGGAGCAGCCTGAGCTGGGATCTTTTCTGTGATGTTCCAGAGGAAATCATGAGGCTAAGGAGACCCTGAAACCAAGAGAAAGGATGAGGAGGGGAAAGAGAAAGGAAGGTTCCGGGAGGAAGAGGTCATGCTGGGCAAGGAATCCAGCAGCAGCTGAGTGACCATGAGAGTGTCCAGTACCTCATCAGCCCCACAGGGCAGGAGCTGGGGTACGGACAAAGACAATTGATTTGTAAATCAGTAAGACCGTGGCCCTTTTTCCTAATTAGCTGAGGAAGTTTATTAGAGTGGTCATTCTTGAGACCTTGGGACAGACATCCCTTGCCTAGGGTCTCCTTATTGTTAAAGACCACACAGATCTGCAGTCTCCCAAACTAAGCCCCACCTGGTGTCACCTGTCCTTTGCCAAAATCCCAAGTCTGGAAGAACGACATGCCTGCATGCTGGGCCATTACTTCTTCCACCCAGAGAAGGAACCCAGGTCAGCTTTTCCACAAAAGGAGAGCTTCTGAGATGCTGCCCATACTTAGAAGATGCCCAGTGAAATTCTATTCAAGTCAAACTTTCTTGCTATTACTCTACTTTCCCCGGGAGGACCACACTAAAACAAATTCGGACACCTGTGGCCTCCTTCTTCTATGCAAAGCAAAATGCCAGCAGCCGCCCCAAGCTGATAAGAGCACATTATGGTGTAATTTCCTATGCTGATACTTTGTAGTTAATTTTAAAAAAGGTTTCATTTTCCAATTGGTCTAATTTCACAGGAACATTTTACCTGTTTCTGTGAGGCATTTTTTCTCCTGGAAGAGGCGTTGATTAGCCCCAAACAACTGACAACCTGGTTCAAAGAAAATTTCCAATGTAAACTCATTTTCCCTCAGTTTCAGCAATTTTAAACCTATATATAGAGATATCTTTGTCAGTATTGCATAGTTAAGATTCTCCTGGTGAATGAAGTATCTCACACTGCCACTTGCAAGTAGAGATTTATTAATGGGTCTCCCCTCCCAACTGATTCCAACGCTGATCTGCTTACTAGCATGTACCAGCAACTTTGTCCTAGGATACAAAGTTGATCTTGCCCTCGAAGAGATCATCAAAACGCTGAACATGCTCACAGAGAAAAAGGTGAGTACCCTATCTGGCACTATCTCTCCAAGATGATGACGCCATGGGGATTTCTTAGACTATGAGAAGAACATAACAGCTTCTAGAGAAGTCGGTAACTGGCGGTCGGTTGGCAGCACAGCGGCAAAGTGAGTTCTTCTTTCTCCCTTGGCGCTTTGTAACCCTGAGGGACCGTAGGGAGTCTTCTCAGTCTGCAGGAGTGAGAGATGGATGAATCTGCACAGTTGGAGGTAACTCTGTCTCTTGTTCTCTCCCTCCTGAGTGGGCCAAGAATCCGTGCCTGGAGCTGACCATAGAGGATGTCTTTGCGGCCCCACAGGTAAGAGTTGTCCTGGGGTTGGCTCTGGTAGATGGGTGACTTAGGGGAGGAGAGTCAGCATAAAATGATTGAACGAGGATCCTTTTTTTAATGAAAAACAGGCAGGCCCGAATCAACTCTTAAGTTGTTAAAAGGTTCTCAAAGATGAGAATGTTGACCTTGTAAACATGTATTGGTGTTTCTGGTTTCATTTGATGGAGAAGATATGTGCTCGAAAGCTGGGATTTTTGCAATCCTACTTCAGGTCCTGGTCAAGTCAGCTCTTTGGGAGCTCCCCCAGCCCTGGCCCAGTCCCTGGAATATAGGAGGTGCTCAGTAAATGCTTGTTGAAGGACAGAATTTTTCTGTCCCATATATTTCTGAAACAACAAAAAACACTCTCACAAGAAAAGATATCAAGATTACAGGTCGCAGGAGCTTTCATTCTGTCTAAGAGACTTCCTACGGCAACAGAAAAGGTATCGCCAGAGCCCCTCCTCCTCCGCCGCCTGGTCACCGAACAGTCCAGCAGCTCTGGGGGTGGCTGTCTAGAGACCCTCAGCTTGCTCTGTGCTCTCAGCTCCCCTCTAGCCTGGTCTAGAACCAGCCAACACATTCCTGCTTCTGGCTGCTGGGGCGCCTCACCTTCCCGCCTCCTGTGCTGTCTCATCCCCTTCCCCCATCTGTAGTGGGAGGAGATAGATTTGACAGCTGATAGTGCATTTTCTCTGACAAACACATGACTACAGCCATATCAATAGCTTTGTGCACATCAGTTCCTGTTTTCATGGAAACACACGTCTGAGAATGAAAAACCCAAAGCTTCGATTTACCAGTGGTCTCCTAACCACCTGCTTTCTATATGTGCTACAGGGGGAACTTGCCCAGGATGAGGGGCCACACCCAGCACCCTGGCCAGAGAACAGGCCCGTCTTGCATGAGGGAAACTGTTCTGTCAGCCTCTATCTGCACTATCTCATTTCACTCGTGTCCAGGAGTCTGATACATGACATTATGATGCGGTTACAGTCACTATAACATAAAATAATTGTGTATCATATGAAAATATATATTAACATAATTTTGTCCTTCAGAATCTCATCCTGTATCAGACTATCGGTAGACTGGAAGGACTTGGAAATATATAAATATATATGTGTGTGTGTATACATGTATGCATATATATTTGTAATATATGAATATTATATATTCATATTTTATCTATATATAGATATAAACAGATATATAAAATAGCGACAGTTCATTTTATCCATACATAGCTATAGATATATAAAGCCCCGCTCTGGATTCTCGGGAATGTGGAAGTGCTGAGGGTCTGGAAGTGAGAGAGCTGAGGGTTTAGCCTCCGTTTTGCCACTAACCAGCTATGAGGCCTTTGGCAAATCTCCACACCGCCTGGTGCCTCAGTTTCCACATCTGAAGATGCGAAAGTGATTTTGAAAGTTGGTAGGAATCCAACTCTTGAATTAGTGGAAAGTACTGTAAGACGATATAATTTTTGATTAAAAGGCAAAAACTAGCTGTAGAATAATTCTAAGAAGGAGGGGCCAGTGGTTGGAAAAGATCAAACCCTCCATGACTCTAAGCCCAGGGGCAGCCTCCTACGCTGCTGTCCCAAGGACCCACCCTCACCCCTGCCAGGCTGTACTGTTTTCCTGCCAATCTTGGCTCTTCTTCTCACTCAGTTCTTGCATTGCACCCTTGCCTCATAAGTAGACATCTCTGTAAAAAGTCCTGCTGCCTCCACCACTCTTACCAGTCTCACAAGCCTTCCTTTAAACAGCTTCCATTCTTCTTAGATTAAGTGATCTCACTTTCCCATTCTTTTCCCTCCTCAAAGATTCACACTGCTTACTTATCTGTTAAGATATTTCAGATTAGAAAAGGTTCTTACATTCTAAAACTACCAAGGTGGTATGTGGGAGGAAAAGTTACTTCTTTGTGTTCCCAAAGGAGGACAAAATGTCTGAGTGTGACTAGCAGATCACAGAGAGCACACTCGGATAGTGCATTAATTTGATTTCTTCTGAGGATCAAGTATTCCAGGGTCTCCAAATTGGAAAGGCTATGAGGACCCTGGGCCTCATAGGCAATGCCTACCCGGGTTTGTAGGAAATCAGTGTGACGTCTGAGGAAGGGCGCCGTAGAAAGCAGGCAAGCTGGCTGGTCTATGAAGAGTTTCTTGGATGGGCCATTAGCTAGGTGGATGAAGAGCTAAAGTACACGAGCAGATGAAATGTGGGCCAAAGTGGAGACAATGAATGTAACACAAAGAGGACTGGAATGTTATGGCCCTAAATGAAGCAACTCAAGCGCCAAGTTAGAAGTCTGTCACTGCCACAGAAGCAACTCCCAGGAGGTGCAGCCCTATTTGCTGACATTCCCATAAGGAACGGGCCTCCTTTTGGCATGGTCCTGGGCCCCTCTTTTGAGTTCCTTTTCTAAGCAGTTCTGAAGTGAGAGGACCACTAGGCTGGCCGAGTGTGCTCTCTGTGCCAGTCACACTCAGACAGAAAAGACAGTGGAGGCAGTTGGTGTGGGGTGGCGATGTCAATGTAACTAGAAGTAAAAATGGCTCTAGAATCAGTTCTCTTAAAGGTTCTCCTTTTGATTGAAATGCTTTTTAATTCTCATTAAAAATTATCTTCATAAAATTCTTTGAAAAACACCTTCGGAGGGTTTTCTTCTATATTATGTAGTCATATACGCAAAGCTAAGAGACAGTTTAATTTCCAGGCTCTGAGTCAAAGTCTCAAAAAGGTCTCATTAGGTTTGGATAGAATAAAAGAGCTCTTTTCCCTTTGACCTTCTGGACTTTCATTGCTCTCTCCAGCAACACAGGTGTCTGTCTACATCTGCGCACACCCGCAGTGTCTGCCTTGGCCTTGGCCTCACCCCCTCTGCTCACCTACAAATCCCACAGTGGTATGGTGATTTGTGGGGTCTTCTTGACCCCCAGAGCCCAGAGATATTGATATTGCTCTTGAGTTTTCAACTAAAATCAGGGCTCAGGAGGATTCCGAGCCCGTTCATTAAGCCAGGGGTTCCAATGTGGCTCCCAATCCCTTGTTCTTAAATACTATTGAATGACTTAAGAAAATGCCCACCCTATATGCTAAGTGTAAGAAGGCTACAATGCAGCATCAATAGTTGATCGCCATCTTGAAAAAAAAGTATTAAATAAACCTGGGAAGATATTCTCCAAACTATTAACAGTAGTTGTCTCTAGCTAGTGGGATAATGAGTGAGTTCCTTTTTTGTTGAATATATATTACTTTTATAGTAAATTATATGTATATTACCTTGATAATCCAAAAAAAAATGTAATCCTCTCCACCCTCACCCCCCCCCAAAAAAAAAAAAAAGAACTTAAAAAGCTCCTTGGACAGTGCTTCTGGTAGAAATCCCCTGGAGATCTTGTGAAAGCACACTGTGATATGGGGGATGTGGGGCGAGGCTAGAGACTGCATTTTGAACAAGCTCCAGGTGGTGCCCATGCTGCTGCTCCATGGACCACACACCAAGAGACAAGGATCGAGAGAGTGTTTCCTGGCAGAGCAGGGATGCCCTTCTCCATAAAAGCTGGGTTGGGCTCAACCTAACACCACTATGCAGATGCCAGACCTCTGTTCTTTACTGGAAAGTGAGAGGACACACCAGACCTCATTCAAACCAAGGCACAACCCCTCCCTGAGGCTCTCAAAAAGTGCTTTTTCCCTACTCAGACATTCTAAAGCCCAGCTGTCTCCAGAGACAGACATGTGGCCAAAACCACAGCAGAGCTGCCAGCATTCCAAGAGGCTTCTGTCCCTGCACATGTGAGCCCAACATCCAACTCAATGGTCCACCCTCTCTCAGAAGCTTCCACACATCTCCCCAGGCCAGAGTGCTGGAACCCAGTCCTGATGGGACACTCACCTCTAGCCATATGGGGGAATGTCTCCCCTCCTCACCTGGACTCTGAGCATCCACACACACTGCTCTCTCTACAGGGAGGGGTCAGGGGAGAGTGCAGCTGAAAGCAGGACCAGCCAGGCCAAAGGACAGGCATTTGCCTTTTCAAGCATGTAGGAGTTGCAGGGAAAGCAGATCTCAAAATCTTACAGGAATGAGAGAGAACAGAATCTGACTAGAGTTCACATAGTCACCTTCCACAGAAAGGATAGCTTGTGTGGTATAAAGAAACAGGCCTGGGCTATAGACAGATGATTCTGCATTCAAATCCCCAGTCTATTATTTTCTTTGACGATGACTCAGGTACCCTTTCAGCAAAACCCTCCAAGGGAAAAGAAATTGAGTGGTTCTGAAAAGGCTGCTGCAAGCTACTGCATGGAATTGGGAGAGGTTGCCTATAGAGGTCTGTGGCTGATGAGCAGCCTCTGTCACATGGTAGAAATAATTGAGCATCTGATCCCAGAGTTGGGCAAGTCCACCTTCCCCACTTGTCTTCCTGGAAAGAAGAAATCGTGAGGAAAAATCTCTCTGGCCAGATTCAACATAGAGCCAGCCCATGGATATGTGTGCATTTGTCTTTCTAGAACACAACTGAGAAGGAAACCTTCTGCAGGACTGCAACGGTGCTTCGACAGGTCTACAAGCACAACACGTGCTTTAACAGATACCTGAAAGTCCTCGACAGGAACCTCAGCAGACTGGCAAACATGGTAAGGTGCTTAAGCTGACAGCTTGGTCCCTGAGGGAGAGCAGTGTCCCTTCTAAATGTCGCCCCTTAGAAGCTGTAGTGCCCTTGATTCCTCAACCCATTCTTTCACGCACCTACGAATGCCAGGTGCTGTTCTAGGCACTGAGGATACAGCACTGAAGAGGCAGAGTTCCTGCTCTCACAGAATGTCCTAGTTGGGGAACTGGAAAAGCAAACAGGCATGTGACATGATGCTCAGCAGTGAGAAGCGCTATGAAGTAAAATACAGGACTAGAGAACAGAGTTCATGAGAAAGAGGGCATATTTAGAGTTCGGTGGCATCACTTGAGCAGATATTTGAATGAAGTGAAGGAGGAGATCACATGGTAACTGGAGCAAGAACATTCCAGACAGCGGGGTACAGTTGTGCAAAGGTCCTATGGCAGAAATGAGCTTCATGTGTGCCAAGACAAGTAAGGGAGGTCTGTGTAGCTGGATCAGAGTAAGCAAGGGAAATTTTAGGAGGAGATCAGATCACATAGGGCCTATAGATTCTTCATCAAGTGTGGTGGGAAACACACATAGGATTTGGGGCAGGGCAGAGACTACAATCTGATTTATGTGATTTTAAATGATCACTCTGATTACCAAGTGGTAAACAGATTGTATAAGGGTAAGGGCAGAAGCAAGATGGCCTATTGGGAGGCTACTAAAGCAATCTAGGCTGAAAATCATGGTGGTTCCAACAGGGTAGGAGCAGCAGATGTTAAGATTTGGGATAAACCTATAAACAGAGCCAGAGGATTTCCCAACAGATTGGTTATGAGGGATTAAGGAAAGAGTAAATAGTGACCTCTTGGTTCCTGACCTGACCCTCTTGGACAACGGATGGTGCTGTTTACAAATATAGCAATGGTGGGGGCACAGGGCAGAGAATGGCGGAGGTTAAGAGGAAGACTGGGAAGTCAACTGTGTACACATAAGTTTGAGATGTATCCAGTTGGTTAACTGGAGATGCTGAAAAGATTGCTGGAAAAGTCTGAAGCTGAGGGTAGAGGTCAGAACTTGTGAAATAAAATGGTCTTCAGAAAGGTGTTACTTAAAGTTATAGATTTGAGAGAATACAGGAAGAGATGAAGGACTGAGCCCAGAAGCACTCAAACACATACAAGCCAGGAAAAAAACTTTCCAGAAAAAGAGACTGAAAAATAGCCAGTGAAATAGGAATAAGTCAAAGACTATGTGGCACCCCAGAGACAAGTGGATAGACTCTTTTAAGAAGAAAGGAGTGATCAACTGTGTCAAATGAACTGAAAGTTCAAGTCAGATGAAATCTGAGTGGTCATCAGATTTGGCATGCTGGAGGTCATCGGTATTGCTGACAGAAATAGGGATACGGGAATGATAGCCTAACTGGAGTGGGCTCCATAGAGAATGGAGGTGGGACGCGTAAAACGGCAGGGGAATGAGCTTAGGAAATTCTCTTGAGTTGTTTTACTAGCAGGTTACAGAGAAATGGAACAATAGCTAAAAGGCAGGTATGAAGTGGGCTAAGTTCTCCATATACCATTGGAAGTGATCCAATAGAGCGGAGAGAACTGATTATGTGGAGAAGAGAGAGAGTCAAGAGCAGATCTTATCTTATGCTGTGTAGAAGAACTGGGGCATTCACTCCTCCCTGGGCCTGCTGCCTTATTTTAAAACAAGGTAATGGCATAGGGAACTTACACAATGCTCATTCTCTCTTTTAATCCTCTTAATTAGCTTACAAAGTTGGCACTACTGCCACCATTTCACAAAGCAGGAAACGAGCTTTTATAAGTGAAATAGTTTCGCCTAGGCAGTACGATTTACAAACTAGCAGAGCTGAGGTTCAAACTGAAGCCCCCGCCTGGTAGTAGGTACCTGAACCCTTTCCACCCGAAGTGCTGCCAAGCTGTGGTGTTGCTATTTAACGGGCAGGAAAGCAAATGGGTGAGTCGTTCTCCCAGTAGTTCAGGCCGCTGATGGCTGTGGCTGTACTGAGCCTCCACCTTCATGTTTTAACACCCGAACAGCAGAGTATCTGTGACATACCTCTCCAGGGGTTGTGGTGCCTCTGAAGGCACACAGCTGGTGACGGTACAGTAACCATTTCTAGGAAGGTCAGTAATATGCATCTCAAATAGGCAAACCCTGCTGGCTGGCTGGCAGAGTTGGAGTCCCAATCAAACGAAGCTGGAGGTCCTGATGTGATCAGTGTTCAGAGGACAAGTGCTAGCGCAGGCTTGATCGAGTAACCAGGCATGACAGCAAGACTCAAATCCTCAGCAATGCAAGCTAATGAAATGTTTCTTTTCTAGACCCTCTGTCCCATGAATGAAGTCAAGAAGACTACACTGAAAGACTTCTTGGAAAGCTTAAAGACAGCTATGAAAGAGAAATACTCAAAGAGCTGAAGCTGAATATTTTAATTTATGAGTTTTCAAATAGCTTTATTTTTTTAAATATTTATATATTTATACTTCATAAAATAAAGTATATGTAGATTCTGACAGCTTGATATGTCTGGCTATGTTCACTTGACAAGTAGCAAAGTTGTGGTCTACAAACTTTGGGGAAACCGATTTAATTCATGGAGAGGGTAAAATGACTGGTGTGGGAGTGAAGATATAAAGCCCTCTTACCTCCCACGGAACTCCCTCTCTAACTAGGGACATAGTGCACAAAATGGTTAAAGAATACAAGGCCGCTCATGTGAATGAGACGTGAGAGAGCCTGCAGAGAATCCTAGACTATTAAATAATTCTGAATTTGAAAGGTGTCAACTGGGTGCTTAGAACATTCTTCTCCTATTAGCACAAGGGTTTTATTATATCGACTCCATAGGAGAAAAAATATTCTAGCGCACAACAAGGTTCTGAGAGGACAGTTCTTAAAATCCTAACAATGCATATTCTCTTGGTTCTCAAGTCTCAGAACCAACCACAAGACGAAGCAGAAATTCAACTACAGTTAGAGAACAGACAGTAAATACAGTAAACCTAAAAAGAGAGTGAAGTAAGACAAAGCTCATTCAGGGAAGGGTCAGTCAGCATTAATATCTGCATTAATATCTAGGCTAATAGAACAAAAGATTTAAGCTTTTTATTTTCTTTTCCAAAATTGCAAAGGTGATAGAGGATCTAAGAATAAGTCACAATAAAAAGTTGGAAAGAGACTTACCCTAGTGGAATATTGGTTATGCCTGCTGCTTCTGGCTGTCCATGTACATCCCAAGGAACCAGGTTCACATCCTGGGGCAAGGGGAGGGTGCAGAGGTGGGGGGTGCAACCAAGATGAGCAACTACATAAAAATAAATTAAAATGTCTCTTGCTTTCTCTTCCTGCCTGCTTGCCTACTTCCTTTCATTCCTGCCTGCACCTTTTCTTTAAAAAAAAAAAAGTTGGAAGCGGTAGTAAAAATGAGGTAAACTCTCACTTTCAATAGGAAAATTGACACATCATATCTGACATTGATAAGTCATAGTTAGCAGAGAAGAAGAAAGATAAATATTGGATGATTTTGCTCATATGTAGACTATAAAGAAGTGAACAGACAGAGCAAAACCAATGCAAACCAGTGGACTCTGACAACAGAACTGCAGTTACCAGAGGGGACAGGGTGTGGGCGATGGGAGCTAAGGGCAGACAGGAGCCAGTGGGCCATGCGAGGGAGTTATTCTAAACTTCAGTGTTGTGTTGTGCATAGACGGGTATCACACATTTGAAGTGTAAACCTACACTCCTAACACATACAGCACTGTAAAACAATGATACCTTAATGAAAAGGAGAGTTGGCGAGAGTCGTCATGAGTTGGTCATTGCTGCAGTTGGGAATGAGTCATGGGGGCCGATGGTACTACTGTACTTTCATACAAGTTTTCACACTACAAAAAGGTGAACAAACCAAGAAATCTTTGGAATACTGATTGTAGCCACCAGAAAAACTAAAAACATAAAAGGGAAGGTAGTTTGCTAGGAATAGGGCTTGAAATAAAGACCAACGAAAGCAGGACAGGAGATTGGTGGCTTTCCATCTTACGACCATGTGTGTTTGTGAGCATGCGCACCGGTGAATGAGTGCACAAATGATAAAATATAAAAAGTCACAACTAAAAAGTACAAACAATAACAAATGTTGCAGCTGAAGGAGAACTGGACCCCTCATATACTGCTGGTGTGATGAAAAACGGTGCAGTCACTTTGGAAAAGCGCATGGTAGTTTCTTAAAAGGCTGAATAAACCTAGTTACTATAAGACCCAACAAATCCAGTCCTAGTTATCTATCCCAGAGAAGTGAAAACTTATGTCCACATAAATGTTCTCTAAACAAATGTTCATAAAAACACAATTCGTAATGGCAAAAATGTAGAAACAACTCAAATGTCAACCAACTTATGAATGGATGAATAAAATGTGGTATAGTCATAAATTGGAATATTATCTGACAATGAAAGGAAGCATTGATACATACTCCAATATAAATGAACCTTGAAAACATCATGCAAAAAGAAAGAAGCCAGATAAAAAAGGCCACATGCGGTATGATTCCATTTTTATGAAATGTCCAGAGGAGGCAAATACATAGAGGCAAAAAAGTAGAATTTGGTTGCCAGGGGAGCAGGGAGTGACCGCTCATGGACACAGAGTTTTTTGAGGAGTGATGAAATGTTCTGATATTAGACAGCGATAACTGCATGACTCTGAATATGCTAAAACCACTGGATTGTACATTTTTAAAGGATGAGTTTTATAGTATATGATTTATATACCAATAAACTGATATTTATTAAAAATATGAATGGAATCAAATGTCATATCATTGAAAAATGCCCTTTGAAGACAAATACCCAGGAAGAATATGGATCTAGTAATAGTGAATGAGCAGTCTTTTCATCCTCGCTTATACATGACAAAAATACTTGTACTAAAATTATACCAAAACATGTAACATCTTTTTAACCCTTTCAAAATAAGGGAACAAATCAAAAGCTTAAAGTCTCACCCTGACCACAGCCAAGTTTCACCCTGCCCACATAAAATACCAGCATGCCAAGGGCACTAAGTAAGAGTCATGGAGGCTTCTAAGGCCAACATGAAAATGTTAATTTCCTTTCTTCTTTGATTGAGACTCATTTGCATTCAATGGCTAATGTGAGCTGTCGTCTGCCACAGGATATGAGTTGTGGGTTATAGTTTGTGTATGAGGCCAGGATGGTAAAAGGAAAGGCTTTCAGGAAGAAAGATTTAGAAGGGGCCACTGAAAGGGCATATGCAGTCTCCAGGCGGCTCTGTCATATTGCATCCATGGTTAAGATGGAGCTAACATTTCTATTTACTTCCAGACAGCTGGTCTGGACTGTGGCAGGAAACACTTGGATTAACTAGGAGTGAGAAACCAGGAATTGAGGAAGGCACACAAAAAAGAATGAGCGAAGACACTTCAGGATTAAGTGAAAGTTGAGATGTTTGTCATGTAAGTACTTTCATTTAGGAAACTTAGCCAGTCATGCCTGCTTTGTGAACCTCTCCAGTCTGTGCCTGAACTGTAACACTGACAGCAAAAGCTGACCCCCTCACCCCAGCCCCTACCCGCCATCAGCTTCTCCACCTTTTACTTAGGAATACATTTTATCTCTAACTGGCATCAGTCAGTCACACTTATTGAATAAACAAAGGAAAGGAGAGGTGTTCCCTCAAATACATGACTAAATAGTTTTTATTGAAATATTCCTGGGCCACAGTTAGATACTGGCCTTCCCTAAAAATGCATCAAGAGTTCACTTGTTACTTTTGGTGTGTCCTTGCCAGTGACCAGCTCTGTTTTTCCTTTACCTCCCTGCACGTCATTGGCCAGCCTCTCTGGTTGCCCAAATCATCCAAGAATAGGGGGGCTCTCAGGTTAGAGTGAGGTGCACAGCTTTCTCATGGAGCCAGGCACAGCTGGGCCTATAACATGCAAGGCTAACTTCCACCAGCTTCCACTGAGAACGAAGCAGGTACTTTCTTTGTCTCGGAGTGGAGTCCCAGGTGGAATACTAAAATCTCCCAGTTAGCTGTCGTGCCTACCATTTCCTGAAATGGTCTTTGTCCTAAGCATTCAGACATCCCCTCCTCAGCTCTCCAAAGTGCTTCCCTTCTGATCCAGTCTTCCCGTTGACTTCCTAGTTCAACTTTCCACCTCTACGCTGTCTTGTTCCTTTCTTGTTTCCTATTAGACAGGTTAAACCAAATGCAGGCATGCCTTCAGGTTTTGTGTACTGACTACTGATCTGGGTACCTGCTAGGCAGTGAGAATTAAGATACATTTGTTCCCTGTCTTGGTCCAATCAGGTGTGCGAGAGAGCCAGCGGAGGTGACATCAGCTCATGGCCGTTATCAGCCTCCAGGGCTCAGGTGTGAACATCATCTGTCCTCCCAGCAACCTCCTAATTAATCCTTCACAATCTTTCCAGCAGTCATTTCTCTAAATCACAACATGAGCGACCCACTTAAAATCCTTCCCACTGTGTACAGCAAACTTTCACAACAGGTTCCTGGCAGCAAACTTTCACAACAGGTTCCTGGCTGCCTCTTTCCTTCACCGGCTCATCTGTCTTCAAATATACCATGAGTGCACATGGAATCTAGATTCATGCTTTCCTCCAGCCTGGAATGCCTTTCTCCACTTGCTGCACTGCTTTAACTTTTCAAATAGCACTACCCGAGAAGCAGCCTTTTCTGAACTTTCGTTCAGTAGACAGGTACCCAGTAGCTCGCCATTCTGCCTCCATTACTACAGCCTCCACGCGTGTAGTCATTCTCCAGTCATGTGGCCACCTCTCCCACCTGAGAAGCTGTGAGATTTGCAAGCACCGTGTAGGCACATGGTATGTATAGGAGAGATGTAATATCCAACATGATGGGCCACCGCAGTAGAGATACAATTAAAACAGGACACTGGTGACTGACTGGCATTAACTCGTGGTGGAATAGAAATCAAGACCAACATAATATTTCTGTAATGACTCTGGTACTTTTGGGTTGGGTTAGGCAATATCCTCTTGCTAAGATTAGTACCAACTCTGAGAAATAGTCTATTCACTTGTAAAGTCCCGGTTACATTCCTTTGTACAACTGGAGAAATAAAGCCTTTGATTATGAACTAAAATTTCCCCAACCCTCTAAAAAGGGATGGGGGAGGGGAGCAGGTGTGGAAGAACATCTGATCTGTCATATTCTTTAGTCAAAGTCATAAGTGTATTTGGATAAGACAACGTGATGTTCTGATAATGTTGATAAAAGTAACTTGAAGATTGGGTCACAGGAAGCCCAAGATAAATGCTAAGAGGAAACAGGTTCTTTTGAAGTAGCCTCTTCTTAATCATTTTCCCACACATGTGTTCAACTTCCGAAGGAGGACTGAATACTTGATTTGCTTTGCAAATTAAACAACTTAAGAATGAGACATCCAGATAATGTTACAGCATTTTTAGAAGGCTCCTCTAGCTTGCTTTAAGTTTTAGGCTGTGGCTTCAGATTTGCATTAACTGTTCTTGTAGGCACAAGCTAGCTGTGGTCTCTGAATCTTGGGGTGTTTGGTGTATTTGGTCTGTGCATGTATGTGTGTGTGTACTTGGCTTAAGAGAAATTTCTCAGGGTCTTCATGAGAAGATGGGATGGACAGCGTCCTCTCCAGCACAGTCGGCTTCCTAAGGGTGCACCTTAGTGATGCTGCTTGATGGAAGTGGTAACCAGAGTTCTCAAACTCGGCTCCAGGAAGGGCAGAGAGCATGAAGGCAATACTTCACTGGCTTGTTGAAGGCATGGCAGGCTTTCTACTCTATTTTCAGGCTGGACACATATGTAGAAGTCTTGTGTTAACGAGCAGGTGGAAAAAGGTGGGAAAAGGAAGTCCTGAAATGGCCAGATGAGTTTCCTTCGCTAGGCAAAAAAACACACTTAAGTTCTTTGCAATATGCCAACAAATCAAAGCTTCTCAATGTTCCCTTGAATTTTAAGGCTGCCTAGCATGGCAATATGTCTGTAAGCAATACATGTCTGTAAAAAGAACACACGATTTATAATCAGCTCAGCAATGTGATTTAGAGATGTTTTGAAATCATTGAAAGTTCTTGAAAGAGGTCATATTATCACTACTAAAAAATGACTTCTTTTACCCTGTAGTGGGATACGTTCCACATTCCATTCTCAAACACATTCTAATGAAAAGGTAACAAAATGTGGATAAAAATATTTTTGGTGAAAGTAAATTTTATCAAGGAGAAGAAGCTCATATAAAAACATCTCATCTAGGTTTCTGTTTCATGATGATTTCTGTTTCAGAACCACAACATTAGGAGTTTCTCTCTTAACCATATGAAATTGAGATGCTAAACACAAAGATTCTGCCTATTAATATCAGGAGGTGAAACATAAAAACAGTTCAGAAAAGAAGCAGACCATTATGACAAGCATTGGTGAAGGTTTTTATTTCTTATTTAACCATGCTGCATGTATACATACAATATCAATATATACAACTTGAACAATTTATACATAAAATACAATGAAAGTGTGGCTTTGAATTTAACGCAACAAACTCATGGTACAATTTGTAATTCTGGTCAGTATACAGTACTGTAGTAATGCTACTGAAGTTATTAATGATTTAAATTAAACAGACTACAGTATAAGTTCAAAGGCACTAAGAAGATCTATGTTTCCTTCTAGCATTTTAAGAACAAAGGATAATTTAAAAAGGAAAATAAATATTACACATTAAGAAATTGGGCAGACACTGGCGTGCTCAAATGTAAACTCTACCCATTCCTTAATTCACAGCCCTGCAGGAAAGAGAGGGACTTTCCTTAAGATGAAAGTTAAGGGGAAAGATATTTTTAAAAGAAATAACAACAAAAACAACCCAAAGGCCATAATCACCATTTTAAAAACATGTTCCAGATGATGTACCAATAACCGCTCCCCCAAAGAAACCTTCATAAACTTATTGCATAAAAACTTCCCTTGTTTAAGAAAGTAAATGATGTAGCTTGTCAAATAGATTCTACTTGTGAGATAAACACATAGATGCAGGCCTCCCTCCTGATTATACTTTACAAGAATCTAAACAAAAGTGAGGAATATTATTATATTTTAACATCCTAATTATCAGTATATGTAATTACAGGGTTTGTTTGCTGTAAACAAATAAGATTCCACCAAAGCTCCTTTTAATAAATTTAAAAAATTACTTTTTTAAATTAAAGGGAAAACACCCATTCCAACAGCGCGTGCGCACACACACACGCACACACACACGAGACTCACTTTAAATCTGCCTATTTCAAATAATGAGCAAGTTTGTTAATGTATAACCTTTCATCAAACTAACACTGAAGTCAGAAAGTATTTCACTTGCAGACACAGCACAGGTGATGTGAAGAAATCACAGAAGGGCTATGACTGCAGCTGAACAAGCAGCTCTAGTCAGTGTCCCGGGCTTTCATATGGACATGCAGGCCTGGCTCGAATATTTAATTTTGGAATTTCATAAGATGAATATTTCATGCCCACATCTGTTATAATTAGTTCTAACATAAGTGCTTTAAAAAAAAAAAAAAAAAAAGCCAACAACTGCTAAGCAGCCTGTTTTAAATTTTCTCAGTGCTTCCACTTTTTACAGATTTTTTGTTATGCAACAGAGTAGAACAGAAAAAAATCTAATGTGCAGGTCTAAATTTTCTATAATGTTTTAAAGCTTAATGTGAAAATTATTCTTTTCCTATTAACATATTGCTAACAGCTAGAAACATGTTTTTTTAAAAAGAATTAGTATGCATCTTTTTTTCCCCTACTGGTAAAATTAAGATTTCTCTAGAGTTAAATATGCTTCCACAATTGTCAGGATATTTTTCTCACACAAATCTTTTACAAGACACAAATTCATCTTATGTCTTCACAGTACCTAGACAACGCCCCACAGAGTAAAGGTATAAACTTCTATTTTACATACTACGACAAAAATGTTGCCAATCAGATGCAATTCTTACTACCTAGAAAACATTCACCACACACAGGGCATCGAGTGCACCACCTCTGGAGTGAACTTTAATTATGGACACGTGTTACCACCACGTCACAAGTACTGTACCTTCACTCACCCCCATTCTACCTATACACAGCGTGTAACGACAAATCAGTATATAACCAAACAACAAAAATAATGTTAATGTAATAAATACTATTTTATGAAGTATCAAAACTTACACCAACATGTTCCAGGGCTGATTACATAACTTAAAAATTCACAAAAGATATATTAAGTGGTTTAGGAGTTTCACAACATTCAAAAAATAAAAATTTGCCAGCAGCCAACAAAAGAACACTAGTTCTAGCTATTACAACTTATTTTACTATAACATTTTTAAAAAAAACTTCTATTTTTAGACAAATAGGATTTACCTGAATTTGTCAATAGAAGAAATTCAGGGAAGAATATTTTCTATTACATAATATGAAGAAAAAACAAGACAAAAGTGTTTTAAAAGCAGAGGATGAAAGGATATTTTTCTTGCTTGGCTGCATTTTCTGGAAAATGGAGACCCTTCCCAACTGGGCACAGAACAATTTCCATCAAAATTTAGAACTCAGACTCAGGAGAGCACTCATTAGACACAATTTAAAGTGAATTTTTAAAAACATACACATAAATTCAAAGATTAGAGACCAGTATTCAAGTTCTAATTTCCTAAAACTATTCGATGTTTTAAGAGAACATGAGAAAATTAAAAAGAAGTATATTTGATTTCAACTCAAAGTGGCAAAAAGGTCAAGAGAATTCCAGAGGAAACACATTTCAACTTTGTTTGTTAGACATGAATACTTCCAAAGATTGACTGTCTAATTATAGAAATTTCTACGGAAGATCAAAACAACCAACTATCTCACTTAAAATGCAATCAATGTTAGTGTAAAAATTAGAACATATTTAACGAGACCAGGAAGGTGTTAGGACTGGATCACTTCTTAGACATGCAGTTGATATATTCAAATATAGCTACACAACACAGGACAATCAGATCTGCTACTTTCTGTCTGCAAAACAGGACATACATTTTTATTTTCTATTTTGAAATTTCAGTTATCTAACAATCAAATGAACTGGGCAAATTGCTAACAGATTCATGTATATGTTTAAACTGCAACTCTACCCCACGAGCAGTTCCTCCATCTTCCCTGCACAGTGTAAACTGAAGATTATTTGACAATTTGAACAATTACCAGTTGTACAACTTTAATATGTTAACTTTATATATATGATTAAAAGATATTAAGCAAATTATTATTTCCAGTCTTACTCCATGGTTACAGCTTCCATTATTTGATATTACACACACGTCTTCAGTACGTTAATGCAAGATTTTGTCCAAGCATGAGAATATCACTAATTTTTATTATAACTTTAAGTCTGTAACATTTACTGAAGTAAAGAGTCAATTACAGTTTCAGGCTTTGAAGAACGTTTTCTGTTTGGAGAAGAGAAAAAGAAAATATGAATGCTTTCCTAAAACACGGAAATACAAACACTTTATATAGTAGCTAAATGGGGTGACTGCAAAGTTGGAAACAGGCCAAGGTTTGACATGTTTAGCCATATTAAAAGATCCACTGATGTGATCTTTCTTCAGTCAAGGAGACTGTCAGTGACTCAGAGAAATGCTAGTGCGTGGCCCTCTACCACACAACTTAGATAGTGAGGGACTGAGTGCATGATAATTTCCTGAACTGCACTAGACAATGTGGCCCAGCCAAGAGCCATGGAAGCCTGACAGATTTGAGCCACTTGATGATCTCTTCTGGCATTTGCTACAGATACAGATTTACTCAGTGAAAATCAGAGACACAATCATCCAAGGCAATATCTCACAAAAGTACGTGTAAGGATGGAAACGCTACATACATTAAGTACCATGCTGATTGCAATTTTGATGAGAACAATGAACTATGCATTTCTAATGAGGAACGCCACACTGAACATTATATCAACTAATGTAATATCAAGACAACATTTATTATGTGTATTTGCCTTACTAATGAGCACCTATTGTTTTTTTAAGTTTTCATAACACAGCAGACTAATTTAGTACACAGAGATGCTGGGTTTGGTTGATCTAGTATTGGGTTATATGTAATTTTTTTAAATTAAGCCAAAAAAGTATATATTTTAAAATAAGCATTCTGAAAATTATATCCAAATTATATCCAAATACCTTATCAAATTATTTGTTTAATAGTTTATTTTTAAAAGTGACTAAACAATCTGGACTTCTGCTTATCCTTACACATAAGAAGATCCAGAAACAATGAGATTTCTATTTCTAAAACCAAGTAGGAACAAAGTAACAGTCATTCACTTCAGATAGACAACTTTCCAGTCTGTCCCAGTCCCACCATTTTTTTTCCTACAATGAGACCAAATATCTTATCATTTATCATCACACTTGCATTGTTATTTTCCTTACTAACTGCAGACTTAAGAGGGAAATAGCTCTATTAAAAGTGGAAAAGTGAAAGACCTAGAGGGATTTGTGATTCCTTGAACAGATAACATGGCTTCTGTTGTCATATTGAAAGTTTTACCCCAGCACCCAAACATTAAAGAATGTAAAAAATACGGATACTTTTAATATGTTACTGATTCCTCCTCCCTCAACTATTCCAAATTCATAAATGTTAGGTGATGCCTATGGGATTACAAAATACAAAAATATTAAAACCATACAACTTCACCCTACATATAAGTCAAAAGTCCATGTACTCAAAGTCAGGAAAAAATAAGCTTGTTACTTCTTATTTCAGGATCCCTGAAATCTTATAATCATTTTGAAGAAGCTGAACAATACTTGATATAGAAAAAGGAGACAAAATAAGCTCCAGCCCCACAATCTGGGCTCCCACATCCTGATTTCAATGGTTTTATGTTATGATACATGCATGATAAAGGCAAAATCAGAGCCCAAAGGAGAATGGTCAGAGAATTTTTCTTTAACTGGTAACTGAGAAAATTAAGGTTCTTAGAGCAATGTTTATGCTAGAAAAATAAACAGCTTGGAAATCTAACCAGGCAAATTAATTAGTATCTCACTAGAAAAATCAGTGTAAGAATTAAGGAATTAAGATAGTAAATAACCTACTACACATTTGGAAAGAATAAAGTAAATTAAACATAGATTCTATTACTGAGGGCTAAAGAAGTTGGAAGATCTCAAATCTTTAGCCAAATTTTATTTATTCAAATGTAACTGTATAAGGAGCTTGATATTTATGTTAACATACCAGCCAAAATAGTTACCCTGTTGACTAATTTTTCCTTTAAATATACATAATTAGAATATCTCAAAGCCTCTGTATCATAGGATTCAAAGACAGTTCTTACCTTCTCCCAGTTTTTGGCCTTGCTTTACCCTTTGAAGTCCGTGGTCTTTCTAATTTCATCAAAGACTGCCGCAGACTCTCCTCAGTGTAGGCAAGATAAACATGGGAAAGGTCCACTTCAAAGGGCTAAATAAAGAAAACAAGCACAAGACACTCTTTTAGGAATAAGCTCTGTTTTCCCTGATGCGACTACTTCCTCCTATTGACCTAGGACTAAGACTAGCTTTGAAAAGGACACATTCCAGTCTCTGAGCATATCCCTATGACCCAGAGAGGTGGTGAAAAGAGTGCTCCAAAGATCAATCCCAGTTACTCTTGTGGTACACATGATGTGTCTACCAGCATGCCTCAAAGCGAGCAGATCTGTTTTAATAATCGCCCATCCTAGAGCCTGTATTCCCAAAAGATTAGCCCATTTTATCAAAACTGATTAGGAGACATAAATAACATACTTCAGTGACCCATATTCCTAAAAAATAACTAATTAAAAAAAAAAGCATTCTTACGTCTTTCTCTTTTTTGTCAGGAACTGGAGTCTGTTTCCTCATATTATTTCCTGTATAAGCAACACATTTCTCAAAAAGAAAGGGGGAAAGAGGTTTTAATTAGCAATTGATACTGTGAATAAGGCAACTTGCTATGAAATATATTGATGACATTCATAAAATATGCTGGAATAGAAGGTCATTCAATTCCAAGTGGTCATACAGTCCTCCAGCCCTGATCTACACCATTTATGCCAAATATTCTGTGTTATCATTAATTTTAAAAAGTACCTTATCCACTTGATTCTCCTGATTTATCCTCGGAACCACTTTTCTCTACAAGGCACCCAGCACAATTCTAAATCTATAGGAAGTACTTCCTAAGATTTCATGAAAAGGTGAAGGTAATACTTACTAGTTGCCATTCTCCTATGTCTTCATTCCAGTGGACATAGTTTTCAATCATTTCCTTTTAAGAGTCAGAGTCTACTTTTAATATTTAATAATATTTAAAATACTTAAAAAATTCAAAGAATATAAATCTTAATAATATTCATGAAAAAAATAAGTCTCACAACATACATTGCTTGATAACCTTTTTATAAATAGAAAATACATACTTTTTAGGAGTAAATGCAATTAAACTATATAAGAACTTAAGCCAAGACTGAAAAATACAACAGCTACACTGGGTTGGAAGAGACAAGGGATAAAAGGGGAAGGGGAAATCATTTGGTTAGAATAAGGTTATTGTCGTGATATTAGCCTTTGTTTTAGGTGATGAGTCACTACAAAATAACTATATAAGTAAAAGCAGGCCATCCAAGGACGAATAAGGAGAGCATACTATGAACCAAAGGTTAATTCTATGCACCCTAGAGCCAAAGAAAAAAAAAATAGTAAGGTTTATTTTCAGACAAATTTCTTAGGGCTATATAGAGATTCAAAATGGATTTTTGAGAAATCAATATGTTAAAGTTTACCAAAATGTACTGGAAAGATGGGAATCTGGGGTAAAAAAAAGTGGCTGAGATTTTAAAATTATACTAATATTAAGAACTATCAAACGTCTGGAGATTAATGGTGGTGATGTCTGTACAACATTAAGAATGTACTCAAGGTAACTGAACTGGGCACTTAAAAATAGTTTAAATAGAAAATTTCATGTTTTGTATATTTCAATACACATCAAACACAAAGAACTAACATCCATAAGGAGGAAGAAAATGTTAACATAGGATTTCTATTCTACTTACAGGATAAAAGATGTTGAATGTATGCACAGAACCTATACCCTGATTCTGATTGCAATTACATGCATCTAGATTCTTCCAAAGGACTGAAATGTTCTTTTTAAACAAATGTATTAAGAAAAGTTTGCAACTGAAGCGAAAGGTGATGGCCTTAGTTTGAGAAAATTTTATAGTCAATAACTAAAAGGTAAATAATTAACCAACAATTAAATTAGAATTGTATTTCCTTATTCCTTAATCCTAGCCAAATGATCTAACTTCTAGTCAGAGAACTTCCCTCTTACCTGATAATCCTGAGGTATAAAGTTATCAATAATAAGCATTTGAAGTCGAAGTTCCCGGCTAAGTTGTCGTATGTTCTCCAGCAGTCCTTCAATTTCCCTCTGATGTTCTTGTTGGAGATCAGCCATCTACCAGAAAAACAATGAAAATATTAAGGACAAACAAGGTTTTAAATACAAAGCAATTTCATCTGACACAGAACAGTGGTTTAAGAAACCTCGTGAGAGCTTACCAAGTTTTTTCACAAAAACAATGAACAGAATGACACTATTACTGCCCATTCCACATTATTAAAGTAGAAAACAAACAATTTAGTTTAATAGCTAAAACTTGAAATTGTACATAAAAGGGAAAATTTTATTTCTTGAAATTTATAAGGACATGTTATGATTCTTCTAGAATTCTTCCATCATACATAATAAAAACTTTAAAATTTATTTTTATTGTGGCAACTTTGATTTACAGAATAATGCTTAAATATGCAGATTCACTATCAAATGTATTGTAACACACCACAACACAGTCACTAACAAATAACCAAGAGTCTTCTACCACTGTCCACTGCTTGACCCCTTCCTACCTGAAACCCAGCTCCCCTATAGTAACCTCAGTTCTCTTGTCAATATCCAAGGGTTGGTTCTGTTTTGTCTGTTCATTTGCTTGGTTTCTTTATATTCCACATGAGTAAGATTACCTGATATTTGTCTTACTACCTTCTGATTTCTGTGACTTAGCGTAACCCCCTCCAGTTCCATCTATGTTGTCAAAAATGTCAGGATTTCATTTTTTAGGACTGTATACAATTCCATTATGTATATATTGCACATCTTTTTATCTAATCTTCTGTCAATGGGCACTCAGCTATTTCCCATTTCTTGGCTACAATAATCATGGGGGTGAATATATCTCTGTGAACTAGTGTTTCTATATTTTTCAGGTAAATACCCATAAGTGAGATGATGAGGTCATATGGAATTTCCATTCTCAACACTTTGAGGAATCTCCATAACACTTTCTATAATGATAGCACTGATTTACAGTCTCACCAATAGTATAAAAGGGTTTCCTTTTCTCCATATTCTCACCAACATTTGTTTCTAGTCACTCGGATAATAGTAATTCCCATTGAGTGAGGTGATAGCTCATTGTTTTAATTGGCATTTTCCTAATAACCAGAGGGGAGGAACATCTTTTCATATGCCTGTTAGCAATCTCTATGTCTTCCTTATAAAAAAAAAAATCAACATAATTCTTCTGGTCATTTTTAAATTGGGTTGTTTTTCTATTGTTGAGATTTATAAATTCTTCATATTTATTTGGATGTAAAGGCCTTGCCAGATGTATAATGTGCAAATATCTTCTCCCATTCAGCAAGATGTCTTTTCATTTTGGTGGCAGTTTTGTTATACAGAAATTTTTTAGTTTGATTCAGTTCCATTTGTTTACTTTTTAAAAAATTCCCTTGCTGTTGGAGTGGAGTCATCAAAGACCCCTCCCCTCTCAGGCCAATGTCATGGAATGCACTGCCCATGTTTTTTTCAAAGTATTTTATGGTTTCTGGTCTTACATTCAAACCTCAAATTCATTTACAATTAATTTTTGTGTATGGTGCTACAATATGATCTTTTTAAAATTTAAAATTGCACATGAAGGAGAAATACTTTTTTCTTTAAAATTAAAGGCACATACGATTCCTCTAGTATTCTTAGTCATACTGAACAACAACAACAACAAAAACTTAAAAAAAAATCAGAACTACATTAGTAAGAAATTCCTAAAAGACAAACAAACCTCTGACTTTGCAGCCATCAGCATAGTCCAAACTTTTTTTAACTTCTTGGTCTTTCCTTGTGCTTCCTCTTGCAAACTGGTATATTTTTCTTCAATATCCAAGCGTTCTTGCTATGACAAAAAATTTATAAAACTCAGAATAATTTTCTTCATTAAATCATAATTACTTATTATAAAACGTGTAACAACCATGGTTGTTACAATATAGGTTGTGTGTGGGTCTACTCTATGAGCAGATATTTTTCAACCTGTCTCTTCTTCTTCCTCCTTAGATAATGAAGATAATGAAGATGAAGACCTTTATGATGATTCATTATGATTTTCTTAATACTATTTCTTTTCTCTAGCTCATTTTATTCTAAGAATACACTATATCACACCAAATGTGCTAATCAAGCATTTATGGTATTGGCAAGGATTCCCAGTCAATAGCAGACTATTAATAGCGAAGTATTTTGGGACTCAAAGCTAGGTGGATTTTCAATTGCCCTGGAGGCCAAAAGGCCTAAGTTCCAAGTTGGTCAGGGTTAACTGTATTTTCTTTCGGAGCAATCTACAGATCTGCTTTAAAATATTACTGAGATTATTGTTATTTAGCTTTATGCTAAAAAAGCAAAATGTCAACCCAAACCATAAAGCCACATTACCTCTTTTTCCTCAAGTTCTCTGCGAAGCTGCTCTGCTCTTTTCCTCCTTTCTTCCAGTTCCATATTAGATTCTTCAAGAAGTTTCTCTTGTTCTTCAGCTTTGGCCAACAAATCAACACCACCGACAATTACCTTCTTCTCCAGTGCAGATAATTTTTCTAGCAAAGTCTGATGCTCTTGTCTAATTAAAACGAGAATATGCTAAATTATGTCTTATCCCTAAATTTAACAAGCATGTGGATACAAAATTTCAAAAGAGAAATATAATTACATGACATCTTTATCAAATACAAATATTTAATATTATTTATTTTTAATCTATAACTAATCCAAATTCACTGATATTTTTCCCTCCCACAAAGTAAATAATTAAAACTAAGTTTTTTAGAAACATACCACATGCAATGAAACCTTTGATCCAAAAGTAACTTACACAGAAAACAAACAAAAAAAGAGCTTTTAATTACCAATTTTCTCATATATAGATCATATGAAAAATACTATAAATTTTCATTATGAATCCATCTCATATTTATTAATACTCACTGGGCCTTAAGAAGATCTTTTTCCCGTTTCTCTAATTCAGCTCTAGCCTTGTTCCTTTCTTCTTCTTCCATGTCAAGTTTTGTTTCAAGCGCTTTTCTCTCCTCATCAATTTTTGCTTGCATTTCAATCATCTTATCTGGGGAAACTTTCTTTTTACCTATTTGAGTTATTTAATCATAAAAATCACTCTAGAGTCAATGTTTTAGACTTGAATAAATTATCTTCAACATAAATTAAAAGATATAGTCCTCCATAATACAAAATCAAATATTTTAAGGAAATCAAGTGAGTGATACATTTTATTTCTATTTATTATGTCCTTAGAAGTTTTTTAACTAATTGCTAAATTCGAACTTTTATACAACTATACAATGATATAACTATGAACAAAAATAAATGAAAGAGAAGCAACAGAGATGAGCAGGGAAGATAAAGAAAAAGAAAGATTAACAGGAAAGCCAAGTAAATAAATAAGCAAAAATCTGTGTGTTCCCAAATAATATCTGTGGTTTAAAAAAAAAAAATGTATTATTTAGTTACTTTTTTTGTTCTGATAACTAGGTACAAAATCAAGTCGTTTCTCAAAATACCCCACAAAAATGTAAATAAATAAATTAAAGTCATATGTAGTTATAAAATATACAAATAAAAATACAAAATTTATATCAAGTAGTTTTTAATATATATTTTCAGAGTTTTTTCTAAAATTCTTGTTTAATAAAATTACTTAAAAACTATTTACTTCATAGTACACTTTTAAGGAAAATCATTCTATGCTAATTATATAATAGTTACATAGTAACTAACAAGGCATTTTACAGTTGCTGAGTTGTTGGGATATATCTTACATGAATAACTGAAATAGCTCGTAAAACATCAAATTCATCAGCTTAAATCTCCCTAAATTGGACTACACATGCCAATGTCAAATGTAAGTAGAAATACTACCAAATAATAAAGTTATAAATACAGCTTTCAATTGATTAGTTTGGTTATAATGTCTAGTATAGTGTTTTATATACATAAAATAGTTCAATAATAAATTTCAGAATCATAAAATTAAAACCAAAAATAGAAAATAAAAATGAGCTTATTATCCTGGTTATGAAACTGAATTAAAGGTAATTCATTTCTGGTAAAGCAACTTCTTTGAAACGTACTTTCCTTCAGAAAAACGATCAAACTTTTCGTAGAATTGGTCTGATGTTCTCCTGAATGTTTTCTGTCATTCTTAATTAACTTCCTTCCCAAAGGACCATAGAAGAATGTAAACCAGAAGAGCTTATATATTTCTGTTGTCTCCACCCAAAAGACAACCCCTCCTGCTAACAAGGAAAGAGAACCGAAAAATGATGATGGGAGATATATATCTGAATATATTATTTTAGGAAACATGAGATGAAGAATCATCAAAGCCTTTAACTCTTTAGGATAAAATTGTATTAAAAAACAAACAAACCAGGGTTTAACATACATTACCCTTCATGTCTACAGAAATATAAATCCAAAGCAAACTCAAGCCACAAAGCAAAAAGTTAAATAAAAGGATAAACTAAATAAAAGCACTGATCCAAATTCATGCTTTGGTGTGGTGTGATTCATTGCATTCCAAAAGTCAGGATGTAGACCTGATTCTATTGGCTTCTCTGACATGGTCACCTATATTGCATGTTATGAATTATGCTGTTAAAAAATAATTTTAAAAATAGTCTAACTCCTAGTCCCAGCGAATTCCTAGAAAGGGTTCTCATCGGTAATAATATTTCTAAGAAATTTGAGGGGAAAAAGTGTAGTTCATGTATAAAGTAAATGCATGCATTAAAAAAACAAACTTCCTTTCTGACCTCGGAGTTACAAATATTAAAGGAAAAATGGTAAATATATTAAGATTAAAAAACAAAATAACAACTACATGGGAAGACATGATAATAACATTGTAGAGGAAATAATCTAATTAGCATATGTGCATTAAACTTTTAGGTTTCTTGGTTTCTAATTATTTGGTTAACAGTTAAAAACACAGTTTTCAAATCCAGAAAGAGGCAGCAAAATAAAAAGATTTTATATGTGGAAATACAAAAGCAGGCTCGCCCTGGTGACAAGCAGTTTAAACCAGGCACAGTCCACGTACGTCCTAAAAGATGTTCAAGATCTAGGGCTGGTGAACAACTGAATAAAATAAAGTGCTTCTTCCTCCTCTCTCTTCCCATCTGCCTGCCCACTCACCTTCATTCCTGCCTGCACTTTTCCTCAAAAAAAAAAAAAAAAAAAAAAAAAAAAAAAAAAAAAAAAAAAAAAAAAAAAAGCCTGCTGATGAATTACTACCAAGCCTGATTGCACTCATTATTCAAAATCATTCAGGTAATACTTTCAAATGGATGCTTTAGCAGCAAAAATCTTGTGTACTTAGGATGTTATCATAAAGATAATCAAGCATAAGTAGTTAGGCTCAGTTTCAAAAGTATACTTCAGTAGCATATTGTTTTTGCCAGAATTATTTATTCTCTCCAATAAATTATATTCTCTCCATGTAATATTTTTAAATAAATGTGACTATGTACCAAATCGCTTAGACATTTTAAAATGCGTTATCACTAAGTAATGTTTATAACTGATTTTTTAAAAATTTTAACTAAGTCAAACAAAAAATTCTTCTAATCATGCACATAATAGAATTTAGCACAAAACTTCAGGTAAATAAATTTAAAAAAAATTAATGTCATAGAATTTGCAAAGAAGCTAAACAGGAATAACAATATTTGAAATTGCTCTTTGTGATGTGTTCTACACAAAACCATGAAGGTGAACTTTGAAAGGAAAGTTAAAGGAAAGAATTTCAGGAAAATCTTAATAAATCAATTTCATTTTCGTTATATGAGCAACCATGGACATAAGAAACCAGAATTTGGTTCCTGGCTTTAAAAAAATGCTTAAGTATAAAATTACTTACATTTAATCCAAAACTTGGATTAATGGGTCTTTAAGAACTTAGGAAATAAGGAAGTTTTTTTTTTTTTAAAGCTAAAGCTGCAAGATTTTTAATGCAAAAGACATACTTACCTCGCAAAAAAAGTATTAAATTTCAAAAATGTAATGCAGCTAAATAACAGAATTATTAGTTTAAATAATTATAATTGTATCATGTGGAGTGCAAATCAATCACACCAACCTGCTTGATCTTTCAATAAGAAGTAGTAAGCAAATCGTAGACAGGAAGCATATGCACAGAGATGAGGAGGAAAAAAAGAAAAATATTATTTCTTTTGTAAATCAAAGAAAAATGTATAATAGCATTTGTTTACAGTATATAGAAATCAAAACTTAAATAGAGCAATTGTATATAAAAAGAGAAGCATATTCAATACAATCAGAGATGTAATTCAAGAAAGAATAATAACAAGATTAAGATGACATTCAAATCAATCTCAAGAGCTCACACTGATTCCCGAGCTCCTGCAAATGTAATAGTTTAGCATCATGTAGGCCTATTAACAGCAGACATGGAATTGGGAACCTGCTAAGACCTGGGAAGTAATCTAAAAAGGCAAAGCAGAAAATTAAGCCAAAAAATTATTAAGCTGAAAGTAGTAAAATTCACATTGTCCATTTTAAAAGTTGCCCAATTCAATGTTCTTCCAGTGTAAGAACCCATTACAGGTGTGCCCCCTTTAAGAAACCCCAAAACGAAAACCTCAACTGACTCAACATACAATTACAGTGATTTGCAACGATTCTTTGATTAACAAAGAATTATCTCAATATATTTAAGTTTCTAAAGTGATTTAATAAACAATTTTTCAGAAAAGAAATTATTGCATAAAGTGAAGTACACCTGTATAACAACAAACTTGCATTCAATCCACTAGTAGATTGTTAAGGAAGTAAATGACCAATTGTTGATACAGAAAAAACCACCTTATAAAGGCCATTCACATTTCTGAAAAAGATGGTGCATACAAGTTATACCCAGCAAGCACATGCGGGACAAACATCTCTCCACACATCCACATCATAATGAAATAATTTAATGTATGTGCTAGCTATGTAAACAGTAACTAAAAATGTTTAAATTGACAAAGAACAATTCATTTCACAACAAACTTTTATATAACTACTTAACTTTTAAACAGAAAGAAATAAATGATAATGCCTCCCACTCAGATATTTTCTCATATTTTAAAATTTATAATACAAAGTAATACCTTTATATGATTTTTAAAATAATTTCATGTATTTTGCAAGTTATTCTCTGAAATCAATAGTTTTGACAAAATGTAAGAATCATCAATATGTCTATTATTTTTGGAATTCTTCCTTTGAAAGCTAAAAGCATAAGAACAATAGCCAATTGTTTTTGTTATTAGTTTTGGGAAAGGGCTACGTATGTAGATAATGCTTTAAAAGGCAGTAAGCTGCAAGCTAGTAAAAGAGAGCATTATTTCCCTTTTATTCTGAAATTAACATATTAAAAAAAACTGAATACTTCCAAATTAATTAAAATAAGGTTTAAAAAATAAATCCTTAGGTCTGAAACAAGTCTAATCAGATCCTGCATAAACAACTGCTTGTGTGTCTGAATTCTCTAATCCTACCTTAGAAAGTTTGTATAAATCAAACAGATAGGGATTTGGAAAAATTTGCTTCAAATTTGTTTTTCTTTATTTGGAAGCTTACAATCTCAAACCACCCTAAGAACACGCCACCAAAGTATACAATTGTTAAGACATGTTATAACGGGCGCTGGTGTCCTTCCAAATAAAAGTTATACTTTTAGAAATTCAGAATTTGTTATTGCATGTTCTTTACAATATGATGAGAATTTTATCATGAAACAAAGAAACTGTAAGAATTATTCTTTTATACAGCTTACTAGCTCTCTTTACATTATCTAAATGCAAAAGCATGACTCTCTCTTCCATTGTCTCAAACATAAGCATAAGCGTATGTTTTAACAATTACGGTTAACTGTAAGCAATGTGGGGGGGCGGGGAGCTGGGAGGATATCACATGCTTTGTTCAACTGGTAAGTCCAACATGTATTCTTTAAGTAATGACAGGAAGCAGTGTGGCATTTCTCAAATGAAGCCCATGGATTATGGAAAAGCCAAAGCTCTGTTAGAGAATTAAGAGCTACCACTCACTAGGCAAGAACTTATCCAGAGGTTTCTCTATGACAGAACATGTGGAGTCTGAACTACTGCTGCTGCTACTGCCTGGAAGACAAAGAAATGAGCCCAAGGGGAACCAAAGAAATAGGAAACAAGAAAATGAACACATACACAGAGAAAAACCAGTTCCAGAGAAAGAATTTTAAAGGATAATTAAGCTTTGTATTAAAGAACCAAAACTTACTTTCCCTTAAAACCAGTCTTGGAGGCCTATGCAGTATTGTTGACAAAGCTATTGGGGGTGGCGGGGTGCGGGGGAACCCCATGGCTCAGGGGCTAAGGTGCAGCCATGTAAAGCCCTGGGTCTTAAAGCCCTGAGTCTTAAACCTGGGTCCGGGGTAAGGAATAAAGAGTTTTTTTAATTAAAAAAACAAAAACAGAAAGACACACACACGAAGCTATTCAGGTGAAAGAGTAGTTGTACTCTTTAAGCAACTATTGGGGGCAAACCATGCTATTTATCTAAAGTAATCATTCAAAAGGTTGAAATGACAATAATTAAAAAAACAAGTCATTTGGTGACATTTAAGTCTCTTTTGATAAGTTAATTTTTTTTAATTTTAAGTAATGCACAATTAACATCACAGAAATGGTTAATTACCCTTCATTATAAATTGGTTTGTCTCTAGTTTCACTTTTTCCTCTAATATATCAAACTAACAGATATAATAATGGATATTTAAGGTTTTATGACAAAACATTGAAAAGCTTACTAAAATAATTTAATTTCTAAGCCTAGAAGGAAGGTATTTTGCTATTAAATATTTTAACATATTGAACAGTAGAATTTTTTCTATTTAAAATTTTATTTTTAACAAATCTACTATCTGCTTTAACACTGAATAGTTTGCTCCATGAGGAAATAGGTATGAACCCAAAACCATTATCCAAGCAAGGAGTCAGCAAACATTTTCTGTAAAGTAACAGACATTAAGTGCTTTAGGCTTTGTGGACCATGCAGTTTTATGAGAAAGCACCCAAAGAACACATGTGAATAAATGAGCATAGCTATTTTAATACTATTTTATTTATAAAAATGGGGTGGGCTGGATTCGGTCAGCAGACTATATTCTGCCAACTCTTGCTCTAAAATATGCTTTTTCTTGTCTTTTGAAGGTACAGAATCTATATAGGTTTTAAATTTGAGACAGCTAATCAATTAGAGATGGGTTTATTTTCAGCAAGATCACTTTAATAGGACAAACAAAATATGAACCAGCTTGAAAACAATGATCTACATTAATGGAAGAGAGTTCTGAAATAAATATCTAGGGTGAAAAGCTTTGAAATGTAAGCCATTATAATATGTCTCTTTCTTGCATGTTATCTATCTTTATCACAATAAACACAGCTTTAATTCACACTTGGCAAAAAATGCCTCATAACAGGGTTAAGAATGAGAGTACATTTCATAAAGAAAACATTAAATTAAAAAATAAAATCCTCGTATAAATGTTATTTAAAAATTCCATGACTCCTAAAGCCTAATCATGTTTGATAATATCCCATTTGCTAAAAAAAAAAGTTGGATTCCTAACACAGATAAAAGTCTTTGCATAAAATTAAAAGCCTATATAAAATTTTAAATGATGTAACAACTGTCATAGATTTTTCCAAATTCTAATCCTAAAAGAACAAAATATATGTATTCTCTTCAGTTATAAACAAGAAATGAGTATAGGGGGGAAAAATGTAAAGTTGACCAAGGTATATGGCATACTTCCTTTGTTTGAATCGCTACAACTAAAAATGGCAAAATAAAAGGCATGCACCCAACTGTCTATTAAACTGTCATTAAGTAGCAATCCCAATTTTAATTTCTAGAATACTAAAACAAACTTACCCCGTCTTTTTTTCCTTTTCTCACCATCTTCTCCAACCTCACCTTCTTCATCGTTATCTTCCTCTGACCCACTGATATCAGAGCCTGATATTTCTTCTCCTTGGGCAGAAATTTAATACAAGGATTTTTATTCTGTACCGGGCTATTGCCTACTTAGGAAATGTCTATATCAAGTTTCTTCATTAAATTTGTGTTACAATAAGTAAATCTTATTTTCAATATTCTTAAACAGTTTATCAGATACGCTAACTTCAAAAAAATATGCTGTACACAGGGGCTTTATTTTTAAAGTTCCTAGAGAGAAGTTAAATTCTAGCCTACTTAAAATTTCAAATAGTTATATATATATATATATAATTTATGTATATACACATATGTACAAATATTTTTATACTTTCATTATATATATGTATATATGTATATATACCTCATGTTAAGAGTTATTGTTTCAGTCTTTTAAAAATGTTAATCACTTTTGGTAACATTTTCTCTTCATTTCGTACATTAAGATTTTAATTCAACCTATATACTTTTTTATTTTCCCCAAAGGAAAGCTGCAAGCAGGAGTGAAGTTAAGGCAGGCAGGCAGGAAAAGAGAAGAGGAAGAAGCACTTAATTTTATTTAGTTCATCTTGGTTTTCCCTTAGGTCCCAGGATATGAACTCAAGACCTTAGGATGTATGTGGACTGTGCCCACCCTACTCCACTAGGGTACACCTAAACTGTATACTTTTTAAAAGTCATAAAACTGTCATCTAACACAAGGACCTCACTGTCAGGATTCTATTACAAAGAATATTTCAAAAAAAGAAGGGTTTATTTGTCATAATATATTCAATTAAAAAACAAAATATCAAATAAAAAGAAATAAGCTAATATTAATATAAATTAGTACTATAGTACCTTCAAAGTAGTTTTTAAAAATATCATTGTCAGTATAGGAAATAGCTAGAAAAACTAGGGCAATTGGGAGAAATAAAGTAAAATAAATACTAATCATAACAAGGTAATATTTGAACCTATAAAGGATGGTTAGGGATCAGAATCTTGGAAGAAGGAATTCATTGAAAAATATTTTGTTCTTTCAGCACATATAATGCCCAAATCTTGGTTTCTAGATATCATTCTCCAATGACAGGAAAAAGGGAGAAACAAATGATTCTAAAGTAAAATGCAAAATGAATCTCAGATTATTTGTCGTGCCAGAGAGTAATTAAATAATAAAGAAAAAAAAACTGATAGGACTGTGCTGAAAGGATATAAGAAGTACCCTAAGGGTGCTCCTGAAGGTGTACAAAACTGGGACAATTTGAACAATAAAATACATGATGCTTAAAAATAGACATATCATATATATGATCCAGCAATTCTATTTTGGGGTAATTGTCTGAAGAAAGTGAAAACACCAATTCAAAAAGATATCTGCTCCCATATGTTCACTGCAGCACTATTTACGATAGCCAAGATACCAAAAAACAATCCATTGATAGATGAAATTTTCTAATGTGATATATATGTGCATACACATACACACATATATATACACAATGGAATATAATTCATTTGAAAAAATGAAATGCTGCCATTTGCGACAACATGCATGAATCTGGTTTCAATAATATCACTATAATTACTTAATATGCTTATATTAGAGAAAGTTAAGTGATAGGAATATAAGAACTCTTATTATATTTCAAATTTTCTATTCAGTTTAAAATAATTTCAAAATAAAAATTTTGAAATTATCCTTTTGGTGTGTCCTGGTGGAAGAGCAATTAGGTCTGCCACCTCTGACTAAGCTCTGTCCATATATATCCCAAAGCCCTTGGTTCATGTCCCAGGACTAGAGGAAACAACCAAAATGAACAAACAAATAAAATAAATTTTAAAAATGCTTCCTCCTTTCTTCCTGCAGGCCTACTCACTTTCATTCCTACCTGCATCTTTGCTTTAAAAAAAAATTATCCTTTTAATATTTGTTTCCTTTTTGTTTATATGGCCAACTATTAATTGAATCATAAAATTTTGTTAACTGGATTATAAGAACAAATGTCCTAAGAGCATAAATAAAATCAAATGTTAAAAATAAAATCAGCATTATCTTATGACTCAGCAATTCTATTTCTGTATACCCCAAAGAATTGAAAGCAAGGATTTGAACGGGTATTTGTATACCCATATCTACTGCAGCATTATTCACAATAGCCAAAAGGTACAAGGAATTCAAGTGGCAATTGATAAATAAACAAAATGTGACATACACATACAATGGAATACCATTCAACCTTTAAAAGGAAAATCTAAGACATGCTTTAATTACAGATGAGCACTGAAGACATTATACTAAATGAAATAACCCTATACTAAATGAAATAACTCAGACACTAAAGGGCAAATATGTGTGATTCTCCTTACACGAGGTGCCTAGAACAAATTCAAAAAGAAAGAAAGTACAGTAATGGTTACTAGGGTATGAGGAAGAGAAAGAACTGGGGAGTTAGCCTTCAATGGGTATAGTTCCATTTGGGATGATTAAAAAGTTCTAGAGATAGATGGTGGTGACAGCTGGAGAATAATGTGAATGTTATTCAATGCCACAGAATTATACACTTGAAAATGGTTTTAAAAGGACAAATGTTAATTTATGTATATTTTACCAAAATAAAAAAATTTTTTAAATATCAGTATAAAGGTATAAACTCAACATTAACATATGTAATAATTTTTAAATCTTTAATACATACTGACTATAAATACCACCTAGTGGACACATTAAAAACGCCAGTTTTGAAAACTTGCATAATAGTACCCAAATCTATCTTTTAACATCAGCATATATGATAATATTTTAAAAGATATAAACTTAATTTGCTAATTAAATATACGGTGAATGAGGGGAAATGAAGGCAGACAAAATAAATGGTAAATTCAGACCTCTTGGATATATGTATATCTGGAGAAGACAAACTAATTAGATGACTCTTAGGCAAACAGATATATTTGGCCTCAGTACATTATCTAATTTATATATCCTGTTACCTTGCACAGTTCCTAGCACATAACTTTAAAAATACACTTAAAACATAACAGTCTTAATAAATGTTACGTGTCTTTAAAAAGAAAAAAAAGGAAAAGTGTAAGTAAAAGTTCTTTGTGAAACCAAAATGGCCAGAAGCTAACAAATGCTTTGTATAATTTCACTGTGTTGGATGATGAATTCAAAAAGGTTGTACTAGGGAAAATTATTTCTAAAAATTACTTATAACTAGTGATTTGTGCAGTAGGCATATGTAAGATAGGGAATTTCCTTTAGAACTTGGAAATAACTAATGATTGATGCTAACATCTCTAAACTAAAATCCCTATACTTTTCACCTTCAGCTTCCCAAAATTAGGTCTGAATGATTTGTTAGATGAATACCTTTCTGTGATTTTAAATACAGAAGAAAAAAAAAGAAATAAACAAAATGAAGGCAGTCTATGTGAAAATTCCAATACATGGGGGAAAAGATGATTTCAAAAGTAAACAGAAAGCTAAACTGTGAAATCTAAACATGTTCTTAAAACTCAGCTAATAAACAGTTTGATTAATTAGACTCTTTCTCAGCAAATATGGTAAGAATGTGATTTTAAAAGTGTCTCTCTGCTTGTGTGTGTGAAGAATTATGGGAAGTAAGAAAATTTATTATAGAAAAAAATGAATATAAATTCCTCAAAATAAATGCAGATTAGATCAAGAAGCTTTACTTAATGGGGCACATTATGAAATAATTAATTTAAAAAAACAGCAATTTTCATTATTTAAGAAGTGCTTAATGAACTGCTTTTTCTCAATAATCTTACTCAATTTTATTGAATCAGTACCTTCTCCAAATGTTTATAATGCTGGCATCTCTGGATGTCACAATATCTAACCATTTTCCTCATCGACTAAAAACATGCAGTTTCAAAGTCCTCTACTTCCCTGGTGTGCAAAGGTACCCTGTGCCGAACAGAAGGGATCTGTTCTCAACATGAAAGTACATGTTGAGTCACTAAGCACTTAATGATGGGCAGTTTTTCACTCTCATGAACAAAGTCTTCAAAACATTTTAACCTTCTAATATTATAATAGAAAATATTTTCCAAAATAGAATCTCATGTTCAAATTTAAGTATGAAAGCATATTTTCAATACAGTATGTCTTTACTTATAGCAAACTAAGTTTACCCATGACTCCTTGGTAGTTTTCTTTACTCCAAACAATAGTGACTGATGCCTATCTACCAGACACAATTCTTGGCTGTCACCAGATACCATGGCAGAACTTGCTCTTACACAAAGACAAATACTAATTAATTATTTAATAAATGCTCATATGAAACCTATAAAAGATAATAGGGATTGAGATGGAGGTTTAAATTACATTTTTTTTTTTTAAATCACATACACAAATATGACATAATTTTACTTGGGCTTAATATGAAAATGCAAGTTAACTTGCAGAAATATTCCTTTAAATATCAATGTTAGCGTATCAAAGAATTAATATATTTTCATTACCAGAATACAACAGTTAAGCAACTTATTTTTAGCCCACATTAAGATAAATATTTTAAGAAAAAGTTACCCTCTTCAAGCTTTTTTTTCAATTCTTCTATTTCTTTCTGAAACTGACGAAGCAAAGCATCCTTTGGGTCCTCATTAATTCTAGCTTTATTTTTAATGTTCTTAGCACGGTTGGCATACCGTAACGTGCTGATAGTTTCATCGTAATTGTAATCTGCTGGCCCAATATTTGCACACTGTTTAATTAGAAACACAGAACAAAATATTATACTCGGCACAGTTAAAAGTAATACCATCATTACTAATTTATCAAAAAGAATTTTGAAGCCCCATTTACACTCTGGTCTTCTTGAAAGAGAAAGAATTAACCACATGGATTTCCAAACAGCATTACTGAGTAGTACAGATGATTTGCTAGAAAAAGAATAACTACAAATTTAAAAAAATAAAATAATCTATAGTTTTTTAACTGTTATGCATATCAATTATTGCAGGAATGATGATAACTACACCAGCAATTAAATCTTACCATCATGGTTTTTGAATTTCCTCCTAAGGAGTCCTGAAGAAGACGAGTCAATTTAGAGTTACGATAAGGCACATGAGTGCTTTTTCCATCAACCAAGGCAGAAATTACATTACCAAGGGTGGAAAGTGAAAGATTGATTTTTGTTGCTTCCTTTAGGCGCTGTCCAGTGGCTCCAGTTTTTGCTTGTCTTTCTGAACCCTAGTAATAAACAGAGTTCAAATAAAAATTAAAGAATATTCTTCCCAATGTTTCAAAAAGAAGCAATTTAACAATAAAAACTGACATATCTGGAATTCTTTTCAAAATAAAGGAGGAAGAGAAAAAGTGACTGAAGATAGAGATGAAACAGGACTAGCCAGGAACTGAAGCTACTGGAACTGAGTGATGGGTACATGGAAGAGATCATTATACTATTCTACTTTTGTACAGATTAAAAATATTCCAAAATAATAAGGGAAACATACAAACACAAATAAGCAACTTAAAATTATATGTAAAATCTAATTCTTCACTTGAATGCTTGATTTGTAAAATAAAAAGTAACGATTCTGTTACTTACAGCAAGATCTACAAGATGGAGCTTCCCCATCCTGACATGCATGTTACCATCAACGCCTTTTTCACTGCATTCTATAGTAATTGTAAAGATGGCATGGGAACGAGAACTATGCTCGTTCATATTCGTTGCACCAACAGAACCTTAAACAAAGAAAGGAAATTCTTAAAAAGCATAACAACAAGGTGCTTTAAAAAGAATTAAATATTCAGAATAGTTTAAAATACTCAATTTCATCCCAGTCAAAAGCTAGAATATGGCTAAGCCATTAAAAACATAGGTGTATTTAGCCATTATTAGAAATTTCTCTGACAGTTTATGTTGATAACAATAGAATTTTCAATGTTTCTCACATTAAGAAGATAATCTTAGGACAAAATGCTTAATTACAATCTCAAGTATTATGGGATAAAAAAGTAACTAATTACATTAAAATATGTTTAATAATTTAAAAAATATTGTTAATTCAAATGTCTCTTAAAAGCATTATGCTCTGGGAATCTAAACCACAGAAATTCTTAGATATATGTATTAACTGTTACAAGGATGCTCAGTGCAGCATTGTTTACTACAGTTAAAGTGGAAACAATTAATAGGATAGTGGTTTAATCAATTATAGAATAGTCATACTATAGATTACTAAGCAGTACTTTAAAAAAAATAAGGTAAATATAGAAACATGGAAAGATACCCATAACATGAACTGAAAAAAAAAAGTTAGCGAGGAATATGTAATATGATCTCAAAAGCATCCATTCAAAATATACTATTGATGTCTATATAAATATTTTTCATGAATATATTGTGCAAATAAAAAAGTCTGGTTTGTTTTTACAATAAGCATGCATTGGATCTTTTTAAAACTCCAAAGTATCTTAAAAACATTCTGTCAATTTTACTCAATGCCAAAATTATCCCCCTATTATACATTCACGCAGAACTTCTCCATGCAAGCTTTTATTTTAGATTTAAACATTAAAAGGATATTCTTTATTGGTATCTGGCTGGTTACATTAAAAGTCAGAAAACTAGAATGTAAACTGTACTGATAAAGTAAGACCACAGAAAGACAGTAAACAAAAAATTAGCGAAAGAAACTGCAAGGATTTGACTCCATACTTTATTTTTCATTATCTCTTACATCAAATTATAAATTTATGATTTTTTCCAAAAACATAAAAATATTATTCATTCTGACACCACTTCAAATCATCTGATCAGTAGTGATAAACGTGTTTCCACAGGTATTACGTCTAATTTTATCTTTTGGTTTTTTCCACTTATCATTCTCTCCTATATATATTTCCATGTGAGAACAACTAGAAAATTTTACTAAAATTTATTTTACTATTTCTTGACTAAGAAGTATTTGGGATTATTTCCCATTTTAGGTCCTCATAAGGGACACTAATATGAATAGCTTTGAGAAGTCACTTTTCTTTCTCTTTAGGATTATTTCCATGGTATGCACTTTCCAAACTGAAATGACTAGGTCAAAGGGCAGTTTTTTAGCTATGTAATTAACAAATCACACTAGAAGCACTGTTTTTTAATTTGGGGTGGGAGACACCGGTAATTTTTAAAATCGTATTAAATAGTTTAATACCTACTATTTTTTGCATATAAGTAAAGCATAATATTTATGAGTGTAATGTTTCTGTATCACTGAATAGGAAAATAAAGCAATGCTATTTTTTAAAACAGCTATGTTTTAAAAGTGAACTTTAACACTAGCGTTACATTGAATTTTATAATCCCTAGGAGAGCACAGTGTGCAGCAATCAAGTAGACTCCGCTTCAACCTACTGATACATCACCTATGAGAATAAAAACTCTTTAACTTTGATGTTTGTCCAAATATTTATCATGAAATGAGAAAAGATTAAATTTTCATGTTTGTCAAGACATGGGAAATGTATTCTATAAATATGCCTAGATGTGATATAAACTCATGTACAAAAATATTAACTGCAGTATTGCTCATAATAGCAAAACTGAAAACGACCCAAAAAATTATCAGTAAACGACTGAGTAAATAAATTATGGTAGATCCACACAGAGAAAAGATGCATAGTTATTTTAACATGCATATATATGTCCTAGTGCATGCTAATGTAAAATAATCTACAAGACAATGTTAAGTGAATAAAGAATTATAGACTCAAAGAAGGAGAACAAGCATTCTTTTTAAATATATACATTTGGGAACACAAAGACTATATCAGAAAGAACACATGAGAAACTAATAGAGGTTGCCACCGGGGATGGAAATTAGGTAACAGACAAAAGGGTAGGAGAAAGATTTTTTTTCAGTGTACACTTCCGTGCCTTTTGAAATTTATACCAAGTGTTGGGATTAATTATACAAAAAGATATTTTAAAGAAATAGTCTATGGATTACAGGCTGAAAAACACCGCTCTATAGGAATATTAACCAATTTACAATGATGCCCACAATGTAAATATACATGACTAGTTTAAATTTGCATTTTAGTTGCTAAACAGGTTATATATTTGAAATGACTGATTTGTTTTCTTAAGTATAAAATTAACTATTTCTAAACTCTGATCAACTGTATAAAATGGGTACAATAAAGCTTATATTTGCATAAATATTTCATCTAGTTAAAGTAGCAGTTTTTATTACCACATTTCTCCCCTCTGCTATTTTCCTCCTCATATATTTCAGTATGCTAAAATTTATATTTTTATGATGAGACTCTTCTACTTGGAGATCATACTAAATGCTTAATTCTGGGACTCTTAATTAAAACTTCCTCTCTGCTCTCTTAGGTCTTCAATCCATTATCTTCCTTTGCTTTTCTCATTTGAATCTTTTAGTGTTCCTTGAAAAAAATCTCATATACTAAGTCAAATTAATTCTTAGGCAGCTAGTGGGAGGTTTTGATTACCATTGTGATTAGAATCATATTTTTTAAGTATATAATTAAGTAAACAATACATGAATATATTCAAGGAATAAAAAATTCAAAAATACAAACATACAAAAATAGTTAAAAGTATCCTATGTCACTTTTCTTCTATGTTATTTCTTCTTCCCTAAAGGTAAGCACTATTAAATGTCCTTTCATTTTGTATTTCATATACACCTGTTTATTAACTTGTTTTTCACATACATATAAACAGAATAATGCAGTATATACTGTTCTAATCTGCATGTTTTTGCTTTATATATCCTAAAAATTGTTGAGTTCCTACTGTAGACTTAAATCACTGTTTTCAACAACTTCATTATAGTTCACAGTACTTTTACGCCATAAGTAATACAACCAAGGTTCACTTTACAGTAATTTAAATTGTCAAATTTTTGCTATTACTACATTATTTAAAATAATGTTATGACATACATATTTTTATTTATAGAACGTGTATATATAGACAGACTATATGTGTGTGTATATGAATATACATATATATGAATATATATATGACTACTGGGTCAAAAGGAATGCATTTAGAAAATTTTAACAGATACTGTTAGAATCCTTCAAAAACACTATTGCAGGGAGATTAGTCAAGATGGGACCTGATATGAGATGAGTCTCCTCCCCACGAAGTAACTAGAAATCACCTAGTTTGCAGACAAAAACACTGAGGAAAAGCAGTTCTGGAGGCTACAGAAGGAGCTGCAGCAGTCTCCACCAGAAAGGGTAGGTGAAGATGTCAGGGTACAGGGTTACATTGCAGATTCGGGACTCCCAAACTCAAGAGATTAAAAAAAAAAAGGCCCCTGTGGAGGGAACGGAATTGCAGAAGAACCAGACTCCCCCAGGAGAGTCATTCCAATAACAGAGAGCCCGCCCAGCAGGAACATCCACAGAGTAGCGGGAGAGGATCTTGGTGTAGGGTGCAAGAAAGATCAGCACCCCACTGGACTGATTACCCAAGAGGAAATTACACAGGGTGCTGCCATAACCAGAAAGCATGTAGGAGAATCCTCACCCTCGCCCTCTCCCACCATATTGCATGGGAACCACAGGACCTGCCAAGTGGAAATCCCTCCCTGAGGAAGAAGACAGTCTCCCAAAAGGGAGGAAGTTTCAGCATGACCAACTAGCACCACTCTGTGGGTAGAAGCAAAATTGCAGCCTGATTACTGATTATGGACAAAGGACAAGATGGTCATTACTATTCAGACCCATTACACTGGGGAAGGCTCTATATCGCTCACACAAATTGCAACCCCATAGGCTAAACTCTTGGACCCCAACAAAGGGTCCACTTAAGATGTTACTTTAACAAATCCAACCAGTGGTGATACCATAAAACCCAAGAATTCCCAGTGTTCAAAAAAAAATCCAAGTTTATTTGGTGAAAGTTGATACCACACACGATGCTATCATTGCAGAAACATAAACAGAATGCCAAACAGATCAAAAACACAGAGACATACATGAAATGAAGGATCCAATTAAAACCTCAGGGTAAAATTTGAATACAAGAGACATATGCAAACTACCTGAGGATGATTTTAGGGTAACAGTTATAAAAATACTCACGGAAATCAAGAAAACGAGAGGTAGAAAAAAAGAACAATAAAAACAAAAGAATAAAGCAAGATGTCAAAGAAATGCACATGATAGCAGAACTAAAGAATTTAATAGAGGGACTCAAGAGTAGGATAGATGAAGCCTTCAACAGAATCGTGAGCTAGAAGACAGGGTAGAGGAATACACTCAAGCAAACAAGCAAAGAAAAAAAAATGAAAAGAAATGAAGATAGCATTTGAGACCTATGGGAAAACATCAAAGGGAACAACATTCACATTACAATGAGAAAAGAGGAAAAAGGGGAAAGAGACTGTATATGAAGAAATAATAGCTGAGAATTTCCCTAACATGAGGAATGAAGAAAGCCTCTAGATCCAGGAAGCTCAAATAATTCCAAACAAAAGAAACCCAAACAAACCTATACTAAGATACATTGTCAACAAAATGTCAAAAATATAAGAAAGAATCTTAAAAGTCCCTAGAGAAAAAAAAACAAAAGAGTTTCCATTAAGAATGTCAGGGGATTTTTCAACTGAAACTCTAAAGGCCAGAAGGGAATGACATGATATATTCAAAGTGCTAAAAGAAAAGGATTTTCAACCTAGGACACTATACGCTGCAAGACTGTCATTTAGAACTGAAGGAATGATAAAATAGTTTTTTCAGATAAACAAAAGTTAAAGGAATTATCACCACCAAACCAGCTCTACAGAAAATACTAAAGGAAACACTATATAAAGTGTAAAGAAACTGCACTTAAAATCAGTAAGACAGCAAAATATTAAAAAAAAAAAAAAAAAGTGGGAAAGAGAGGAGAATAAAAATGTGGATGGCTAGAAGGAATGCAAGACTAATCTGCTTTCAAATAAAAATAGGCAATAAATATAGAATTCTTAATGCTAACCTCAGGTTACCCTCAAAACACATGTCCAGGGAAAAAGCAAAGAAGAAAACAAAAAGAGAAATCAATCAAAACACAACCATACCCAAACCTAAGAGAAAGAGAACAAAAGCACTCTCTATAACAACAGCTAGAAGGCAAATTACAAAATGACAATAAAAGAATACCAATAATCACCCTAAATGTTAATGAACTGAACTCACCAATCAAATGACAGTGGCCAAAGATTAAAAAACATAAACCAACCTTCTGCTGCAGTCAAGAAACTCACCTTCTTTCAAAGGATAAATACAGGCTCAAAGTCAATGGTTGGAAGACAATCCTAAAGTCAAATTGCAACCAAAAACAAACAAACAAAAACCAGTAACAGTCATACTTATATCAGATAAAAGAGACTTTCAAGTAAATAAATATAACAAAAGACAGGACAGAGATGGGCAAAATATAATGATTTAGGGGCCAATCCAGCAAGAAGACATAATGCTTATTAACATATATGCAACAAAAGAAGGAAAATCAAAATATATTAAGTAAGTATTATGAGAACTAACAAGAGACAGCAGCAGCAACATAATAATAGCAAAGACCTCAACAGCCCACTTACAAAAATGGACAGATCAACCAGGCAGAAAATGAACAGGGAAACAAAGCTTTAAACAACCATTTGAAACAGTCAGGTCTAATAGATAAATATCAAAACTTCGCCCAACAACTACAGATTTCACTTTCTTCTCAAATGCACATGGAACATGCTCAAGGATCGATCATATGTTGGGATACAAAACATGTCTCAACAAGTTTACAAAGATAGAAATCATACTAAGCATTTTCTCTAACCACAAGAGCTTAAAACTAGAAATCAACCACAAAAAGAAAGGTGGAAAACCCCAATTTAACTGGAGAATAAACAATATGCTTCTAAATTACTCATGGGTTAAAAAAGAAAATCAAAGAGGAACTTAAAAAATACTTAGAGACAAATGAGAATAAAGACACGAGATATCAGAATCTATGGGATGCAGCAAAAGCAGTAGTAAAAGGGAAGTTCATTGCAATCCAGGCCTACCTCGAGAAACAAGAAAAATAAAAAATAAACAATCTAACCCTATACTTAAAACAACTAGAGAAAAAACAAAAAAAGCCAAAACTCAGTAGAAAAAATAAGTAATAAAAGTGTGGCCACAAATAAATTAAATAGAAAACAAAAGACAATCCAGAAGATCAAACCTGGTTCTTTGAAAAAAATATACAAAATTGACAAACACTGGCTAGACTCACAAAGAAAAAAGGAGACAAAACTCTCATAACTATAATCAGAAATGAAAGGGGAGAAGTTACAACAGATATCACAGAAATACAAAACATCCTAAGAGACTACTATGAACAATTCTATACCAACAAAGTCAACGACCTCAAGGACACAGACAGATTTTTAGAAAAATAGTCTACCAAGACTGAACCAGGAAAAATCGGAACACCTGAACAAAACAATCACAAGCAAGGAAATTAAAGAGGTAATCAGAAGTCTCCCTAAAAATAAAAGCCCACCAGATGGCTTTTCCAATGAGTTTTACCAAACCTTCAGAGAAGAATTAATACCTATTCTTCTCAAACTCTTCCAAAACAACTGAAGAACAGGAACACTTCTAAACACTTTCTTTGAGAACATCACACTGATAGAGACATCACCAAGAAAGACAATGATAGACCAATATCTCTAATAAACATAGATGTAAAAGTTGTCAACAAAATATTAGCAAGCCAAACCAAATAGTGCATCAAAAGAACCATCCATCATGACAAGTGGAATTTATCACAGACATGTCAGGATTTATCACAGGGATGTGAGATTCAGCATATGTAAATCTATTAATGTAAAACACCATATTAACAACAGCAAGGAGAAAAACCACAAGATCACATGATCATATCAATAGATGCAGAGAAAGCTTTTGACAAGAGCCACCACCACTTTATGAAAAAAAAAAAAAAAAAAAAAAGGAAACCCTGCATAAAATGGAGATAGAAGTTACAAACATAAACATAATCAAGGCCATATACAATAAACCCACAGCCAAAATCATCGTCAATGGTGAAAAGTTGAAAGCATTTCCTCTAGGTCAGGAACAAGGCAAGGCTGCCCACTCTCACCACTGCTGTTTAACATCGTACTGAAGGTCTTACCCAGAGCAATTAGGCAAGAAAAATAAATAAAAGGAACCCTAAAAACTCTGAAAAAACTACTGGAAGTAATCAACAAATACAGTAAAGTGGCAGGTTACAAAATCAATGCACAAAAATCTGTTGTATTCTTATATACAAACAACACACTAGAAGAAAATGAAATGAAGAAAACCACACTGTTTAAAATAGAAGTATAAAGAATAAAATAGATTGGAATATGCTTAACGAAGGAGGTGAAACACCTGTACAATGAAAACTACAACTTCTTCTTAAAAGAAATAGAGGACACAAAGAAATAGAAAGACATCCTTGCTCTGGTTGAGAAGAATCAACATCATCAATGTGGTCATCTTAACTAAAGCAAAACACAGATTTAATGCAATTCCCATTAAAATCATATGGGCTTATTTTCAGAAAAAAAAAATCTTAAAATTTGTAAAGAGTAACAAAAGACCCCAAACAGTCAAAGCAATTATGAGAAAAAAGAACAAATCTGGAGGGATTATACTCCCAGACATTTGAGCTATACTGCAAAGAGACAGTGGTCCAAAAGGTATGGTACTGGGATGATAACAGAAGCACAGATCAGTGGAAGAGAACTGAACCACTAGAAACTGACACACTCACAGTCAGTTAATTACAACAGTGGAGCCAAAATCATACAATAGAAAAAGAAAAGTCTCTTCAATAAATGGTGTTGGGAAAACTAGACAGCCACATGCAAAAGAATGAAGTAGATCACTTCTAACACCATTCACAAAAATTAAGTCAAGTGGACTAGAGACTTGGACATTAGACCAGAAACCATGAAATTCTTGGAATACAATATAGGAAAGACATTCCATGGTATCAGCCTTAGAGGTTTTAGGGACTCAACTACAGCATCTCAGAAACAAAAACAAAAATAAACAAATAGGACTACATCAAACTGAAAATCTTCACAGCGAAAGAAAACATCACTGAAACAAAAAAGACAACCTACTAACTGGGAAAAGATATTTGCATTTCATATTTCTGACAATGGCTTAATATCCAAAAATATACAAAGAACTCAAAAAACTCACTAACAGAAAAACAGCCAATCTAATCAAAACATGAGGAGAGGAATTAGAGATACATTTTTTGAAGAGGATATACAGATGACCAAACAAGCACATGAAAAGATGTTCCTACTCACTGGCTATCAGGAACTGTAAATCAAAACAACAATAAGATACAACCTTACACTTGAGAGACTTGTTATTATCCAAAAGTCTGGAAATAAGAAATGTTTGTGAGGATGTGGAGAAAGGGGAACAGTTTTACACTGTTGGTGGGAGTGCAAGTTGGTGCAACCCCTATGGAGAAGAGTGTGGAGATTCCTCAAAAAGTTGAAGATTAAAATCCCTTATGATCCTGTCATCCCACTTGTGGGTGTCTACCCAAAAGATACAAAAAATTAACGTAGAGATGTATGCATCCCCATGTTTATTGAAGCCCTATTCAAAATAAGCTAAGAACTGGAAACTACCTAAGTGCCCAACATCAGATGAATGGATAGCAAAGACATGGTATATATATATATACATAATGGAATACTACACAGCCCTTAGAAGAGATGAAATATTATCACTTGAATCAATATGATGGATCTAAAGGGGATGAGGCTAAGTGAAATAAGTCAAAAGAAGAAAGACAGAAACGGGATGGTCTCACTCAGAGGTAGAATGTGAACAGACATAACAAAGGAACAGATGAAACAAAACCAACCCTTGGACACTTGTAATAACTGAGGTTATCAACAGGGAATGGGATGGGGGAAGGGCAAATGGTGGTGAGTCCACTGGACACAATGGTGAAGATCACTTGGTGACTTGGTGGAGACCAGGGTGCCTTGACATTTATCTGAGGAATGGGAAAACTGCACATATGGGGAACCTATACATACATGTTTTATTTTATTTTTATTTTTAAAATTTTTTCAGATGCATTTAATTTGCAAAACAAAGTTACTGTAATAAAATACCAGAAAAGTTAACCAAACCAAAAAAATCTATTCCAATTTACAATCCCATCACAGTGACCATTTCTTCAGGGCCTCACCAACCTGGATATCCTTCATCCAAAGCGATGGGTGAAATATCATTTTAATATGCATTTTCCTGATTACTTATGGAGTTGAATATCCTTTCATATGTTGATTGCTGTGTATATAGCCCTTCTATGATTAATATAGTCATATCTTGCTTATTTTATTGTTAAGATTTGGTCTTTTTCTTTCTATATTTAACCTAAAAGAATGCAACAGATTTTCTAAAATTGTTTTTTAATTTCCTTGAGTTTGCTAGATTTATAGTCTTGGCACGACCTCGTGGAGCAGCAGTTAGGTCAATCGCTTCCAAGGGAGCAGGTCACATATCCCTGGTTCAAATCTCAGGTCCAAGGGGAAACAACCAGTATCAACTAAATGAAAATAAAATGAAGATGCTTCCTTCTTTCTACCTGCCTGCCTGCCTATTTGCCTTCATTACTACCTGTACCTTTCCTTAATAAAAAAAAAAAAAAAAAAGCTTTATAGTCTAGTAATAAAAACTTTTAAAAATCTTTTACTGCCTATGCTCTGTCTTCTGCCTCTAATCTCCAAGGGGCATCTGTGCATTAAGTATTGCTGAAGGTTTTTATTTCTTAGCAAAATAATGTAAAACAATTGGAAAAAGAATGCCTATTTACTTACTTTGTTTCACTATTCTTGTCAATAATAGGGAGGCAATATAGTTCCTGGTTAAATGCTAACTAATAGTCTAGATTAAAATACTCGGGTTCTACCATTTATTAATTAGTATATAATCTTGAACAAATTACTTAAAACTGTTTTAGTTTCCTTGATATGAAGTGCTTACCATAAGGTAAACACTTATTAAATGTCACCAGTAGTATTATAGCTAATAAGAGACAGTTATATAAAGGCTCAAAATTTTAGTACTAATGCTATGAAACAATTCATTCATAATACTCTCGACATAGTAAATAATCAAGAGGAAGGGTTTTTAAGAAATCTAAAAATCAAGTTTCTATGAGGCAAAGTTTCAGTTGTTTCTAAGCCATCTATTCAATACATATATTTAATAACAATTATGTGACATACTTACGATTTTTGTGGCCTAATGTCATAATTCTATCCATATCATCAGCATTATTTACCACATAAGCCGATAAATCTTTGATATAAACTCCCACATCAGGTCTCTCTTTAACCTAAAAAACAATCATAAGGCATTAAACATATATCCATAATTCTTCCAGTTATTTCTTAAATACCTACTGTATGTTAGACACTGCTTGATAGGATATAGCTATGAACAAAGTAGACATAGTCTATGCTTGTGAGGCGACAATGTACAGGGAGAACATACAAATGAGTAATTAAACACAAAAATATTTTAATTCAGTTGTAATAATGCCATGAAGAAAAAAATACAGGACTGTGTGAGAATATGTATGAAAGAGACTTAAACTAATGAATCAGGCACAAACTAAGTTTACCCAAGATGATATTTAAGCTAAGACTTGGAAAAATAAGAAGTAGTCAATCTGGGTCAGGATAGGAAGAAGCAAGTATGTATAAGGATCCTGAAATGGGAAAGAACTAGACACTTAGAAAAAAATAAACAAATAAAACAAAGAAATAGGGTGGCTGGAAAGAGGGGAAAGCAGGGGGAAATAGGTGTAGTATCTACCTGTGGAGGTAAGGAGTGAAAAAATGAGGCACAGTTACTGGACTTTATCTTAACAGCAACTTGAGCATGCTGGAGGATGTCAACAAGTGAGTGAAACAATCAGATCTATGGCACCCACATAAGAATATTACCTTCCTGTGAGTAATTTTATGAAAAGTTTTACTAAATTTGAAGACTGTACTCAGGATAGATATGTAAAACAGTGTTATTTAGAAATATAAATTTCCCTTTGGCGGGCCCTAGCAGTTACCTCCATGAATCAGAATAAAATGAAACTGAGTCCTTGCGGTTTCTAGCGGGGAGAGTCATTCCACAGGGTAAGGTCTCACAGACAAAGAGACAAATTCAAAAAACAATCCCAGAGACAAAAGTCACAAGAGTAAACACTCCCAATTCCAGGTACTGATTTTAGACAGAGCTAAGGAGTTGGGTCTTTTATAACAATTTATAAAATATATTTATATATTAGGAAAAATTACCCTTTTTCTGTCACAGGATACAAATTAAGCCCTAATTTTATTAGTAGCAAAAATTATATATTGGATCTATAAGCCAGGAGTTCTCTGAGAAGTCTTATGTGGCATGGCGGCACTGAAGGGGCTAGGCTACACTGGGAATCTGACGCTCTTCCAGCCAAGACAAGTTCTAAAGAGAGCTCCACTTTCATGTACTTATACACTGTGCTTCCATTAAGACTTGGTTTAATAAAGTGTTTAAAATGCTTTACATCTTTTAAAAGGTTTGAAAAGTCCTAGTCTATATTAATGCTTCTCAGAAAATGGTAAAGAACAATGTATTTCTAATCTGGTAAAATGATTATTTCTGTAAAATACAAAAAATGCACTTGGCTACCATGGCATTGTTAATTTGATATAAGCATTTGCTTTTGAAGTAGATACTACTATTATTTTCATTTTCTACCTGGCAAAACTAAGCCTCATAGCTAGCAGAAGTTAAGTAACTTGCCAAGAGATAGCCAGATTTCAAACTAAATTGGTAAAACCCAAGAAATTATCCTCTTAATCCTAAATGATAAGACCATTTACATGCTATATGACCTTGCAAGCCAGGGAACTTCTCTAGATTTCAGTTTTCACATCATAAAATTAAACTACTGGGAAGACTTAATGAAATTAAAGTACATACCACTAGCACAACTGAATGAATGCCTACCACTACATTATAAGAGGTTAGTAATAGTAACTGCTATTATTCTACATGTATTCTACCCATTCTGGCAGCTATTTTAATTCTATATTGTATTCTACTGCTATTCTACATGTATTGTTCTCCTCTATTTTAAGAACAATGCAACTCTAATATTAGTATTTTAAAGGTGAATATCTTGTTTTCTCAAAGCCTGAAATATTAAAATATTTCACAATATTTACCATTTACCACCTGCCTCAGCATTCCTGCTTTAGAAATTTATCCTCAGATATGCCCGCATATTCCAAATGATATATGCTTGAGGTTATTTACTACAGAACTGTTTGCAATCACAAAAGAGATAAGTGTTCAGCAAAAAATTAAATAAATTTTAACTATTTTAACACACAAAGAATAGCATGCAGCTTTTTATTTATTTATTTTTTAGAGGAAGGAAGTAAGGGAGAGGAGGAAGAGGCATCTTTATTAGTTTAGTTGTTTATTTTCGGTTTCATCCCAGCCTTGGGTCTCGAACCTAGGTCCTTGGGCTTTACATGGTCTGCACATCACTGTCTCAGCCACCTGAGACACAAAGACATGCCCATGACATGCTAGTATTCAGCGCTCTTAAAAGAATAGAAAAAGAGGAAGCTGCCACAATTTACTATCAGTGAAAAAGGCAAAGTGAAGTTGGAGAAAAATAATCTTTTCAATAAATAGTGCTGAGCTAGCTGGGTTGCCACATGAAAAAGAGTTAAGTTGAACCTCTACTTCACATCATATACAAAAATTAACTCAAAATGGTTTTAAGACCTCAAATTATAAAACTCTGATAAGAAAACAAAGGCATAAATCCTTGGTTTTAAACAATGGTTTCTTACAATACCAAAAATATAAGCAACACAATTAATAGAGGTAAACATGATCAAATTAAAAATGTTTATGCTTTAAAAGTCACCACCAAGAAAATGAAAAGACAACCCAGAATAGGGAGAAAACTTTTGCAAATCATGTACTGAATAAGGAACCTGAATCCAGAATATCTAGAATATATAATGCAATAATAAAAAGACAAAGAACCCAATCAAAAATGGGCAAAGCATCTGAACAGATATTTTTCCAAAGAAGGTACACATACAGCCAACAAGCATGTGGAAAGATGTGCAGCATCACTAGTCATGAGGAAAATGATAGTCAAGCATAGACTGAGATACCACTTTACGTCCACTAAAATAGCCATTTTTAAAATTGCCATATAATGCAAGTCAGACAGTAGCAGATGTTGACAAGATATGGAGAAACTGGAAACCTCCTATGTTCCTGATGGGAATATAAAATGGTGTAGTCACTGTGTAAACAGTCTGGCAGTTCCTCAAAAAGTTAACAGAGTTGCCACAGATCCAGCAATTATTCTTATAGGTACATAACCAAGAGAACTGAAAACATTCACACAAAAACTTGTACAAGAACGTTCATAAGAGCATTATTCATAAAAGACAAAGTAGAAACAACCCAAATGTTCAACTCTTGAAGGATTCAATAAAAAGTCCTGTAACCATATAAAGGATTATTATTCAGTAATAAAAAGAAATGAACTACTGTTATGTGCTACCACATGAATGAAACATAAGAATGCTATGCTAAATGAAAGAAACTAGTCACAAAGGACCATATATTGTATTATTCCTTTATATGATACATCCAAAACAGGCAAATCTATAAAGATAGAAAGTAGATTAGTGGTTACCTAGGTCAGGAGAGAAGGGGATTGGAGACAGCGGGACAATTAAGGGATTTGGGGTTTCTTTTGGGGTAATGGGTTCTAAAATTGATGTGCTGATAGATGCACAACTCTATGAATATATCAACAGTGACTGACTTGTACACTTTGGGTAAACTCTATAGTATATAAATTATATTTCAATAAAGCCATTAAAAAAAAGAAATAAAAGTAATGATTCATGCTGCAACATAGATGAACCTTGAAAACATTATACTAAATAAAAACAGCCAGATGGGGTCACTTACCATACAAATAAATTTATTTACATGAAATGTCCAAAAGAGGCAAATCCATAGAGGTAGTAATTACTGGTTGCCAGGAGGTGGGGAGAAGAAGAAATGCAGAGTACTATTAATTGGCACGGGGCTTCTTTTGGAATAAGGAAGATGTTCCAGAATTTGACAGTAGTGATAGTTATACAAATTTGTGAGTATATTAAAAATCACTATATTATATACTTTAAAAAGGGAAATATTATACTTTCTGAATATTTCAATTTAAAATTATAATGATGGTACGCACAGGTGAGTAACAGTTAGATCCTCCATTTCTGGTTGAGTGCAGTCCACATACATCCCAAGGTCCCCAGTTCGTTCCCAGGGCAGGGTTGGGGGAAGATAAGGGTACAATTAAGATGAACAGTAAAATAAATAAAATGCTTCTTCATCTTCTCTCTTCCTGCTTGTCTACTCATTTGCATTCCTGCCTGTATCTTTCCTTAAAAAAAAATTCATGTGGAATAAAGTCAAGGGCCCAGAAATAAAGCCACACGTATATGGGCAGTCAATCTATTATTAAAAAAATCAAGAGTATACAATGGAGGAAAGAAGGTCTGTTTAACAAATGGTACTGGGAAAACCGGACAACTTCCTGCCAAGAAAATGAAACTAGATTACTCATTAGCAATATACATAAAAGTTAACTCAACCAGATCAAAGAGATGGATATAAGACCCGAAATTATAAAATGGTTAGAGGAAAATGTGGAAAAAATGCTCTATGACATTAATCTCAAAGCTGTCTTAGGAGAAGGGATACCTATGACAAAAGAAGCTAAAGTAAAACTAAACAACTGGAACTACATCAGACTAAAAAGTTTCTGTACAGTGAACAAAATCATCACTAAACCAAAAAGGCAACCCATGGTATGGGAGAAGATAATCGCACACCTTATGTCAGATAAGAACTTAATCTACAAAATATATAAAGAGCTCATGCACCTCAACAATGATAAAAGCAAATGACCCATTGATAATATGACAGAAGAAGTGATAGACATCTGTCTAAAGAAGACATACAGATGGCCTACAGACACATGAAAAAATGCTCTGAATCACTCATAATCAGAGAAATGCAAATAAAAACCATGAGATATCATCTCACCCCAGTGATAATGGCCAATATCAAAAAGATTAGAAATAACAAATGTTGGAGGAGTTATGGAGAAAAAGGAACCTTCCTACTCTGTTGGTGAGGATGTAAATTAGTATAATTTCTTTGAAAAACACTATGGAGTTTTCTCAAAAAAGTGAAGATAGATCTACCATTCAATCAACCAAGCCCACTTCTAAGATACACAGAGAACACAACAACTCAGAAAAAATATCTGTATCCCTACTTTCATAGCACAATTCACAATAGCTAAGATATGGAAACAACTTAAATGCTTGTCAGCAGATGACTGAATAAAGAAGCTGTGGTTTAGATGCTCAATGAAACTCAATGCAAATGTTTAAAAAGACAAAATCATCCAACAATCCGAATGAAATTTGAAGGGATCATGTTAAGCAAAATAAGCCAGAAAGAAAAAGAGAAGTATAGGATGGTTTCACTCATATATGGACTATAAAAAAAAATAAATAAAATAAATGAACAGACAAACTCCTATAAAATTCACAGGATACAAGACTGTGGTTATTGGAGGGGAAGGAGCTGAGAGGAGGGGAAAGAATATGAATCAGCTACAGTAATCAAGAGCGTAATGTACCAATTCACAAATTTTGTGACTATTTGCTATATAAATCTCACATTTCTCTTTTCTAAAATGCATGATAAAAGTAGTCTTTGATGCCAATCTATTACCCAAAATATACACAAGAATTTTCCAGGAAGTTTGTTTTTTCCTTTAGGCAAAAAAAAAGACTGATAACACTAAAATCTATGACTATATTCATGATTACTTTTAATATGTGTATTTTTGACACTTAAAATTTTTCTGAGTTAAAAGTTCATTCTATGATATTCTTGGGCATTTATACCAGAGAATTAAAACTTACATGCACATTAAATCTACATAGGAATGTCCATAACTGCTTTATTCGTAATAGCCAAAAACTAAACCTAGATGTCCTTCAAAAGATAAAAGGTTAAACAAATACTTAAACAAATGTGTGTGTGCATGTGTATGTAAACCTTGCAATATTGTTCAGCAACAAAAAAAGTATCCACACATGGAGCAACCTGGAAGAATCTCTAGGGAGTTACCGCAAATGAAAAAAACAATCCCAGGAGATTATATGTTCTACATAACCTTTTTGAAATGACAAAATTTTAGGAACTGAAAGAAGATTAAGGTTTGTAGGATTGGGGATGGGAACAGACAGGAATGGCAAGGAGAGAGGTGGATATGAAAGATCTATGTGATTGAACAGTTTAATATCTTTACTGCTGCAGTGGATATACTAAGGGTATACATGTGATAAACAGTATAAAACAGAAATGAGCACTAGGAAAACTAGGGATATTTGAATAAAATTTGTATATTGTAGCAACGTCAAAATCCTGCTATGATACTGCATTACAGCTTTGCAAATACTGACATTGGGCATGCTCGGGTGGAGTAGCAATTAAATCAGCCGCCTCCAGAAGACCGCAGTTCACATATATCCCAAGGACCTGGGCTCATGTCCTGGGTCTGGAGGGGAACAACAAATGTGAACAAATAAAAAGAAATAAAATAAAATGTTTCTTTCTCTTCTCTCTTCCTGCCTGTCTACTCAGTCTTCATTCCTGCCTGTATCTTTCCTTTAAAAAAATACTGTCATAGGGAAAAGGTATATCTGTATAAAAAGTAATCTCTGTATTGTATCTTACAATTACATATAAGTCTATATTTATCTCAACAAAAATTTTAAAAAATAATAGGACTCCACCCAAGATGGTAGACTAACAAGATTTTGAGTTCACTTCCTTCCCACAAACAAAACTACATCTATATAAAAAATGTAGCCCTGAAAAAAGAACTGAGGATGGGGGATCCAGCATCTCCACAAACAAAAGTAACAGAAGACAAGATACAGCCTCACTAGGAACATTGTCCCATGCACTGAAAACCCAAGGGCAGGAGGGACACCAGTGATACGGAATCTCTTTCTAGGGACTGAAGAGCTTAAGGCCACACCAGATACCCCAGCACCTGGGAAGAATCTCTAGGGAGTTATCGCAAATGAAAAAAACAATCCCAGGAGATTATATGTTCTACATAACATTTTTGAAATGACCCAAGAGAGGTACACATACACCTCTGTGTGGAAAACAGAGGGGCTTTCTTTAAAAAATAAATAAATAACAGGAATCTGGAAAGCAGAGAACTCAGGACAGAGAGCAGGAAGAGCCAACAGATGACAGGTGCAGAAACCTAAGTAAAGGATATTCATTTGTAAAACCAAAAACTTCAACAGGAGGAATAAGAAAGAGGGATAGAGATCAACTTCTGGATGGTGACTCAATAGGAAGCACTTTCGGGTCAGTCCCCACAGACACTGGAATAAAAAAAAATTACCTACTTTCCTGAGACAAACCAAGAAACAACTGGCACTTCAGTCATCAGATTGGCTGATGACTAACGGTGGGGGAGGGTACCCAGCGCAGTTCTCAGTTAAGCTGCAGATTCGGATTTGGGACGGAGCTCAGGAGTCTCCAGATGTGCAGTGGGACAAAGGCTAGGGATTTTGAGACCAGTTGCAGAGGCAATGAGAGGCGGGCCCAGTGGGGCTGAGATGTGAAACCACAGAGGACCAACTTGGGAGGGGGTGAAAGGAGATCCAGCGCACTGGGAGCTGAGCTGGAGCTGATGCAGTGAAACTGCATTTAGTGCAGCCATGATCAGAAATGAGCCAAATCAAACCCCTCCCACAACCATCTCGCATCAGAGCCTGGGGTCCACTGAGTAGAAATCTCACCCACAGCATATCCAACCACCGGAAAGCCCGTCCATCAGGTGCCCACCCCCAGGAATACAATGAGAAGACAGTCCCAAGCCTCAATGATACTCGCTAATGCCACCTTGTGCGTAGAGGTGAAACTGCAGCCTGATTGCCCATCTTGGGCAAGTCAAATCTACTCAGCACCAGGGAAACCAAACCCTCAGAAATGTAAACAGAATGTCAAATAGAGCAAAGGCACAGATAAATATACGTGAAATGATGGATCTAATCACAAACCCATGGGAAAATCTGAATATAGCAAACATATGTAAATTACCTGAAGAGGAATTTAGGGTAGCGGTGACTAACATAATCATGGGAATCCAGAAATAGTAGAGGCAGTAAATGAGAATGTCAGGAAGCAAAGAGAAGAATTAAAATAAGACATCAAACAGGTAAGAGACACGATGGATGAATTAAACAACTCAATAGAGGGGCTCAACAATAGGATGGATGAAGCTTCCAATACAATCAGTGATCTGGAAGATAGGACAGAAGAACTCAATCAAGCAAACCAGCAAAGACATAAAAAAAAATTCAGAGAATCGAAGAGAGCATTCAAGACCTCTAGGATAACACCAAAAGGAACAACATTCGCATCATATGGGTCCCAGAGGGAGAGAGAGAAAAGGGGGCAGAAACCATATTTGAAGAAATAATGGATGAGAACGTCCCCAATTTGAAGAATGAAGCAAGCCTCCAGATCCAGTAAGCTCAAAGAGTTCCTGATAAAAGAAACCCAAATAGAAATACACCTAGATACATCGTCATAAAAAGTCAAAAATACAAGATAAATAAAGACTATTAAATGCAGCCAGAGAAAAATGTGTCACATACAGAGGAGCCCCCAGAAGATTGTCAGCAGGCTTCTCAAATGAAACTCTGCAGGCCAGAAGGGAATGGCATAATATATTCAAAGCACTGAAGAAAAGAATTTTCAACCTAGGATACTATATCCAGCAAGATTATCATTCAGAACTGAAGGAATGATTAAAAACCTTTTTGACAATCAAAAGTTAAAGGAGTACATCAACACCCAACCAGCTTTGCAAAAAATACTAACGGGTGCTCTACAAAGCATAAATAAACCACACAGAAAAACAGTAAGATAGAAAATACTAAAAGTGGAGAGAAAGAGAACAAAAATGTAGATAGTTAGAATGAGTGGAACACTTATATGCTTTCAAAAAAATTAGGTAGTAAACACAGAACTGTGAATGCTAACTTTAGGGTAACCTCAAAATACATCCCCAGGGAGAAAGCAAAGAAGAAAGCAAAAGGTGAAATCAATCAAAACATAACTACACCCATCCAACCTAACAAGAGAAAGAGAACAAAGTCATCCGCAGCAACATACAAAAGACAAATTATAAAATGACACTAACCGGCTATATATCAATAATCACCTTAAATGCTACTGGACTGAACTCGCCAGCCAAATGACGGAGAGTGGCTGAATGGATTAAAAAGCATAACCCAACCTTCTGCTGCATCAGGAAACCCACCTTTTTCCAAAAGATAAAGACTCAAAGTCAATGGCTGGAAGACAATCCTACAGTCGAATGACAACCTCAAAAGAGCAGGAACAGCTATACTCATATCAGATAAAATAGACTTCCATCTAAAAAGCATAACAAAAGACAGAGATGGACACTATGTAATGATTAAAGGGTCAATCCAGCAGGAAGACATAATGCTTATTAACATATATGCATCAAATGAATGAGCATCAAAATACATCAAACAAGTATTATTAGACCTGAAGAGAGACATTAACAGCAACAATTATTATTGAATAGTGGGGGACTCAACGCCCCACTTATAACAGTGGACAGATCAATCAGGAAGAAAATTAAAAGGGAAACAACCACTTTAAATGACCATCTGGAACAGACAGGTCTAATAGACATATACCAATCACTTCATCCAACGACTACAGATTTCATTTTCTTTTCAAGCGCTCATGGAACATTCTCAAAGATCGATCATATGCTGGGATGCAAAACATCTCTCAACAAATTTACAAAGACAGAAGTCATACCAAGCATCTTCTCTGACCACAATGGCCTAAAACTGATAGACAAATGCTTTAGGGGAAACATTTATGTCTGAGACTTCCAGCCTCCTGAATATTATTCTGTCAACACTAAAAATGTCTCCCCTTCTCAATGAAAAAAAAGAGGGGTTGAGGTGGTAAAGGAAACTCTTTTGGTCATCTAGTGTGAAATGAGTACCGACTGAGGTATGAAATTAATACCTTAAAAAGCATATAGTTATGTGAAATAATAAAAACAAGCATATAAAGTATATAAAAGTATATATGTGTAATGATAATATAATTAATATCCATATATACACCATATTGTTCAATTTTACTTGTTTTGAAATGTATGCAAATTTTAAGAAAGCATATAAATAAATAATTTTGAAAAAAAAAGGAAGAGGGATACTTCTGGTGAGATGATGCTGGGTGTCCTTCCCGGGCTCTGTGATCTCTGTGGCACCAGCACTGGTGAATACCATATTGGAGTCAGGCTCAGAGGGCATAGAGCCCTGTTCCTCTGCCATTAACAGTGCTTGATGGTGGCCATCAGACAGTTCACTGTTGTGGTTATGATTCTCAAGGCTACCCGAACATCACTCATGTAGGCTAACAGCAGGCAACCAGAGCATGCAACACCAGCGCAGGTAGTTAAAAGCTTTCATGCAAAGCTCAGTTTGTAGAGCTTTCCAGGAGTAAAGCACTATCTCAAAATAAATCATGAGAGGCACTAGGAGTCAATGAAAGAGCTGCCTCTCCCCTGCCTCGGGGCTGCTGCTGAACCTGCCTACCTGCTTACAGCCTTAAAAGCAAGAGCTCCTACCCTAGGACTGTAGACTCTGTAGCCTGAAATCCTAACATAAAATTGTTACATCAAGACAGGGAAATAAACCTGTTTAGCCTAATTTGCAGAAATAGACATAGAATATTAAACAAAATGAAGAGACAGAAATATGCCATGAATGACGAATCGAAACAAAACTCCAAAGAAAAATCCTAATGCAACAGAATTAAGTAACCTACCTAAAGAAGACTTCGAAGCAACAGTCTTAATTACGCTCAACGATATTAGGAGAACAATGAATGAACAAAATAAAATTTATAACAAAGAGAATATATAAGAAAGTTCCAAGCAAAATTAAAAAAGCTAAAGAACACAAGAGATGAATTAAAAAACATAACAGAGATGCACCCTATGGCTCAGTGGTTAAGCCCATGGTCCCAGAAGACACATTCCATGTAAAGCCCTAGAACTTGGGTTTGTGTCCTGAGGTTAGGGGAAACAGCCAACAAGAACAACTAAATGGATAGATGCTTCTTCCTCCTCTCTCCTGCTACCTTCCTGCATGTCTGCCTGCTTTCATCCCTGCCTGCTTCTTTCTTCTAAATACATAATCATTTTTAACATATATGGACTACACTGGCAAAGGTCACAGACTTAATCACTAAGTCACCAGGATGCACCTAAATAATTCTTAACAACAACAAAAAAAGCCCCAAAGGGTATACATATTACTAGCCTCCTGTCTGGGTGCAGCCCTTTCTGCCCACAGGATTTCTACTCTTGTACTCCTCTTTCTCCTCCATTTTCTCTAATAAACTTATAAAACCGAAGTGGAAATAAAGCTCGATAGAACAGAGGAGCTCAACAGTAGACTTGAAGTAGCATCTGATTAAATCAGTAAGTTAAGACTATATGGCAGTGAAAAGCACCCAAGCAGATCAGAAAAGAGAAAAAAGAATTAAATGAAGATAGCTTCGAAAAACTTATGGGATAACATTGAAAGAGCAACCTTCAAATCTTAAGAATTCCGTAAGAAGAGAGAAAAGGGCAGAAACCTTAATCGAATAAATAATTGCTCAGAACTTTCCTAACTTGGGGGAAGGAAACAGACATCCAGATCCAAGTAGCTCAAAGAGTTGCAAATAAAATGAACTCAAACAAACACCACAATATATTTTAATAAAATTGACAAAAATTCAAAATAAAATGAGAATCTTAGAGAAAAATGGGACAGGTAAGAAAGGATTAAAACTTTTCAATGCATACATTTTTACAGTATTTTTACTTTTGAAACATACGATCACATTATCCGATAAAAAAGTAAAATATTAAAAGTATCTTTTGTACTAAAAGGAACTTAATTTTGTAAACATTCTATTGCTTTTGAATAGTCCAACAATTTCAACTACCCTTACCTCTAACCTCTGTGTCTGGTCCTTACCCAAAAGGTCACGAACTTCTTCATTATATATTTCCAAGTAAGACACTCGAACCAAAAATCTATAAATAAAACATCATTTTTAAAAACTTCAAAGGCAACGAACTATTAATAATAGCAGCTTCAAACATTTATAAAATTTGTACCTATATGCCTTTCCTATGTTTTTATATCTCTCAATATTAGAAAATCAAAGAATTCTCTTTTACCTTGTATCACCCTCTGCTTTTGCAATATGACCAAATATATGAGCAAATGAATTTGGAATGATTCCTCTAAGTTCCGGAACAGCTCGAACTCCTTCCATGGTGAAAGTTTTGCCTGTCCCTGTTTGTCCATATGCAAAAATAGTTCCTGAAAATGATGAATGAGAATCATCACTTTTTAGAGTGTTATAAAACAATAGCTCTTAAAATGAATTCCTTTGACATTATGACACAATTTATCTGAATTTAAAATTTATTCTAGTAAAAATTTCATCTTTATCATCAAAATTACAAGACAAAACACTATTAAAACACTAGTCAATGGGCTAACACTAGTTATGAATAAAAGGTATCCCAAACCCTTATATTATACCTAATTATGAGAATTTGTGTAATATGTAAGTTAATTACTTAACATGTACATTAAATTAGAGAAGGTAGTAAAATTATAGCAAAAGAATATAGATTCTAGATGAAAAGACCTCAGTGTGAATCTTCATATCTGCCACCTGTTAGCTCAAAGTTTAGCAAGTTATCTACCCAGAGATAGTCTCCATAATGGTAAAACAAGGATAAGAATAACTGCCCTACATTGACAATAAGAATCATGTGAAACAATTTACTTCAAGTGACTAACACAATGGCTAGTAAATATGAGTAAATGATGGGGTTTTTTTCCACTTAATCTTAAAATAAAGTCATTATTTTAAAAAAACAATATAAGTAGCAACTGTAAGAAATAGGGAGAGTTAACCAAAAAAAAGGTGACAATAAAATTATTACAGGTAATTACAGATACAACTTAAACTTTCTATGTACTCAAATTCATTCATTCAACAAGTATTTACTATATACCTGAGTCTGGAATTGTGCCAGGCACTAGATACTAAGTAGAAACAAGTCAAACACAATCTTTAATCTTATGGTATGTGTTACCTTGTAGAAAAGATACTGAATACTAGTAACTAGGATGAATATTGGAAAAAAGAACTACAGAGTTCTGTGTGGGGTAAGGGACATAATCTATGCAGAACAACAGGGGAGGAGGTCAGAGAAGGCTTTCCAGAAGAGGGTAAGGTTAAAATTTAAGACAGATTTGAGGCACACCATGACGGTTTAGCAGATATGTCTGCCACCTCTGGCTGTGTAGTCCACATATATCCCAAGGATATGGATTTGTGACCCGGGGGCAGGCAGAACAACCAAGATGAACAACTGAATAAAATAAATGTTCCTTCCTCCTCTTTCTTTCCTGCCTGCATCTTTCCTTTTAAAAATAATCTGAACTATGAATAAGAATTAGATAGGAACAGTATGAACAGCAAGAGGCAGGGAAGAAAAAAATGGAGATTTCAAAGAAATGAAATGAGACCAGAAAGGAAGAAACAGATGAAAAAGGAGGATGGATTCATTTGGAGCTGGCAAGGGTCTAACCACACAAGGCCATGGAGATCATGTTAATGTTTAACTACAAAACGCTTTTTTCAGTCAGAGAAGTGACATGGTCACTATGGCAATCTTGTGTACAGAAAATTGAAAGAAACCAAGGGGAAATGTGAAGAAACTAGTTAGAGGGTTGGAGGGGTTAGCCAGCTGAGAGATGGTGTTGACAACAGAAGGAAATAAGAAAGGAAGAAGGATTTCAGAGATATTTAACAGAATCCACAAGACCTGGGAAATAACTAGCAGTTGGCAAACGGGCCCTTTAGTCTAGGGAAAAGGAAAAATCATGAATGACATTCAAATTTCTGACTTAAATAGGAGATGTATAGTTACATCACTTACTGAGACGGTGAAATCTACTAAAAGAAATTTTAAGAGAAAATTATTAATTCCACTTGGGGCATATTGAGCTTTAAGTTCCTACAATACACAAAGCTGATCTCAAGCAGACAAGTAGAGAAACGAGATTCATTTGCTAAGTAAAGCCACAGGAGTAGATGAGATTTCCTTGGGAAGCAGTATAGTATGAGAAGATAGCCTGGGAAGTTACAACATAAGTGGAAAAGGTTTCTCAACTACTACCACTCAATTCAGTTAATCTGAAATTCCATCATCATTTTGACTCTCTATGCAAATGTATTAATCACAACAGAATCCATTTTTACACACAGGAATAAAAAGTCTCAGTTTTTTCAAACTCACTAAATATTTCACTCTTCCATTAAGTCTACAACTTACTACATCCAAAGGAGCTAAAATTATCATGAACTCATAGACTGCATTTTAGAACATACACAACAGCTATTATTTTACTAAGATTTTACTACATGGTAAGCCATGACCTTCACAAGCGTTTTTATTTAATTTTCACTCAAATCCTAAGAGAAAGGCACTCACTACTTGTATTTCCACAGGTTAGGTGAGGAAACAGGCTGAATAACTTACTCAATAGCATAGCAAGTGGTACAGACAAGATATGAACGAGTCTACCTGGCTGCAGAGTCCATATTTTTTTACCATACATAATGGACACAAAAAAAATTTTTTAAGTCAAATGAATTCCTATGCAACTTACATGAATATATTAAAGAAGTGAAGATTACTAACTTGAAAAAGATATTAATCTATAATTTTAGAGCTGAGAAAAGAGAACCAGGGGCCTCTCAGAATCAAAGAATCTCACTTTATTTTCAAAGATTACAAATTTATAATATTAAATCAAACTTAATATATTGAATGCTGCTGCTTTCCTTCAATATGAACTTCTCTTAAAATTTTATATTTTAAAAACTAAAAATTATCTGATAATTTACCAATCTCCTTATTTTTTATTGTATCTCAAAATGGTAGAAGGGCCACAAAAAATGTGCACATACATGCTTATAAAAACTTTTTAATTGCAAAAAATGGGCACGATGTCCTTCACTAGATAAGTGGGTAAATAAATTGTGGTATATCCTAATAATGGAATATTTTTCATTGCTAGAAAGAAAAGATATGGAGAAAACTTAAGTATTTATTACTAAATAAAAGAAGCCAATCTGAAAAAGCTACATGCTCTCTGATTCCAACTCTACGACATTCTGGAAAGGGGGAAGTTATGGGGATAGCAAGAACCGCACTGTCAGGATTTAGTGGGGAAGGAAGGATGAGTAAGGAAGAACACAGAATTAAACTTCTGTGATTGATACTAAAATTTTGGTGGATATATGTCATTAAATATTTATTATAACATTGAATGTACAATACCAAGAGTGAACCTTAATGTAAACTACGCACTTTGGATGATAATGATGTGCCGTCTATCACAACAAGTGTACCGCTCTGGTGTGGGATGTACGTCCAAAGTGAGGGAGGTTATGTCTGGGTATAAGGGATATGTGAGAACTCTCTGTACCTCCATACACTGTTCAATTTTGCTTTGAACTAAAACTGATTAAAAAATAAAGTTTAATAAGTGTGGGAGAGGATGTAGAGAAAAGGGAACTCATATACCCTGTTGGTAGGAATGTAAAATGGTGTAATGGAAAGCAGTATGAAGATCCATCAAAAAGTAAGAAAAGGCACACCCTGGCAGTCTAGCGGTTTAGTTCACCATGCAAAATCCACAGACATCCCATGGTCCCTAGTTCAAGACCTGGGTCCTAGGGAAGCAACCAAGATAAACAACTAAATAAAAATGAAACAAAAATACCTCTTTCTCCGCTATCTTTCTGACTGCCTGCCTACTTGCCTTCATTTTTCCCTGTACCTTTCCTTTAAAAAAAAAAGTTAAGATGGGAAATTTCATGTAATCCAGTTATCTCACTGCATGGTATATACCCTAAGTAAACAATATTAATTTAAAGATATATATGCACACCCATGTTCACTGCAGCATTATTTACAATAACCAAGAGCTGAAAAGAAAAAAACAACCAACCAAGTATCCATCCCTAGATGGGTAGATAAAGAAAATACATACATAATGAAATTCTACTCAGATACCAAAAAGATGAAATTCTGCCATTTGCCGACAACATGGATGGACATAAAGGAAATTATGCTTAGTGAGATAAGTCAGGAGAAAGACAGACATTGTATGATTTAGCTCAAATGTGGTATATAGAGAAATGAAGCAAATAAACAAAGTAACACAAAAAAACAAACTTTTAGTCAATAAAATCAAATTAGTGGTTACAAGGGAAGCGGGAGAAGGGTGGGCAAATTGGTGAAAGAACTGGAATGGTGATGGTGAACTTAATGTATTATATACAGGTATTGATTTAAAATAATGCACACCTTAAACCTATATAATGTAGCTATATCATGTTATAACACAACGGCACTTCAATTAAAAAAAATTAAGGGAAGGTGCAGGCAGGACAAAAAGACAAGTAAGCAGGAAGGAAGAGAGGACAAAGAGCATTTTATTTTGTTTATTTAGTTGTTCCCATTGGGTATTCCCCCCAGACTCAGGACGCAAACCCGGGTCCTTGGGCTGTAAAGGGAGTGCTCTCCTCTAGAGGTGGATGACCTAACCACTACTTCATCAGGGAGCACCATAAAAATAACTTTAAAATAAAGTTTATTGATTTTTAACATTTTTATTTAATGGTAGAAGAATTAAAATACTGTCACTGAGAATCCAAAGTTAGATGGAAACCATTTTTGAATAATGCGGAATGAACTGCATTACACATTACAGTATTCCTAGTTTTTGTGCTTTTCAAGATACTTTTATATTGTTACTATTAATTTTCAGTCAGCATAATGTACTGAAAATAGGTCAAAAGGACTTTGACATTCAAATACTACTTTGTACATCTATTTTTAAACTACATAATTTTATTAATTCAAAATTAATCTAATGCCACTTCTGTTTCCAACAAAGACGGAATAATAAGGACCATATTTATCTCCCAGCTGAATAAAAAGCAGACAAAATTTGAAACATGTTTTCCAGAAAATGGATTCACTCAAAAAAGGACTTCAATTCCTGAAAGATGGGAAACAGGTGACGTGGGCCTTATGATTGCCCAACTTCTTGTCTTAAGTGAGAGTTCAAGCTGTGGAAGAGGAAGGGGAACCCAAATAGTCAGCAAATTTTGTGAATTAAGAAGGAGCTGAGAATCCAGAGAGATCAAAGTAACTAGTGTTGGAGGACACAGTACCAGACAGGAGACAGCTGCACAAAAACTCAAAACTGCAGAGGGGCCTCCTCAAGTATTCAGTAGAGTACTGATTAGCATGAGAGTGTACAGAAACTAAACATGGCAGAAAATCATCTGGAAGGAATGGAAGTAAACATCCCTGGCCATCACACAGGCCCCCAAATAGTATCTGTTGCCACCAGCCAGACTGGAAAACATCACGATTAGCACATTAGTTATTTACACTAAAGGGTCTTGCCTCAGTCATGGGGAATAACTTTAGATTCAGCACTGCTCTAGTCCTAACTAAAAGAAAATCTTCAAAGAAAGGTCTGAAAACTGTTTTCAAGTAACTGTATCCCAGAACAAAGCTCATAAATACTTAGAGGAATGGAAAACATCCAAGATACAAGGTAAAATTCACAGTATCTGGCATCCAACAAAAATTGCCAAGCTTGCAAAAATGTATGATTCATAATAAATCAGTCCATCAAAACCAACTCAGAGTTGACAAGAGATGTTAGAATTAGCAGACAAGGACATTAAAACAGCTATAAAAAATAGATTCTGTATACAAAATGTTAAGTAGAAACATGGAAGAAAGATATAAAAAACTCAAAATAAACCTCTAGAGATGAAAATTGCAATGTGTGAGATAAAAAAAATATAATAAACAGGGTTAATGATAGAACAGGCTTTACAAAAGAAAATACTAGTAAACTTGAAAACATACCAGTGAGCTGTGAAACCATTTCAAAGAGCTTAACATGCATATCATTACAGTTTGCAAAAATGTAGAGAATGGAAAAGAAAAAACATTTGAAGAAATAAAGCTCAAATTGTCCAAATTTGATGAAAAATTAAACCCGAGATCCAAGAAGCTTAATGAACCACCAAAGTACAGAAACATGAAGAAAAATACATTAAGGTTCATCCTAATCAAATTTACTCAAAATTAATGATGAAGAGAATCTTAAAAGCAACCAAAGAAAGGCATGTTATTTAAAGAAAAATGATAATAATGAAGGCAGATTTCTGGTCAGAAAAAAATGCAAGAAGACCATCAAAGAATATCCTGAAAGTTAGTTTTTTTGAAGAGGTGCAAGCAGGAATGAAGCAGAGCAGACCTGGACCCTTGGAATGTTCATGACTATGCCCAACCTCCAGTCCCCCAGGGCACACCAAAGTTGGTTGGTTGGTTGTATTTTTTTTAAAGAAAACTATCAAATATAGAATCCTATATTTAGTGAAAAAAAGGCTAAATAAGTATTTTTGTAGATTATAGAAGTTGGAAAAACCCATCACTAATAGATCTACATACTCTAAGAAATGCTGAAGTTTTTCAATGAAGCAGGAAAATGATATCAGAGAAAATGTGGATTCACAGAAAGGAGTAAAAAAAGTACCAGAAATGGTAACTACATGGATAAAGATGTAAGATTTTTGTTGTTATTCAAATATTTTTTTAAAAATAAACATTTTAAATAAAAATCACAACAAAGTATAGATCTTATAACTTGTGAAAGTTAAGTAAATAATAACAATAGCCCAAGGCTTAGGGAGAAATGGAGAACTGCGAAATTTCTATACATAAAACCATAAATTTACACATAAAGTGGTACGATCTCACTTGAAGGCAGACTGTGATATATTTAAAATTTATAAGCGACTACTAAAATAAAACAAAAATGTATTGCTATATACCAACAGAGAATAATATAGAATGGAATAAAATATTTGAATAATCCAAAATAAGGTATAAAAAAGAAAAGATTAACAAAGAACAAATGAAAAAAAGAGAAAACAGATATAAAATAACAGATTCGGTGCACCTGGTGGAGTGGGTGCAGTTCATGCATCTCAAGGTACCAGATTTACATCCTAGGATCAGCAGGAACAACCAGGATTGACAACTGAATAAAACAGGTGCATGCTTCTTCCTCCTCTCCCTGCCTGCCTGCTCACCTTCATTCCTGCCTGTACATTTTATACATACATATACACATACAACGGAGAGAATACTTCCTAACTCATTCTATGAAACTAGCATTATCCTGATACCAAAACCAAATACTTTACAAGAAAACTACATGTGTACATTCCCCATGAACACAAATGCAAAATATTTTATACAAAATTTTAGCATATCAAACTAACAATAAACACAAGGATACTACACCAGGACTAAACGGCTGGTTTCACATTTCAAAATCAGTGAATGGGCACGCCCTGGTAGAGCAGCAATTAGGTTCACCACCTCCAGAAAAAACAGTTCACATATATATCCCAGGGCCTGGTTCGTGTTCCAGGTCCAGTAGGAACAACCATTGTGAATAACCAAATAAAAATAAAATAAAGTTCTTCTCCTCCTCTCTCTTCCTGCCTGGCTGCTTCTGCTCACCTTTATTCCTACCTGCACCTTTAAAATAATTAAATAAAATAAATTTTAAAAAGTTAATCTATGCAGTTGACCATATTCAGAGATTTTAAGATGATTTCCATAGATCTTTTTTTAATTGCACTTGACAGATACAATAAACATTCCTAAAATAAACCTCTCAGAAAACTTAGAGCAGAAGGGAGCTTCCTTAATTTGATCAAAGGCATCCATGAAAAATCTACAGAAAAAAAAGTCACACCTACTGTGAAAGAATGATTAATTTCTCCCTAAATTCAAGAAAAAAATACAAAAATATTCACCACCAGTTCTATTCAACATGCCAGCACAATTCAGGTAAGAAAAGAAAATTGAGAAATCACAGTGCAATTCAAATAACGAAAGATTGGGAATAAAGAAGTTATAGTATCTTTATTTGCAGACAACATGATCTTCTACATAGCATATCCTGGGGAATTTACAAAAACCTACTCGGAATAGTATCCAAGGTTGCAGGATATAAAGTCATATTTAAAATACAATGAAATACCACTTCACAACCACTAGGAGGGCAATGATGAAAAAGGACAAATAACAAGTTTCAGTAAAAATGTGGAGAAACTGTAAACCTCCTACATTGTTAGGAGGAATGTAAAAATGGTACATCCACTGTGGAAAAGAGTCTGGCAGTTAACATTTTGAGCCAGCGATTGCATTCAGGTACCGACCCAATGGAACGGAAAACAAGTCCATACAAAAAGTCTGTACAAGAACACCCAATTTCTAAGGGGAGAAAAAAAAATTGGAAATAATTAAAACGTTCATCAACTGATGAATGGATTAAAAAACTTCTGGTATGTATCACTTAACAACAGACCACATATATGATGGTGATCCCAACAGGCTACATACCATTTAGGTGTACGCAATTACACTGTCAGGTTTGCACAATAACAAAATCACTTAACATTTCTCAAAATGTATCCCTGGCGCACCCTAGTGGACTAGCGGTTAAATCAATTGCCTCTGAGGGAGCAAAAGCCACATACGCCTGGATTTGAGACCCAGATTCATGAAGAGGCAACCAGTGTAAACAACTAAATAAATATGAAAAGTGCTTCTTCCTCCTCTGTCTTACTGCCTGCCTTCCTACTCAGCTTCATTTCTGCCTGCACCTTTCCTTTAAAAAACAAAGTATCCCCAACATTAGCAATTCAAGCTGGTATATGCATATTATCTAGTCATCAAAAGGAATGAAGTATGGATACATGCTAAACATGGGTGAAGAGTGTAAACAGTATGCAAAGCAAAAGAAGCCAGACACAAAAGGATACAGAGTATATAGTTTTACTTATATGAGATGCCAAAAACAGGAAACAAGAAAATAGGTAAATGGTTAATAGGGCAGGAGGGAGAATTGGAAATGACTGCTAATAGGTACAGTTTCTTTTGGGGTGCTGGAAAAGTTCTGGAAACAGATAATGGCGATAGTTGTACCACAATGAATGTACTAAAACCCCTGGACTTACATACTATAAAATGGTTAAAAGAGTGAATTTTATGTTATATGAAGTTTATCTCAATGAAAAAATCTACCTAAAATAACCCAGTTACATGTCTATATATTAACAATGTACAATTCCAAAATTATATAAACAATTCTATTCCTGATAGCATCAAAAAATAATTAGAAATAAATTTATCAACATATGTATAAGACTTGTACATTAAAAACTAAAAAATAGGAGTACCTGGTGGAATAGCAGGTCAATTTTGTCTTCCAAAGAGTGCAGGACACATACCTCTGGGTTTGAGTCCCGGGTCCAGGGGGAAACAACCAGTGTGAACAACCAAATAAAAATAAAACAAAATGCTTCTTCCTCCTCTCTCTGCCTGCTTGCCTACTCACCTTCATTCCTGCCTGCACCTTGCCTTTAAAAAAAAGAAAACCCTACAAAATACCAATGAGAGGAATTAAACAAGACATAAAAATGCTATATCATGTTCATGGATTGGACAACTCAATATTGCAGAATAAACAATTTTACAAAATCTCCATGAAAATTCTAGTATGTGTTTTTATGTATGAAAATTGACATGGTGATCTTAAAATGTATATGAAAATACAATAAACTAAAAAAGTCAAAACAATTTTTAAAAAAGAATTAACAAATACCTAATTTCAAAATTATGCAAAGCTATGCAATAAAAACAAGATAGACATGGAATAAAATAAACAATCAGAAATAAGCCCACACATTTGTGGTTAGTTGGTTTTTATAGAATAATCAAGTTAATAGAGAAATGACAGTCTTCTCAACAAATGGTACTGCAACAATTGGATATCCACAGGCAAGAAAAAAGAAAAGAAAGAAAAACAATATAGAACTTTACCTCACAACCTGCATAAAGGTTAGCTCAAAATGGATCACAGACCTAAACGTAGAGCAAAAACATTTACAACTTCTAGATAAAAACACAGGAGAAACTTATTGCAGTTTTGGGTTTTACAAAAAGTTCTCAGCTATATCACCAAATGCATGATGATAAAAGAAAAAAAATAACCTAAGCTTAATCAAAATTCAAAAGCTTTCTCTTCAAAAAATACCATTAAGAAAATGAAAAGACAAGTCATAGACCAAGATAAAATATTTTCAAAGCCATATTTGATACAGGATTGAATCTAAAATACATATGGCATACATCAATAATAACACAAGCAACCAAATTTAAATGGGTATACTTTTTAAGAGATATTCGACCAAAGAAGATATACAAATAGCTAATAAGTATATGAACAGATGTTCAATATTGTTAGTCATTAGAAAAAGAGGTTGAAGCACAGTGTAACAGCGCACCCTGGTGGAATAGAGATTGGGCGTAGCCCACATACCTCCTAAGGTCCCATGTTCTTGTCCCAAGGTCAGGAGGAACAATCAAAATGTACAATAAAATAAAATAAATGAAGTGCTTCTTTCTCCTCTCTTCCTGCCTGCCTGCCCACTCACCTTCATTTCTGTCTGTATCTTTCCTTTAAAAAGAAAAAAAAAAAAACCAAAAAACTACAAATTCTCTAGAATGGGAATAATTTAAGAAGATTATAAGCTAGATGTTGTCAAGAAGGTGAAGAAAATGGAATCCTAAATATCATGCGGCTGAGGCATGGGGAAGTCATACTATCTATACAATCAGCACTTTGGAAAAGAGTTTGGTAGTTTCCTCATGTTTTCGGTTTTTTGTTTTTTTCCTAAGAGGAAGGAAGACAGGTAAGCAGCAGGCAGGAAAAGAGAGAAGGCTGAGAAAGCAGTATTTTATTTATTTAGTTGTTCATTTTAGTTGTTTCCCCTCCAGCCCTGGGAGTGAACCCTGGTCCTTGGGCTGGATATGGATTGTACCCCAGGCAAAGGTTTAACACCTGAGCCACCAGGGCATGCTGACAGTTTCTTCATAAGATAAATATACCTTAACCATATGACCCAGTAATTCCAATTTAAAACATGTATGTACACAGACTTAGAATGTTCATAGCAGCATTGTTTATAACAGAAAAATAAACAATCCAAATTACCAACAAATATCATAAAAGATGGTATAGTCATACAATGAAACACAAGTAGCAATAAAAAGGAACAAACTATTGATACTGCAACAACATAGATGATCCACAAAAACATGCTAAGTCAAAGAAAACAGGTGAGATGGTATATAACTTGATTTATATGAAATGTGGAGGAAAGGCAAAACTATAGACAGCAAGTAGGTCAATGGCTGCCTACAGGTGATATAAATTTGAGTGATAAACTGCATTGTCATGATGGTTTCAAAACTATTTACTACAACTCATCAACTATACAATTACACTGCGTGAATTTATGGGGTATTAATAACACCTTAACAAAGTTGTTTTTTTTAAAAGGAAACTATATAAAGTACTCACCATTGTAACCTTCAAGAACAGAATCAATAATTGGTCTTGCAGTTAAGTTATAAACATCAAGTTGCTTACTCTCTGGTCCAAAAACAGTATCAAAAGTAAATGTCTTTGGAGGCTCATTGGAAGAATCAGTCTTATGTACAGTGATGGTTCCCCTCATCTCATCCACACTGACAGCCTGTTTGTAGCACATTGATTTTTCTCTCTCATTGAGGGGTCGGCACCTAACAACCACCTTCACATTGTCACAGCTTTCCGGCTTCTCTGATTTATTGATCTGGTGGAGAAAATATTTACAAATAATGAAAAGAACATTTACTTCAACTGACTAAATTTGAAATCTGAAAAACGCTACTTTGCCCTCGGTGTCTTGAACATATTAAGCATTCCACATAAATGTGAAAAGCAATTAAAGTTCTTAGATATACAGAAAAAAAAAAACTTACTACAATATATGAAAAAAGAAAATAATTTCCTTTACAATAAAATGGGGGAAGAGAAAATCTAATTTATCTTTATAGCAAATGCTATTCAAGCACAAATGATCCCATATAGTACAGACTATCTTTCCCTGATATACATATGAATAATAGGGTTAGCAATTTTAATCAGGATTATAGTGATAGGTCCTTTGCTTCCCTGATATGCTTATTTTTATTTTCTATAGTGCATTAGTAAAATGTTTTTTTCACAAAATACTCATGAATAATCTATCTTCTGTAGAAGACATTATAAATTAGACAGAAAGTCCAAGGGAGGCAGTGAACAATGTTTTAATCTGACTAACTTTATCAACATTTATATTTGAAAAGCTTCCATTGAAAAAAATTGATAATTAAGAATCTATATTAAAATACAATCCTATTACTGAAGTTCAAAAGTTTAGTTGAACAGACATTTTTGTTAAATTCCTACTATTTCAGATACTCTTCTAAGAATTAGAGAAATAAACCACTGCCATGACAAGGAACAGATTATATCAATAAAGTACATTTCTCTACATCTCTACTTTCACCACCTTTGTCTAGGTCATCATCATCTCACTCTGGTTTACAAAAGACTCCTCACTATACTCCTGCTCTAATTAGATTCCTTTAGTCTGTTCTCTACATAGCAGTCAGCTCTAAGATAAATCTAATCATACCACTCCCCTACTTCACGTGCCTCAAGGGTTTCCCACAGATCACGGATAAAAATTGAAATCCTGAAGGTGGTCTGCAAGATCTGGCTCTGGCCTACATCTACTTCTCCAGCCTTATTTCACAAGCTATCCTGCTTGGTTTTCATAGTCACAGCCACAATAGTTTTCAGGCCTTTTCTAGTCACATTGCTTCTCTCACCACAGGCTTGTGCTGATTCTTCTAACTAGAACATTCTCCATCACAAGTATTCTGCAGATCTCCTGCTCAACCTCCACTTCATCTGGGAAGATTATCCCTGACCAGGGAATCCTTGTATAGGCTCCAGGAGCATCCTTCTCTCTCCTACATTGGGTTATAATTATATTTATGTTTGCTCATTATTCAGTTAATATCTGCCTTCATCTGTCTACCCCAGAAGTTGCAAACAAGCAATCAAAGGACTGAAATAAGTCCATAAATGTCTTTTGTTTGGATGTGGTATTTAAAAATCTTCTGAACTAGGCGCTAAATTTTTTAAATTGAAAAATTTCACAAAAATAACAATTTCTAAATGCTCATGGGATAAAAAAAAGGTCTGACATCTGTAGGTAAACACTCTTACATGCCATACTTTACAGCTCACCAATATCAACTTATATTGTATGCCACCCATTCACTTCATTGATTAACGTTAAGTGTCTTATCTCTGTAAACATCTAGGGTTTTCACTTCTGACCAGAAGGCTAGCTTCTCACTTTACAAGTTCAAGAACCTGGCTGGTTTTGCTCAGCCTCGCACTTTGTTGGGACCCGGTATTTAACGACTGAATTGATAAAGTCACCTGTATGTAGCAACTAGGAACAAATATTTAGCATTTAACTAAACGTCAAGTATCCTTCGGTCCTTTGTATACTATCTTATTTCATCCTAATTACAACCCCATGGTGAAAAATTCAATATATGGAAACTAAAAGCTCAGAAAGATTCGTGTCCCAAGCAGCCAAAAAATAGCCGCGACTCAAGGGTTTTCCATGACCTTATATATTGGACTTACGAAGACGCCCCTTATTAAGTGCACAATAACCTGAGAAACCTTAGAAGACAAACATACCACCACCCGCTCCTCACACACACAAAGACACCTACAGGGTACATTCTGCACTGTAAGCCAAAGTGGCCGGAGAGGAACGGCAGCTCGAGTCAAGGCGCAAGGGCAGAGGCAGGTGGCCCTCACTTTGCGGCCTTCTAGAGCTTAATTTCTCGAATAGAAATCCTCCTCCATGCGGCGCATCCCACGCCGACCCTCCGCAGCAGCTCCCGGGCGTCCTAAACTGTGGGCAGGGCCGGGAGAGGAGCACATCCTCCCGCACAGCGCCTTATGTCAAAGAGCGCAGGCCCCGAGGGATGCCGCAGGGACTAAAGCGCGAGGGCCAGCCCTGGACCTGCCTGGGCCCCTTCCAGCACCCGCTGCACCCCATGGGCGCCGGGCCCACCCACCAGTCTCCCCAAACGCCCAGGCCCTCCCAGCCGGGCCCTGTTCCGCCCCATCCCGGCGACCGCCGGCTCCGCGCCTCCATGGCAACGGCCGCGCCCCCGAACCAGGCGGCCAGGATGAGGAGGAACTCTGACCCAGTGACTCTCCTCACCGGCATCGTGACTCCCTCCCGTGGCCTGTGGATGTCCCCGCCCTGGGTGAAGTCCAACGACTCGCGGATCGCGGGACAGGCCGGTCAGAGATTACCGAAACACGGCCTTGGCGCTCTCGGGACTGCGGCTCCTCTGGCGAGATCGCGTTATGCGCAAGCGCAGTCCGAGCTCGCCCCGCCCCATCCCCTGGCCTCAGGCTTCCTCGCCCTCTTGAATTACGCCTGCGCTGAGCCTTTCTGAGTCCGTCTCCTAGGACGCCAGATTGAGGCCGCGCCTGCGCAATGCTGCCATTCCCCTGCGCTTCTTAACTGGCCCGCGTCAGGGCGGACATACCTGATTGCCCCGGTTTGGAGAAGGCGCTCCCGGATGGCAAGGCCCAGCTTCTGGCGTATGCAGTACTCTGAATAAAGACAATAGTGTGTTGTATCCCATCTTGAGAGCTAAAGAATCTACACGGATTACTGCGTTTGATTGTTGACTTTTGTATGGCCTGTCTCACCATTAGAAGGCAGCATACATACATCTCAAGGTCCGTAGATCAAGACCTGGGTCTGAGGGGAACGATCAAGATGAACAACTAAATAAAGTGCTCCTTCCTCCTCTCCCTCCCTGCCTGCCTACTGGGCTTCATTCCTGCCTGCACTTTCCCTTAAAATTAAAAAAAATTAAAAAGTGAAGTTATGAGTTTTCTGGGTATTCTCACAAGTATCTCCAGATCCTAGAATAGGCCCTGGCATAGGATAGGTTTTCAACAAATAATTGTTAAAGAACAAACAATATGTCCTCTTTCCTATCCAAGTCTATCCCTCAAACACCACTCCGCTTGGATGTGTAATAAGCATTTCAAAATTTAAATCTTGAATCCTACCCCATCCCCTTAGTCCCCACTCCCTCAACAGCCAAGCCTCTGAGTGTTCTAAGTGGCAGGTTTAAAAATAAAGTAAAGGAGGGGGCTGCATTTCAGCCTTTGGTCATGACAATAAATGTAAATTCAGTTCTAACAATTGCTCAGGCCAAAACCACAGTCTTTCTCGCACACCCAATACCAGTCTTAAAATGAAGCCTGTTGTCTCTATCTTCAAAGTAGAGCCAAAATCTGACCACTTCTCTCCACCACCTGCATTTTTCACCTGCAGTACTCTAACAGCTCAGACCTGGTTTCCTTGCATCAGCCTGTGTTTATTTTCAACACAGGGGTCAGAATGCTGATTTTAAAATAATAATCAGATACTGTCTTCTCTCTGCTCAAAATCTTTCAGTGATTCCCCATCCCACAGAATAAAGGTCACCAACCCTCTCCTTGTTTACTACACTCTTCCCTCTTGCTCATTCAGCACCTGCCTCATTTGGTCTCCTGGATTCATCGGATATCCCAGACATGCGTATGTCTTAGCAAGGGCTTTTGCACTGGCAGTAGGACTAATGAAAATGACTATTTTACTTAGTGCCAGAGTACTGTTCTAAGTGATTTACTTTCTTTTTTAATTTAATCTACAATATTTTTAAGTAAGTACTATTAGTCAATAGATTATACTGCATGGGGCTTTATTTATTTATTTTTAGGAAGGAATCAGGTAGGAATGAAGGTAAGTAGGCAGGTAGGCAGGCAGGCAGGAAGAGAGAGAAAGAAGAAACATTTTTTATTCATTTAGTTGTTGCCCAACGCAGACCTAGGTTCTGAACCCATCTTTGGGATTTATGTGAACTGTGCAGGCATGGGCTTAATGTCTGAGACACCAGTGCACACCAGAAATAACTGTTTTACAGATCAGCTGAGGTAAGGACCTACAAAGTAACTTGTCCAAGGTCATACAGCTGGGTAGTGATAAAGTCCACATCCAAACTCTGGCCCTGAAAAGCTCTCCCTGGATATCTGCTTGCCTCCCTCATCTCCTTCAGAATGTCTGTATTCATGTATCACTTTTTCGGTGAACCCTAATAGGATCTCTCTTTTTAAAATTCCAATCTTCAGCCCCAGTCCATTTTCTTTTTAGGGAAACAGGCAGAAAGAGAGAGGAATAAGAATTTTGTTAGTTAGTTGCTCATCTTTGTTGTTCTCCTCAGTCTTGTGCCATGAACCCAGGTCCTTTGGCTGTAGATGGACCAAAAGGGCAGGAGGTGTAGACTTACCCTAAGCCACCACGGCATGCCAGCTTATTTTAAATATTTTATTCTTTATTATGTTACCGAGAATGGAATTATTTCCCTAGTTTTTAGATAGTTCATTAGTAATGTATAAAAACAAAAATGATTTTGTAGTCTTCAACTGTCAGAACCTTGTTTATGCTGTTTTATTTTTTAATGGATTCCTTAGGATTTTCTGTATGCCAGATTTTATTTCTTCATCACTTTTTTATCATGAAGTTTTTATTAATGTATCAAATACAGTGCTAAAATCTTCTTAGCTTGCATGTGTTACCACAAAAACAGTAGCTTTTAATTGTATCCTTTAACATAAAATTATAAATACTAAATCAAAAGTTTCCATAATGCCTCATTATTCAGTATTGCATATTATTTTATAGAATTTTTTCATATGTACTTGTGATGAATTCATTAAGGCATAGTGATTCATTGATTAGATTACAAAAAAAAACGAATTTCAAAAATCAGAAATTTCATCTAATACTAATTGGAAAGTTCACCCCATAAAGTTGTTTTAATGATCAATATCCTGCCACTCTGCCTAATTTATCCAAAGGGAACCATATCTTCATCATTTTTGAAAGATGATTTCATTGGATACAGAATTCTAGTGTGGTGATTTTTTTTCCCTCAACCCTTCAACATCTTTCACTCCACTTTCTTCTTGCTTTCATGATCTCCTAGTTTCTGCACAGGTAAGGTGTTTCACATACCAATCCCCCAATTTCTTTCAAGATTTTTTTTTTCTCTGATTTCCTGCAGATGAATATGATATACCTAGGTGTCATTTTTGGGCATTTTTCCTCCTGTGTTCTTGGAGCTCCCTGGATGTTTGACTTGGTATCTGATATTTCTTGGGGGAAATTCTCAGTCATTACCACTTTAAGTATTTCTTTGGTTCCATTCTCTCTTCTCCTCATATTCCCACATATTTTATGTAAATTTGCATGAAGTGTATCTTACGTGAGGGAAATTGCGCAAATCGTAATTGTACGACTTGATCAATTTTCACAAATGAACACGTCTGTGTATTCAGCATTTAGGTCAAGAAACAGAACATTATTACCAGCCCCCAGGGGCTCCCTGGGGCTCCTTTCCAGTCACTATCCACTGCCCCCCCTGGGGCCAACCACTATCTTCAACATCACAGCTTTCCACATCTGAACATTACCTGGGCGTCTTTTGAAGCCTACATAGGCATTTCTGTTAGGCATTCTGTTACTTAGGGGTGGAATTGCTGGTTCCATGTATTCTACTCATGTTTGTCTTTCCTGGCTAGAATGTAAGTCCGTTTAATTCATTGTTATGTTTCAGTACCTAAAACATTGTTCAACTTCAGTAAATAATTGCTGGATGGTTACATGCCTGCATGAATGAGCTACTTTGTGACAAGGTTGTTACTGCTTTTTTAGAGAAGAGGTAACCAGGCTTTGAGAAGTCAAATCTCACGCACTAGATGACACAATGAGTCAGGAATTCCATCCCAAGCCTGTGTGGGACTATGCTCTTGATGCCTCTCTGTCTGGCAGTGTCCCCCACATCGTATTGGGAGGTAAGTTGTGGGATCTGTGCTCAGGAAGTCCTTTTCCACAAGTGTAGTCATCCTGTGCTGGGGCCGCTGTGCTCGGAGCGCGGGTTTCCAGTGGGCAAGAGGGATGCAGTCTCAGGGCCTGGGGTGGCAGGAAGGGAGGTAGCGCGATCCCCACAACCGCACGCTCCGGCGAGAGGCCTCGCAGGTCCGCGCCGCGGAGGAGCAGCGGGCCGGGTACGCAGGGACAGCTCCGGGACGAGGACTGGGAGTGGGCCCGCCGAGCCCGCCCAGGGTGCCGGCCCCCGCTGCGAGTCCCGGGCGCCGGGGTATAAAACAGCGGGCGCAACGGAGGCGCAGACCCACGCGCTCGCCATGGCCTCGGGCTCGCGGCTCCCGCCGCAGCCTTGGTCCTCGGCGGAGAGACGCGTCAGGGGTCCCGGCGAGCGTCAGGAAGAAAAGCCGGCCCGAACGGCCCTCTGCTGGCCTCCGGGCCACGTCTGTGCCCCCGCGGAGACCCTGAGGCGGTTCCCGGAGGTGAGCCGCCCTGGAGGGGCCAGGCTCTCCACGCTGCCGCCGAGAGCACCCAAGCCGCGGGCAGCGGGGAATCAGCGAGTCGCAGACCTCGCCCTCCAGGCCGCTCAGGGCCCGCAGCCCACGCCGCCACCGTCGGGGCTCGAGCGCCCGGTGTTTTTAGGCGACCCGGGAGAGCCCCTGGCCCAGCCCCGGGTGCTCGCCTTTCTGAGCGTGGTCCTGGGCCGCGAGGCGCGCCTGTGGCGGGGCGGTCAAGCCCAGGTACCGGTCCCCTCGGGGCCCAGCGGGCACCTTCCTCCCCCTCCTCGCGCGCACGGGAGGCAGACGGGCTCCACCTGCACTCGCGCCCAGGTGAGCCACACCCTGGAGGCCGGGACCTTCCCCAGGTGCGACCGCACACGAGGCTCGAAGGAAATTGACTAGCTTCTCTCCCTGTGGAGGTGCCCTTCTAGAAGCTGCTTCGGCAGAGGTCACATTTGAGTTGGGAAACCGAAGCCTGTATGAAAGTGGGTGGCGCAGAATCCGAGAGGTCACCAGGAAGCACTTGGTCCCACTGCGATTTAAGACGTTTCTCACAGCCCTCTGGTCACTTTAAGGCAGCTTCTGCCACCAGCGGACCAGCCACCAACGACCTGCCCACCCCTCCCCCCACCCCTACCCCCACCTCCTCGCTGCAGGATGAGATCTGCGAGGCCTTCCAAGAAGTCGTGAAACAGTTCCTGAGGCTTCAGAACGTCTTTCTCTTCTCCCCGAGCACGTTTAACCTGGCTCTCACCATCTTAAACCGCCTCCTGGTTTCAGTCAAGGTAGGCAAGCCTCTCAGAGATGGTAAGATGGTCGGGGAGGAAACTGACCTCAGTTCCCCATCGCTGCCATCCAGGTGCTCAAACTGAGACTGGTGAATTACTTGCTCCAGGTGGCAGGACTAGCACTGGACCCCTCTCCTCATCCCACTTCTGTGCCTGCCTGACTCGTGTTTTCTTGTCAGGGGTGGACGTGAGGGTGTGAGAGTACCTAGTTGGGGAAGGACTTCTGTGTGATGAGTAGGATGTTCTAGTCTCCACAGGCCCAGTGTGGCCTGGGGCCAGGATAGGACTATGTTCCTTGAGTAGGTGTCATCTTTCCCACCTCCAGTCCTCTAACAAAGGATTACTGACTAGTCCTCTCTGGTTCCAAAACCAAGAGTGCTTTCAGTGGTCAAATATCAAAATGGCATTAACTTTCTTGTGTAGGCATATTGACTTTTTTTCTAATTAGAAGCTATTTTCTTTTAAAAAAACACACACATAAATGCCTTACAACCTGTTTCTGGTGTTCGTATTCAGTTCAAATGTGTTTGTTTCATATTGTAGATAAGAAAGAAGATACTGCATTGTGTCACAATTACTTCCTTAAGACTTGCTGCAAAAGTGAATGAAGAAGATGAGGTACGCAACCCTGAAGTCAGCTCAGCTCGCAGCTGCCTTTTAAATACATGGGTGGAACACAGGAACACTCAAACTTCCTGAAAGGTCTATGCCTTGGGAATGTGAGCATTTTGGAAGTCATTAACTTCCCAAGATGTCCCTTCCTTGGTCTTGTCAGACTCTAGGACCCCACTAACAATGAATGAGAACAGCTGGATTTCCCTAGCCCAGCAAACCAGAGGCCTGACCTCCTGGCAGATGTGTCTTGCCTCATTGGTTGATGCCAAATACCAGCTCCCACTAAGCAGAGACATCTGCTATTGATCTAGGAAAAAGGCTTCCCAAACATCTGACCTACTGTCCATCCCCCAGAAACTCATCTAAGAAAGTTTCTAGAGACTCAAAGACTTAACTGTGTCAATGATGCTGGTCCTTGGGGCTATGGGACCCTTCTCAGAGAGGGTAGGAGGCTCATGTGCAGGGGGTGAAGCCCCCACAAGTGTTTCAGGCTTGCTTGAACCTGGCTTCATTGTGGATTCTGTTCAGAAAAACACCCTCTCCCAATATTCTTCACAGCCCTTCTTGTCCCCCCATTCTCTCTGTGGGCATGTGGTACCACTGCTTTTTCTATGGGGTCTCCCTGTACAGTTCTAAACCTTCAATTAAATGATTTTAACCTTTGTTTATTAGACTATAATTTTTGCCTCTCTTCCAAGTGACTTATTTTTGGAGGGTATAATACTTTATCTAAAAAAAAAATAGAGATTTATATTTACCTAAAAAAAATAGTGTTTTTGGTACTTGAATGTTAACTCACAGACAACCCTTATTAGCCAATCTGGAAAAAAGAGAGTTTTCCCAGAAATAAATTGCCTTAAACCAGGATTGAAGGGAATGTGTTTGCAACTGTAATTTTGCCAAAACCCCTTGGAAGGTTTTATTAATGGAGGCTGTCTGGTGCAAATGAGGCAGCTTGAAAGACAGACTTCTTCTTTCCATGACAAATAATCATGGTGTAAGGATCAGGAATGGGACTGGGTAGAGCACAGATCTTGAAAGCTATGGGTGAATGTGGAAAGCTGTGGCAATGGCACAGCCTCCCCTTCCAAAGCACTTTGGAAATGATCTGGAGTGTCTGAGGGGATGAAGACCTATTTGCAGAGGGTGACATTTACTACATATCATCACACTGACCTGGGGACTTGACAGATAGCCAAGATCTGATTTGGTTTTTCTTTCAGGTGCATTTTCTGTGGGAGGTCACTAGAAGACAACTCTTTTAGGGTCCTAGATACCCAGTCCCCATGGATAAGAAAACAAATGCTACTATGACAGGCTATAAGGCTTTGGCCTCTTTATTTTCTTTTTTAACAGGTAATTCCACGCGTAAAAGACTTCATACAGCACTATGGCTCAGAGTATACCCCAAATGAGCTGCGGAGAATGGAGCTCGCTATTTTGGACAAACTGCACTGGGAACTCTATTTTGGGACACCACTGAACTTTTTGAATATAGTAAGTATGAGGCATTTACAGAGTCTGCCCAAGACTCATTTGTGACTTTGGAACAGCGGTTCACAACACAGGACGGCTCAGCACAGGCGTGCTCATGTCCTTGCACATGCGTTGCGGTGAGGTAACCCACAAGCTCACAACGTGGAAATCCAACACACTTCCACCAGACTCCCACTTCTACAAGGACATAAAATTAACTTTACAAAGAGTTATAGACGGCACTATTATGGTAAGTTTCTCTTTTAAATATACACTGCAAAAATATTTAACTTTCCATTCTATGAATACTGTACATAAAAAGCTGTCTGTTCTTGCTGCACTTTACACACATTCACTTAGCTGTCTTTATTCACCTACACACATACCTTATTGAGGCTGTAGACCATAATGATCTGGCACTTAAAAATATCCTATTCATTTGTGTTTGTTTTCGTTAGGGAATGAGGGTTATCCTTCAGGATATGATTCTGTTAGTAAGGCAAAATTATGCAATGTAGAAATGTTATGGGGTTTTGGTCTGTTATGAAGCATGAAGATTAAATCACTAAGGGTTGTTTCATTATGAAAACTGGCCACTCTTGCCAGTAGCAAAGCTTCTTATGTCTAGTAGACAAAAGTAACATTTCTGCTACCTTAATCTTGAATGGTACTCTTCTTTTTTTCAGAATTGAAACATTGTCATCTAGGTACTTGAGGCTCATAATGACTATGTCACAAAGCAGAATGTTCTGTTTTCTCTCCAGTGCTGAAGCTTAGCTTGGCTACAGAATAGGCTTGAAAGCCTTGAGCCCCTGTAGGGCCATGGATGGGAATGAAGAGGGTTGGACAACCTTTGATGCTGATGAAATTTAAATTGTTTGCACTTTTGGTCATTGATATATGAAACATGGGGTCTTCTGTCCTAACATTAAAAACCATGGTCTCCAGTTCCACATCCTGGTGGTCCTGGGCTGGCCCCATGTGCGGGAGCTGATGCCTCAGAGGAATCCTTCCCTCCACGTCGCATCCCTGACCAGGCAGCTGCAGCACTGTATGGCGGGCCACCAGCTGCTGCAGTTCAAGGGCTCCACACTGGCCTTGGTCATCATCACCTTAGAGTTGGAGAGGCTCATGCCCGACTGGTGGACTCCTATATCTGATCTGCTAAAGAAAGCACAGGTAGATATCAACTTTTCCCCAACCAGGCACTTTATTTTGCCCTTTTAACACTCTCTGCCCCCAAAAGGGTACCCATGCCCTCATGGGTTTGAAGATGCTCTGGCCATGATGACTCTGTGTGCAGAGTCAGCCAATCTACCCAGCATGCCCTGGAATATGGGACACATGTTCCCTGGATCAGCTGAGGTAGGGTCCCTGACAGCGACAGCAGCTATCTCTTAATGGCAACCCTGGTAGCTAAGATGAGGGACATGTCCAGCTCAGGAGCGAACAACCCTGAGCTTACTACTGGGGAATGTCAATTTCAGACCCCTCACTCTATATATGAGTATGTAATGGCAGGCACTGGGGTACCATGGGGAAGGCACTGCAGGGGTCAGAATTCCTCAGGATGGATAGGGTAGTATGAATGTATGGTTAGACTAATGACAATTTTACTGAGATTTAGGATGGATGTCCCTGAGATGGCCGGGTTAATGCTTTCAAGCTGGTGGTTAGACCTTCCTGAAGTTGCTCCATGTTAACAATTTGGCACTTCATTGCTCATTCTTTAGCATGTAAAATGGTTTTGCTCCAAGGATGACTCTTCTGTTTTAATTACAGGTCAGTATTGAGCAGTTTTGCCGCTGCAAGGAACTTGTAAAGCAGCAGCTGAGAAATGTGTAGTCATCCTCCTGCACTTTTTCTTGCCCCTGCCAGGTTCTGTGCCCTTTAGAATGTAATGACAGCCCCTCTTTGCCTGAACTGCTCTAGATTCTAGACTTTATACTGTAACAAGAAAGCAAGCAACCCTGGAAGAGCAAATGCCAAAAAAAAAGCATTCCTGAGTCCTTAAAAGAAAATAAGGTGGGGTGGGGGGGGGTGGTAGAGGCGAGGAGGCAAGTCAGGGTCACCAGGGATCAAGGTAGTGCCACCCTTTCTCTCCCTTGGACCTGAGAACAGGAGAAAGAACGAATGTTCATAGTGAGCTTGGCTTTCCTTCCTTCTTCAGCAAGGACTAGTATTCACAGCTCAGGTAGCTGGAGTCTGAGGTCCGAGGTAGGCCTTGCTCACGGCAATTGGCCCAGGGGTGATTCTGACTGACCAATTCTTGCTGCTTCACCCACCAGAGCTGATCAGGTCCTTCCAGCTTCCCAGGCTATATGCCAAGTACATATGCAGCACTCTGAGATCTGATGACCCTCCTGCCATTGCAAACATGGGACCGTCTCCAGATACATTTACCCTGACTTGGCCATAACTTGTATCTTCTCTTCACAGGGTCTAGATGAGAATGTCTGCTTTGTTTTAATGTGCAGTAACTTGATCAAGCTTGAAGTTTATTGTCCCTTGTTACTCTTAAGCAAAGTTAGTGCGTGGGTTTAACTAGAGGACTTTTTACACTAAACAATGCTATTACAAGGAGGCCCCTGTAATGGGGAGGCACAGTTCTGAGCACTTTTTGTTGAGAAGAGCAGGTTCTGGGGCCGAGTCTGTGCCAAGCACTGTGCTGCCAGGAAGAGGCGGTTACTAGCATGGTTGTGAGGGAGAAGCCAGCTGCCTCTCTGGAGCAGCAACACTATAGAGCCATTCTTTAAGAGGTGGTGTCCAGCTGGCAAAGATACCAGCTGGAGCTGTGTAAGTGATGCTGAGGATATGAATGACTGAGCCCCACGTTTAGAGGTGGTTTGTTAAGTCTTTGCACTGCAAACGTTTGTTGTAAATGCGCTAAGCCATGGGGAGTATGGCCTGTTACCTGGTACAAAGAGGTCAAGGGTCAGATAGATATAAACAATCATGCCTGTACTGTCGTCAATACAAATCTCTTTTCTTGACACAGATCTGACTGTTGGAGCTTTTGTAAAAATAAATATTAATTGCTTTCAACTCCATCTGCACATTATTTTACATGCATTGGATATCATGCGTTTAGACTTGCTAGTGTCACATACACTTGGAATATCTTCTTCTGGATCCTGTTAATAACTGTCCGTCAGTCCCAAACAGATGGAGAGGCTGAGGGGTCAGTGTCACTGGTGGCCAGCGCTCCCACCAGGGACAACTGCCCTGTGCCCCCTTCCACTGAGTGGGCTCTGTAGTGGACACGGTGGGGGCCCATCTGAGGGCCTACATCAGACCAGGCTGTCTGACTGGGGGCAACTGTTGAGTATCTGAACTTAACAACGGAGCTCTGGATGTGAGCTGGTCCCCAGAGCTCATTCAGCTCTCAGTCTCCTAGAGGAAGGAGACAGTAGATCTGAGAACTGTGGTAGTCATCAGGGACAGCCTTGTTGCTCCATCTTTCTGGAAATAATTCTTCTTTGGGGAACCAAACTGCTGTATTGCCAAAATACTACTTGTGAGTTTTGCTTTTTGCAAGTGTGTTTATGCTATTCAAGCTTGCCTTAGGGTCACAGGTCCCATCCTGCTCTGCTCTAACACTTCCCCACCCCCCAAGATCAGGAACCCCTATCCCGCCTCAGACCAGAGATTGGGGAACACTCTAGTGGGAGAAATGTGAGCAATTCAGCTTCCTTCTGCCCCCCACACTACCGAAGGGGAGGGAGTGCTGAAGGTTTGTAGCTGCCAGAAATGGAGATGGGAGAAGGCTGAGGCAGATGCTATGTAGCAGGAAAAACACGTGCTAAGTGAAGTCCAGGATAGGTGAGCATTACTTTCTTTCTTAAACTTGTCCAGTTTTTCTTACTTCCCCCAAATGGCTGAACCAATTATACAAAGTTGTTCCCTCCACCAGAGAAGCTCTTCTCCCTCTGGCTTCTTGGGAGTTTCTGTCCTTCAAAGTTTAGTGAAGACTTTGCGCCCCTGCTACTGCCTCCCAGGGGTAGAGTTGAGCAGTAGCTTTGTTAAAGTCTGCAAACTGATCTCCCTGCCAGGCTGTCAGCTCCCAGTCTCCTCATTTTGGTCTCAGAGATCAGCCTAATGCCCAACAGAGAAAGCATCTCAACAAATGGACCCGTGAGCTTGTCAATACTTCTTTGAACCACCAGTCCTTTCTTCTTCAGCAAAATATCTGCTTACCTGGCAGGGCAGCCCACCTGCATGAAATCATCTCAACTCCATCAGCCCAGTGTCAGAACACACAATGTAATATTGACAAATGTCTACTATTCTTCTGTCATCCCGTGGGATTGCCCAGGAGCAGCTGAAGCTCAGGAATGAAGGGTGCAGATGACCACTAGTCAATCACAATTCCTCCAGTTACTAGCTGTGACCTTGAGTAAATACTTAAGCTTTGTGCCTTACCTGTAAAATAGAATGATAGCTAAACACTGGATTATGATGACTAGAGAGATGAATGCATGTAATACACTTTAGAACAATGACGGCACACACAATAAGAACACAAATGTTAGTCGTCCCAGATCAAGCCACCTTCGCCAGGATATAAGCTCCTCAGGCAGGGCTGCCTGCTCTCATGTCCTGCACCCAGTTGTCTGATAAAGATTGATCCAAGAGTCTTTCCCAGAGGCCTCTAGCAGGATTCACTATTAAAACAAGTTCTGTAGAATCTGATCAACCCCACGAACTTCACAGAGAAGACAAGCTGCATTTTATCATAGTTGTAGCAGATTAACAGGCTAGGAAACTTGTTATATTAGAAAGCTACTGCCCAAAAAAAGACACGACCAAAACTCAAAATAAATGCAAAATTTAATGGAAAAAAAAAGTACAAAGTGAATGGAAAAGAACAAAACAGTCAATGAATGAAAGAGTAAATGAATTACAAAGTGAAGCAGTTTTAGAAAAGCATGGTAACACAACAGACTAGCAAGCCACACTTCCCTCAGGCCTCTTAGCCAGCAGAGTCCCACTTACCAGGGAACCCACACGCAGACATGCAGACACATCTGCGATCAGTCTGCAGTCACAAACCATCTAGACTCAGGTTGCCTGTGAATAGGGCTACCACACATCCTGGCTTACCCGAGACAGTTCTGGTTTATGCCTGTTCATCTGGCATAATTATGAACAAATGTTTTACTCTCAAAGTTCTGTTTGGACAATAAATTAGATGATTCTACCCCAAACCAACATGATTCATGAAAGACATGATAATAAATGCCAATATGATGCTACTGACAGCCCTAATAATGCCAACAAATGATATTGAGGAAGAAAAGGAAGGTAAAGCACACCCTGTGTAGACAGAGGTCACATTCCTTGAGGAATAACTTATTAAATCATGGCGAGGTTTAAGCTCACCTTGTGCACCAAGGATTAATTTGATGTCAGCCAATGCCAACAAACTTCTAAATATCAACAGCACAGGAAAGAAGTACAATGAGACTCACAAAAGCTGGTGGCACTTCAGATCCCAGAAAATACAACAATAACAGGTCTCCCAAGGGATGCTGGGAAGCCTAGGACCTGCAGGCAGCTCACCTGGCTTTCCAATATGCCTGTGGTGTGGTCTGAAGTTGCCGTGGATACGTGGCAGAATCTGCCTGCTCCGGAGTCCCCTATTGGCCCATGAACCAGGGTCCCCACTTAGATAACTAGTGAATCCGCTGGCCACTGAGCCTCATTTTGGAAATACATTAGCCAACAATGGGCCCTCTTAGGTCATATTTGGATCCAATGGAGTATACTTTCAGACAAATAATTACCCTAAAGACAAGTTACTCGCAGTCCATATCCACCTTAGATAAGTGTATTTGCCTTTTGAATACCCACACTGATGAATCAGTAGCTGTTGTAATCAGAGGTGGATTTACCATGAAGCTACTGAAGTTTAATCCTCAGGACCTCTTCAAAGGCCTTGTACCTAATTTTATATTGCTGTTCTTTTCTGGCAGAAGGCTTCTCAAACAGTTCAAGCTTCCAGCCCTTCAAAATCTGGATCCACCCCTGGTCAAGGCATGATACTTGGAGAATTTTCACTTTGAGCATCAGTAACACCTGGTCTGCTCTAGGTACATGGAGGCCCTGTGTGTCAGAGCTGCCTTTTTTTCTGGCTGTGCCTCCACGGACACATACAGCTCACCCCTCCACCCCACTCTGAATGGAACAAATCTCAGGAGGGCAGGAGGAAGGCAGGACTTGGTCTGGGAAACAAATAAAGCAGCCAAGGCAGAAAGGGAGAAAGAAATGGTGATGGGAGGGAAAATGGAGAGCATGAAAAACAAGCTACCAATCCCAATAAATGAGCGCAGCTTCCAAGCAGGGAGTATGCTAGACTGTGAGCCCCTTGAGGACAGGGCTGAGCACTACTCTGGGTGGCATGTGGCCAGCACAGTTCCTCGTCAACATTCAATGAAATCCCTCCTTTTACCTACTCATTTCATGAGGCCATAATTTAAACCCTGACGTTTCCAATGGCTTGCAAACCAACAGAAACATAGAAGAATCAATGCTGCTAGAACTTTCTTAAAATGTTACCCATAAAAATGCAGCCGAAGGGAAAAAGCTCCTTTTCATGGTAGTTTTTTCTTAAATTGTCCACATGCATCAGACACCTTCATCTCTTTGCTCCATGACTCAGCCACAAGAAAGGAAACAATGACCTTGAGATTAAAAAAAAACTTTGCCAAGCTGAGCCCTCTTCGCCTTTGGAATGTGCAGGATTGGTTTGAGGGTCTTAGTTGGAGTCAAACACTTAACACATAATGTGGAGTTGGTCCCTGCTTACAGATAGCACCTCAGGGGCACACATGATGGCTTTGGGCTGCTGTTCCATTTACATTCACAGTAAAAACACTGGACTTGGTCTTGTTCATGCGCCACTTTCATCCACAAAGAAATTTCAAACACTGTCATTACAGGATGTTTATTGCCCACCTCTCCCGATATATTATAGGGATTGTTTTTTTATACATAAGAAAAGTTTAGAGATATTTTTAGTTTTTAAAAATCAGGGAATCTGTGTTATTTATGAAAATAATGGGAGAGGCTATTATTTGTCTTTACGTTTGTGCCAAAATAAAAATTTAGAGAGGTTTTTAAGTTATTATTGAAATTAAGCTCCAGGTTAGAAAAATTAAAAAGGGGGAATTGGGTGAATTTTGCAGCATGTGTATCAGACCGCGTGGCCACCCTCTGGGGCCCTCATGAGCTGCCATCTTGATGCTGAACAATTAGACCCAGCATCGCCAGCTGGGGCCTTCGCTAGGGTGGCACATAACTGCTTCGTCAAGGGATAGTGACACTGTAAATGGAAGACCAGCCACTGGCTCTGAAAAAAATAAACCTTGTCAGTTTTAGATTCCAGCATTCATGGCTTTGACCGTGTTTGCACAGAGAGGAGTGGGGGCGGGGGGCAGGGGACCAAGCGCGGCTGTAGACGCTGGCGTCTGCACCAGCTCCCGGTCCGTCCTCACACCATGTTATGGGAGAGGGGTCACAATGTGTAACTCAAGCAACTTAACACATGAAAGTCTAAAGTCCACTCTTGACATGTAAGTCTGTGCGTGCGTTAACTGAAAAATAAAAATAAAACAAACAAAACAAAAACGGACACATTAAAAGATACGCAGACGACCAAATCAAACAAGCAAAAAAGAGTGCAATGGACACTAGGAAAGGATAATCAGTTTGGCATTTGTGACGAGCAAAATGGAGAATTCAATTTGTGGCATCCCAGGTTGAGGGTCAAGATCTGATTGGGAAGTAATTTTGCAGAAATGGCTTAAAATTTGAAGAACAAGGACAACCAATCAAAACCATTCAATGAAATGGTCATCAAAAACACCCCACCCCACTCCAAAATGCACAATGTCACAATGTCTGACCTCATTCCCCTCCCAGCCACCCCACTGACCCTACTCCTGACCTCCACCCGGCCAGCATGAGAAGAGTGGTCACTTTCCCAGAGGCCAAACTGACTGCAGCTTTCTGGCGTGTCCAGCAAACAGAAAAGACCTGTTACCCGGGCCACACAGGAGAAGCAGCAAGACTCGACAAGCCCCTACGCTGAGAGCTGTACTGGTGTCCTTACAGCCAACCTGCCCACCACCCCACAGGCAGTCAGACCCTGACCTGGTCGCAAGGCCTTGTCTTTAGTTTCTGAGTGATTTCTCTATAGCTTACTTCCTAGGAGACTCTCCCTGCCTTTCCTTTAACAAGATGGCCTGGGTCAAGCTGGCGGGGGGGCAGCACAGAGCCAGCACCTGAGTCATAGTCTCCCCCTTCCAGGAGAAACCAGATTTCTGAGCCACAAGCTTGAAACCCACACAGATTCCACTTCAGAGCCCCACACTCACCAAGCCAAGAAGTGCACATGGGCCCAGGGCTGGAAGCAAATGCAAAGCAGAGGGGAAATGTACATGGCTGAGGAGTAAAGCGCTGGGGTTTCCCTGGGGGCAGGCAGGGGCTCATCTGTCCCAGCAGTGCCAGGAGCTGTGGTAGGAACATCAGTCAGCAGGCTGGGGGAGATTACAGAAAGGAGGCAGGTCTGTCCTGAAGCAGAGGTAGGCCTTAGGAAGGAGAACTAGCATCTAATCCTAGATGCCTGCTTTTGTGCCTCTGGTCTCCCCCAGGGAGAAGTCCTTTAGGGTTCTTTTCCTTAGATGTATCTGTGTCTTAGGGAGTGTGTATATCAGTAGGTATGTGCCTGAGTCTGTGTACGCAACGGGGCAGGAGAGAGGATGAGAGAGAGTGTGCATGAATGTATGCGTGGGCGTGTGGCTTGGGGGCTGTAATAATGGAGTAGGGGCGGGGGTGCTAATTCCAGAAGTGGCATCCCAGAGCCACAGCTACGTACATCATGGCCCTAACCACTAAGCTCCACTGCCACCCAAGAAGGAAGTCTGGAAACGCACATTCCTAAACATCCTGGGAGGAAATGGGATTCCATGCAGCCCAAGCACGAAGTCCGAGACAGGTACACCTGCTTAATCTAGGTTGGCAAGAGAAGGCAGACCCCTGACACAGGCCCGGGGCGGGAGAAGCAGGGATGAGAGCCCCACAGTATGATGAGATGTAAAACACTGAATGAAGTGGGGTGGGAGATGGAGAACCCAGGAGACAAGGTATCTGGACTCCACAGACGCCACAGAAACAGGCTGAGAAATGCCCAGAAGTGACTCAGTGTTGCCCCCACCTGGCCAATAAGTTGACTGCACTCCTGGAGACTGGAAAAAGCCATCTGGCTCACCAACCCCATCTTTCCGTCTCCTCACCAGAGGAACAACCTGACAGGTAGGCCCTCTCCTTAGCAGGACACATGCAACCCAACAGGGAGCTGCTGTCTTTCCTTCAGCCAGATCATGATCACAGTGTCCAGGGCTCAATACTGGTTGTTCTCATTTCCCTGCTGTTCTCTACCACTATCCACCAACCAATATGGCCCCCCTCCCCCCGCCGCCGCCCACTGTCTCAGAGACTAAGGGAGGATGCACCACAACTGTCCAAGCAGAAATCACAGGAGCTTTTGAACTCTGTCTGGAAAAGCTGATATTCTCAGGTCCTGTCCACTCCTGGCCTAAAAGACCTGCCCAGAGATCCCTACAGCCTCTCAAGGACGAGTCGGCCCATGTGGCCCAGCAACCTTCACCACCCCAGCTTCAGGAGAACGAGAGAAAAGAGATCATTGTGCACAGAAGAGAGTGCACAGATACAGGAAGAGATCCATATCATGAGATATCAAGATCACTAGTGAAAAAAAAAGGTGAGCAAAATGGCCAACCGGCAGGACAGAACACAAGCAAGTCAGTGAGAAAGCCAGAGCAGAAGCAGAGCAGGACAGGGTGGAGCCTAGGAGCAAGACAGCAAAGCGCAGGACAGGCCACCACCTACTTCTTCCTGTCCTTGTCCTTCTTCAGAGGCTGCTGCGAGGTGGCGTGCAGGCCCTGAGACTGCAAAGCCTCTATCGCTGCCTTCCTGCGGGTGAAGGCGCTGGTTTCCTCCTCCAGCTCCCGGCGCTTCTCCTCCACCTTGCGCTTCTCCTCCTGGTGGATCCGCTTCAGGTGCTCAAACTTCTCATGGAGCTGAGGGCAGAAGGCAGGGAGCTGGGCTCTGGTGTGGGCAGGAAGGTGCCCAGGTGCCACCTCCCACCGCCCAGCCAGGCCCTGGCCCCTTCCCTGACCTTCTGACCCAGAGCCCTACTCACCTCCCTTTCCTTCTCCTTCAACTCCAGCTCAGTCTCCTTCACTTTGTTGACGAACATTTGCCTCATCTCTTCCTCCTTCCTCTGCAGCTCATTCAGGAACTCCTTCCTCTTGGCCTCATATGTCTCCTGTAGGCTGTGGAGATGCAGAGGAAAGAGGCCAAGGAGGAATTAAAGCAGGACTGGGCAAGACAGAGCCAGAGCAGGCACCGAGGGGCCAGGGGTAAGCGGGCACCGGGACCCAGCAGCCTCTCTCCCTCCCTGGCTCACAAAATCCCGGAAGCAGATGCCGGCATGGTCAGGTTGGCTGTGACTGTGGAGACAGGCTCACTCCCGCACAGGCTGTCACCTGAAGGGCTGGCTATCACCATCACTGTCCTGGAAGCCCATTTCTTCCAACTTGCAGCGCCGGTAGAGCTCATAGTGCCGACTGTGGGTCTGCTCGCGGAGGTCCTCCATGTTCACCCGGACCAGCATCTCCCGGAGCTTCACAAAGTCGCAGTGGTTCTCGTTCTCCACTGAAAGCAGGCGGGCGTGGGGCCTTAGGCAGGCACGTGGATGGGCCCAGGAGGACAGGCACAGGATGGAGTGCTCAGGGCAGACTCCAGAGGGGCAGGCAACAGCTGGGCACAGGGCATCCATGGGACAGGGGCTGCAGGCTGCAGAGCAGGGTGGGCGGGGGACTGTCGGGCCCAACCACCGGGAAGGCGCTCCCACACTCACCCTGCACCACTCCCCAAGGGTACTGCCGTGCTCGAACCAACTTGTTGCCCACCTTCACAGCCTCGGTGCTGCCCACTACAGCAAAGGGCAGGTGTGCCTGGAAGGGGCCCAAGGCCGTGTGAGCGCTGAGCTGGCCCAGACAAGCAGACAGACCCTCCCGCACTGCCCATGGGTTCTGGGAGGCGCTGCCCAGATCTGAGCCAGGCCAAGCACATGCTCACTTCCTGGCTGCCTTTTGGAGAATCACCTGGGAACCTGTAACCAACAGAGTGGGCTGAAGGCACAGCCTCCCTTCCTGGTGGTCTAGGATTTTCTTTCAGCCCTTGGGCTCCGCAGAAGCTCCCTGAAAAGGGCCTGTGGACCTGGCTGTCTTCCAGTTCTCCTGTCCTTACATCATCCCACTTACTCTATGGGTTTCCAGTCCCTGCCCGGAGTCCATATATTGTGAAACCTGAACCCGGGGCAGGCCCAGTACAAGCCCAGTACCCAATTCTCCCAGCCCATGTTCATAGGATATAGGCTCCTAGATGCCCACACATCTGTCCTAGAATTCTGGAGACCCCAACAGAAGTCTCCTGGGGCTGTGTCAGATTGGTACCAGCTCCAGGTCCTCTTGCCCAAGAGCCCCAGGGTCCTTGTCCAATGCTCACATTCATCACTGCGTTAATCTCTGCAACAGCTTCGTCATCAGTGGGAAACTGGTAGATCTGGACCCCGTTGCTGACCAGCTCACCCATGATCTTGATCTTAAACTTGTGGAGCTCACTCTTGGAGATGGTGTCAGCCTTGGCAATGATGGGAATAATGTTCACCTTCCAGGAGCAAAGAAGAGGGGCAACAGGTCAGTTGCTCCCTGATTGTGGACAGCCCTGCCAGGCTACACCCTGGCAAAGGGACAGGAGGCCAAGAGACGGAGCTGCTTCCCTGGGCATTCATGACCTGAATCCAGTCACCTTGGCCATTCTGACAGTTCTAACAATTGGCTACAGCTTTTCTAAATGACTATCCACTACCAAAATCAGTCCCCTGGGCATACCCGACTTTGACCTAGGACAGTGGTCAGAGTGCTCAAGGCGGCACTGAAGGCCTTAACCAGCCTGGGACTTGACCGAAGCAGCAGTGGGGGCCTAGCTATTCCCCCAAGAAGGTCAGATGACCCATTAGTAGCAGCCACAGGAAGAAAGGAACCTAGATTTTCCCAGACCAAGGCTACCCCATTTTTCACAGTGGAAATTAACTCGAGATGGGAAAGTAGTCACATGGGAGTTGACGGGGACTGTGGGATCACATGCCCTCCAGGACCCCAAGGCCTTGCTGTGGGTCCCATATGGCTGTTCTCTCAATACCCCCTCCTCATTTGCATTCTAATTCTTGGCTTAAACTGTCCTCTCCCTGATGGGCACAGGAGACCTACCAGAGAAATCCACGGCTGAAAGGAAATGGAAAGGAAGTGAAGAGAGCAGAGGAACTAGGAATTGAGAGAGAAAATGAGCGGAAAAGAGGCTGTGGTGGGAAGGGGGAAGCTCTGGAGATAGAGGTGAGGGTAGGAGTTAGGTACCACTGTGGGGAGAAGAAAAGAGGGGATCAGGAGCCAGAAACTGAGAATAAGAACCAATTCAAGGTGCACCCTGGTGGCCTAGTGGGTTAGTTCACTGTGATACAGTCCACATTCATTCCAAGGTTCCCAGTTCAAGGTCCGAGGTCAGGGGAAAACAACCAACATGAACTACTAAATAAAATAAAGTGCTTCTTCCTTCTCTCTCTTCCTGACTGCCTGCCTTCTTGCCTTCATTCCTGCCTGCATCTGTCCTTAAAAAAAAAAAAAAAAAAAAAGGGTCAATTCAATCGCACCGCAATGTTCTAGGTGGTTAAGGTACACGCCATGTAAAGCCCACTGACCCAGGTTCGAGACTCAAAGTGGGCAGGAATGGCGAGAACTTAAAATATTTATTTTCTAAAAAAATATCTAGTTTCTAAAACAATCAATTCAACTGGAAAGAAGGGGCTCAGGCCAGACCCAGGGCACAGAGGTCTGGAGAAAGAGCCCAGGGCAACAGAGGCCCACTCACTTAGGAGGGACTGGGGCAAGAGAGCACAGTCACCCTGCAGCCTCCACAGCTAGCTCAGAGGACATGAGGCCCCAGAACAAGCTGAGGTGGGAGCAGTTCACCTTGCTGTCCAGTTTCTTCATGGTCACCAGATCCAGGGACTTGAGGGAGTGTCCTGTGGGTGTGATGAAGTACAGGCAGACGTGGATCCTCGTGTCATGATAGTCAAAGAGCGAGCGGCGGATCTTCAGCTCCTCCTGCAGATAGTTTTCAAACTGCGCATCGATGTAGTCGACAATGGGCCTGTAACTACAGACAGCTCTATCACTAGGAGGCAGAAAACTGAGTAGCAGCAGACAGCGCTGGGAGCCAAGCCGGCTGCCCACCAGCCTTTTCTCGGCAGGGAGAGAGCTTCAGCCTAGGTATCACCTGACCCCCCCCCCAGGGGTCCCTAGGACCCCAGACACCCTTGAGAGGTCCTCCCACACCCCCGCAGAGGGTGGGCTTGGTTACTATGCAGGGGCAGCCTGGAGTGAGTGCCTGGGCAGAGCCCAGTCAGCACAGGTGTGACGGAACGAGACCGGTGGGGCCGCCCCTCCCGCCTCTTGCCTCTCATCTTTATTGATCTGGTCCCCGAAGCCCACAGCGTCCACGATGGTCAGCTTGAGGTGCACGTTGCTCTCCTGGAGGTCGTAGGTCTGGGGCCGCAGGCGCACACACTCCTCATGGTGACTGGCTTCCTCGGTCTCAAAGGTGGTATTGAAGAGCGTGTTCATCAGTGTGGACTTGCCAATGCCAGTCTCTCCTGAGGGCAGGCAGTGAGCGGAGGGTGTCAGAGGTCGGCACTGCGGCTAAAGCCTGGCTGTTGGCAGAGCCAGGCATCTGTGGAGACACCACTGAAAACTGGCTCTGCTGGCCTCAGTGAGGCCAGTTACCTGATGCAAAGTCTGCTCTGCCTGCCATCCCCCTCAGGCCCAGAAAGGTTATGGGGCCAGCAGCGTCAGAGTGTGAAGCCACCAGTGGCTCAGCTCACCTCCCAGGGGAGGCACAAGATCCATGTAGCTTTAATTGGGTGCTCAGGATTGGCCGCTTCCCAAGGGACACCCACCACATGCAAATGCCAGAGCTTGGGCACTGGTGGCAGAGCTCTTTGTGCCCTTCTGGGAGCACCAGGCCCTGTGGTACATGGCACCTCCCAGAGCCTCGCTGTTTAGGGCTGCATTGGTGCAGATGTGAGCTGGAGCTCTGGTATCATGATGGAGGGTGAGTCCTGTTTATCCCAGTGTCCAGACACATAGTAGGAACAAGGAGTTAATGTTTTTTAAATAAACAAATAAATGTCCAATCCTGTTTACTTTTCACAGCAACTCTGAGTCGGGCCCTGGCTCCAACTCTGTCCTAGACTCTGGCAGAGTCACCAGTCAAGCCTTTTTCTGACCCCCCACCCCCCCGAAAGCATCCCTCTGCCTGGGAGGTTCCCCTGTAGTTTGGCAGGTGGCCAGGACAGCAGCTCCCAGAGGGCCCTTGCCCAGCCCCTGTCTGAGGCAGCCCCTGGCCGGGCCACGACACTCACCCACACAGAGGATGTTGAAGCTGAAGCCCTGAGTGACCGACTTGCTGACCAGCTGGTCGGGGAGGCTGTCAAAACCCACATGGCCGCCCAGAGAGAGGCTGCGGGGCTCTGACTCTGCATTCTGCCAAGAGAGACACAGAGCGAGGCAATGAGCCCAACAGGAAAGAGGGGCCAACTTGGGGGGAAGCTAAACCGGAGTCAACTGCCTCCCACCCCTTGTCTGAATTCTCAGCAAGTCTCAGGATACAACTGGAGTGCACCAGAGCTCCAACTCCAGGCCAAGTTTCCACAGAGGGAGCCTGCTGAACCCAGCTAGGAAAGGACCCTTTCATCCACGGCTCTGCTCCATCTGGATGGCGAGGCCTGCCTGGGCCTGGGGCCCCATCTCTCCCAGCAAAGATGACCCCAAGACTTATGGCTGTCACCCCTTAGGACTCACCTGTCCTCCTGCCCAAGAGGAGCCCCAGATGGCCCCTGGACCTTAAATGACAATTTTAAGAAGCCAAGACCAAAGAATGTCTGTGTCCCTGTGGCTCCTTTCCACACCTCAGAGACACCCCCACTGCCTGTACCGAAGCAGGCCTCAAGCACAGTGGGACTACGCTGAGCCCCCTCCCCTAACTCAGGCCCTACCTGGGGGTCTCCCCTATCAGGTTGGGTTCCTCCACGTACCTTCCTCACTGCTTACACACCCAAGTGTGTAATGCACACATGCTAAAGGGGTCGATGCTTACTTAGACCCCCCCACTCCCAGCCCATCTCCGCGGGCATCGTGACTCCTCTCTCCTGCCTCAGCAATGCTCTCTAGAGACCCCAGGTTCTGGCTCATGCTGCCCTCCCACCCGACCCCAGTCCTAGCTGTTTTCACAGAGGATTCCAGAGGAGAATGTGGAGGCTTGACCTTAGCAGAAAGGCCAACAGCAGACCCCAGGGTCACTAGGGTCATTGGAGCTGACCCATAGAACTATAAAAGGAAACCACCGGGACCCAAAGCAGAGGGTCAGTGTATGCGGATGATTTCTCTGACTTTTCTGAGGATGGGGTGAAAGCTGCCCTCCAAGGGAGTGTTCCCAGGCTCAGCCTTCCTGGGGTGGCTCCCCTGGGGGACAAACTCCAGACAGCTCCATGCAGGGCAGAAATACCTCCTCCACTCCGGAGCTCCTCTGCTCTGACCGCCAACGAGAAAGAGCAAGGGAAGGAGAGCAAGGCGGGCTGTGTCACCCAACCCACAGCTCTGGAGTGGAGGAAACTGAAGACAGCCCCAGGAGCTACTGCTTAAGACAGCGACAGCCCTTATGTGAATGCGGGTACAAAGCACAGCAGGCAGAGGACTCAGGACCAAACTGCTGGCCTGCAGAGGGCGCTCCTCATCTCCTGAGTCCTCCCTGACCTCAGCCGGTGGCCTCTGCTTGAATTCCAACCAGTTTCCTCCCACCACTGAATGCCCTGCCCTCAAACCAAGCTTTCTCTCCTCCACTAACGTGCCCACCTTTCCCCAGCCTCACCCTCTGGCTCAGTCACTGCAGCCCTGCTTCCATGTCTCCCAAGTGAGAGCACTGGCAACCCAGCCCCCACATGGCCCCTCTAGACAGTTGTACAAGTCAGGGTCACCCCCAGACCTGCTGTCTCCAACGACCACTCTCATTGGAGCCTCTGTTCTTATAGCTGACCTTTCTCCTTTTCCCCTCACCCCCAGGGGTCCTGTAACAGCCTCCCCACTAAAGCCGAGGTCCCACTAGGGCTGCAAACATAACCCAACAAAGAGGTCCCAAAAGCAGAAGCAGTAAATAAAGCATAGGAGGTGGTGGGTCAGGTTCAAACCCCGATAACACAGCACTGCAAGCCTTCATGGTCAGAGGCATTCCCCACAGGCTCAGCTCCCACCCAGCTAGTTTCCTCTGAATTCGCTTTCACATTCAGGCCTGCCTGGGGCTTCAGAGCTCACCCTACCTGTTCTCTGGCATCTGCTCTCATCTAGCCCCTAGATACTTATATCCAGAGCCCCACTTTTCAGTGACCTCATTTCCTTACACTATCATTTGCCTTTTAAATATATATATATACACATACACCTCAGGGCATAGTCCATAGATATCCCAAGTACCAGGGCCCGAGATCCAGGGACCATGGGGGAAATAATGAGGATTAATAACTAAATGTAATATAGTGCTTCTTCCTCCTGTCTTCCTGCCTGCCTGCCCAATTGCTTTCATTCCTGCCTGTACCTTTCCTTTAAAAAAATATTAATAAATAAAATATATATACACACATCTGTGTGTACATATCTATCATATATATGCACCTATACACAAACACACACACACACACACACACACACACACACACACACACACACCATTATATATCCACTAGCTCCTGGCTTGCATTCTCCCCACCCTCCACCCAACATGCTGGACAAAACCACCATTTAGAAATGACCGAACCCTGTCTTCAACTGCTACAGCACCAGGGGCATCTGCCCACCTTATACAGAGCTTCATTATTTAGTCTCCGTTCCACCTGCTCCAGGCAGCTTGCAGATCAAATGGAGGACAGAACAGTCAGGCTAGAGCTTTTTACTCTTCAGGAGAGACTGAGAACCTCAAATTTGAAGGCGTGCTGCGCTTGCAGAGAAGGCAATGTGTTTGTTCATCCTCTTCTTCCCAGGGCGACACAATCAGGATGCAGTCCAGCATCCTGCAGGCTGCCGCCAAAATCCACCCCGTCAGCTGTGTCTGGAAAGCACGTGCACGCACACAGACACACGTTCGTGCAGACGCACACCCCCCTGCAGGACACTTGCACAGAAAGAGGAGTCATCCGCTTCCAAGTTCCCTATTTTCTTACAGTTCCAGGCCCTAGGGCAGCACTAAGGGGTGTCACAGAAGCCCACCAAGCCCCACCTGCTTCACTCACACAGTTTGGCTCTCTCTGGGGACAAGTGCGAAGGACGTGGTCCTCATCTCCTAGCTGTTGTCCAGGCTGCACGCAGTCACTCTGGTCATGGACCTGGGGCATCAATGCCCTGGGCATGTCAGTCTCCAGCATTCGTGTATGTGTGTGTATGCCCACACGCATGCACCTGGTCACACACACAAGGCCCTGGTCTCAGGAGACTGACCTGATCTCCTGGCTAAACTGAGGGTGACTCTCACTAACGCCAAGTTCCAGGAGTGGGTCCTAATAGTTCTGAGTCAATCACCATAATTGGTTCCAGTACAGGCAAGTGACCCAGTTTGAGCCTTTATGACCATCATGTAACCATTAGGGGAGCAAGCCTAAGGCTGATGCCCACTCGCAGAGGATGGCAGAGCCAAACACCAGAGAGAAGAGAACTCATGTTTGGCCTTCCTCTCAGTCTTCTCTGTACCCTGGCCATACAGCCCCTTACTGCTTAAACCAGTTGAGTGAGGCTATTACTCGCAACCAAAAGCCTCCTTACTGTTAGCGTCTCCAACATGAAACTCTCTGAATGCAGAGGAGCAGGGAAAAAGCAGGGAGAGCAAGAGCAGGGAAGGAAAAAGTATGGAAAGTAAAATGCCTCCATATGGGCATTTCCTTTGGTTAAAGGAAAGAACAGATGGCAAATGAGGACCGCCCTTGTGAACTAAACCCGGGACTTACCCACAGTCTCACACTGACTCCTTTCCCACCCTGTCTGACAGATGCCATGACTATCCCCATTTTACAGGTAAGGCAACTGAAGTGCACAGAAGCTAAAGAACCAATCAGGGTAAAGCAGGGGTTTGAAAGCAGCCAAGCCCTTGCCCGAAACCAATCAGCTATCCTGTCTTCTACTCTTAACACAGCTCCCAACTCATTCATTCAGTCACTAACACACACTCAGTGGCACGTCAGGCACTGGGATGGCTGCCAAAGAAAAGATGAGAACACCAGATTCTGGACTGCAGGGAGCTCAGTCTGGTTCAGTCTAATCTCAAGTGGCTGTAGCAGCCAGGCAGGTAGTGTAAATGGAGTAGGGAAGATAAAATAATAATAATAACAACAATAGCTAACAGTTTTCTAGTGTTTGCCATGTACTATTTTAATTTCCTTTGGTCCACACATCACCCTGAATTAGGCTATCATTTTATCATCATTGCACAGATGAGACAATGAAGCATCGGGAGATTAAGTAATTTTCCCAGGACCACATTGCCCAGGAGGGTGAATGGAGACAGTACAGCTGCAAAGCCCAGGCTTCCAGCCATATCACTCTACTGCCTGCTGGACAAAGACCCAGTGACTTGGCTGAGTGTGGGACCCCCAGGGAGAGGTGGGAATGGTGCGGACCTGCAGACCACACTGGCCACAGTTCTGCAACTCAAACCAACTGTGGGAATGCAGGCCTAATGTTGCCAAATCTTATAATTTTTCAAGAGTTTCTAGAGTTTTCTGTGAACTCCCCTGGTTTTTAAAGGTTGGCAAGCAAGGTAAATCGAGATACCATGAGGGTCCAACACAGCACGTCTGGGAGTCGGACCTGGCTCAGGGCCAAACTGTCTGCAACCCTGGGGTCTGGCAGGAGACGGAGCTGGAAGGGCCATACACCCCTCTCTGCTCTTAGGGGCTGGAGCCCCACAGGAGTCTGCTCGGTGGGAGGAGACTTCGGGCTAGACAGTTTAACTTGGACCTGGTGAGAGGTGGCCCCTAATGCTTCCGGCCCTGTCCCCATAATCAGCTTCCTGGGGAGCCAGCTCAGGGGGCTCTAACTGTCCTCCAAGCTCCAGGACGAGTTGGCAATACTCAGCACACAATGGAAACTCACACACAATGGAAATGCCACAGGGCCATTATCCCTCTCTAACCACTAACAAGCTTTTGGCTTCTGAGCTGGCCCGGGCTTCCGTGTCATCATTTCTTTGGCATATCAAAGACAACAACCAAAATAATAACTGCTTGGGCCGGCTGTGCTCCTCCATGCCCCACCGTCCAGGACAAAGTCGAGAATGGCATTTTGTTATATAGCCCAGTGGCTAAGTGGGAAGTCTTCTTCCTCATCAGGAAATGCTCTATCTGATCCTCACCAGACAGCCCTGTCCAGAGGAGCTGCAACTTTTACCAGAGAAGAAAAGTGGGATTTGGGGAAGAAACCAGGTCTCATGACTTCTCTATACAAAAACAGGCTTTGACCCTGAAGAACTGAAAAGCTGCTGAATATCTGAACCAATAGAGCCAAGGAGGCTGTGGGTGAAGAAAGGCTCATGAGATCAAACCCCCCACTAGCTTGGTTGTGACAGTGGGCATAGCGGGGAGGCCCCACCATGGTGTATTCGGCAACTGAATCCTGAATGAAGAACAGTCCCCAACCCAGGCCTTTCAGAGAGCTCTGTGGCACCTTGAACTTGACACTTTTCTCCCTTTGGGCTCCCGGGCCCAGCACCAGTCACCTGAGCACCCTACCAGCCCACCAGGAAGCCCACTCCCCTGCCCTGGGGGAGGTCCTCCTAAGTCAATGGACCATGCTCCTGGCACAAACCACCCGACCACAGGCTCTAGTGACTCCCAGAAGCCGGGGCCTTAAATAGCCAGAGCAGACGCCTCTGGCCAGAACCCATGGTCATAGCGCAACTGTCCTTGAGTCTGAGAGGAATCCTAAGAATTTTCCCAGGAAAGGCTTGGGCTTTGGTCCCAGGATTCCACAGCAAGCCTGTAAACCCAGGTCAGAGGTCACGGGAAATAACCAAAGGGATATGTGTTCGGCGGGGAGTGGGGACACTATTACCCTGGGCCAGGAGGGGAGAGTGGTGGCAGGACATACCTGTCGCAAATCAAGAGGACACCTGGGAATCAAAGTGTCTCTCTCCTAAGCACGAAACTTGGGGAGAAGATACAAGCAGGGATCAAGCTTCACAGCATCAGCCTGGTGGCAAATAAGGTGATAATGTCAAGAGAGCAGCTGGGCCCATGGGGGAGGGAACTGGTGGCCTCCAGTCCCCTCTCCCATCCCCAGGAGCAAAAGGCCCCTCTAGGCCCTGTCCCCAGTACTCCGTTCTCCACCTTCCTGTCACACTAAAAGGCAGTCCTCTTTCCTGCATGCAGACAGCCAGGAATGCTGCTCAGTGATTGGGGAGGACTTTCACATTTTTGGAAAGCAGGTTTCTAGGAAGCCAAGAGCAGTTACTGATCTCTGGACCCACCTACCCCACTCAGGCCTCAGACACAGATACAATCTTGGGTTTTGCTGTGCCAGAGAGGAGAGAGGGAGAGGTCCATCCCACCAGGCGGCAGAGGAGGAAGGGGCTCTGAACTGGGAAGGGACTGGAAGCCCAGGTGGCCCTATCTCCCCACTTGACTCAAGATACACTGGCAGCCACCACTGCCTTGCAGCGAAGGCCACAGTGCTCCCGACTTCCCTGGAAGGAGGCTGCCTCTATTCTACATGGAACGAGACCCCAGCCATAGAAAGGTGAGTGTGGGCAGCAGAGGCGCTCCAGCCCCAGGATGGATACCAGTGCTGCCAAGGGCCACCAGCAGGCTTGGAAGCACTGCCCTGGTTCTCAGCCACTCTCCTCATTCACATCAGCACCAGGCAGTGTCACACTTGTACCCAAGTCCCACAACCGAGTCTGCTGAGTGGACTTGGGCCATGGCCGCAGCCCCTCCAGAACTGCAGGCTCAAATGGCTCAAGCCCAGAAAATCCCTCAGAGAACAGTCAACACTGGTGATCTGAAATGGGCCCCTAGTCCCTCCTTCCTGGCTGTGGCCCTCAAATGTGGCCCCCAGGATAGGGCCCAAGAACCACCTGGAAGTCATGCATTCTGAGGAAGAGATTATCTAATTTATCCCATCAGTGCCTCGGGCAACTGAAGTTATCACCAAGTTCTAACCTTGCTCTGTCCTCCACCACCTCTTGCCAGTCACTCTGTCCTCCACCACCTCTTCCCAGTCACCGTTCCTCACCCGAGCCCTAAGGATGCAGAGGGGTCAGGCAAAGAAAGCCCCACCTCGAACATGGCAGCATCCTTTCCCTAAGCAAATGTCTCTCTCCTGCCTGCACAGATCCACACCTGGCTGTCTGGCAAAATGTGTGTCTGGGGGGCCATGCCTGGGGATCCTGAGAGCCAAGCGGGCAGCACAGAGCAGGAAAGGGAGACTGCAGGGGACACATGGAAGCCAGCACATGGTCAGGTCCTTTGCTCTGTCATTCTGCAGCTGCTTGCTTCTGGTGACTGGACCTGAGCCATAGGCACATTCGTGGTAGTTCCTGCCCCAAATAGGCACGTCCACCTAGTCCAGCCTAGGGCTCAAAATTCAGAGGGCTCCACCCTCTGTCATCCCAAGAGGTACTAGAATGTGCAGGGAGGTCTTGGATGCTGCTCACTGACCAGAGTCACTGCATCTTCACCCAATTATGAGCTGCTAAGAGGTAGAAGATGATGGACCCAAAGCATCTTCCCTGCCATCCAAAGTTTTTCCCAAAAATCAGACCCTGGGTTCCCAGCCTCCATCCATTCTCCAGCCTCCCTGCATTGTGATCAGTCTCCTTCTTTCCACCCTCTCTGTTCCCACCCTGGTCAGCCCCCTATCATGCGCTCCCTTGGATCATCACTGCCTTCCCACCAGCCTCCCCACCTGGACATATTCTAATCAAGCTCCCAAGCAGGTCTTCCTGCAGCATGGAAGGGTGCCTGTGAGGAAGGCAGGGCAGGGCAGACCCGTGTCCCAGCAGAAGGGAGCCGAGCTGCAGCTCTGCAGGTTGAGCTCACTTATGACCCTTGGAGCCCCACCAGGCCCTGAAAAGCCATGGGACATCTCTTGCTCAGCTCTCCTTTCTCCCTGAGAAGAGCTCAGAAAGGAGGTTACTGGCCATTTTCACAGGACAGGGAGCTCTCATTTTGTGACACAGCCCCACTTGGGTGAGAGAGCTGCCTCCCACATCCCTTCCCACCAGCTCTTGCTTCGGCGAGGGAACAGGCACACCCTGGATAGCCTGCTTCTTGGGGAAGTGTCAAGATTACAGGGGTGACAACGGAAGTGACAGATGGTACTGAGGATAAAGCAGAGGGGGGAGGGAGGGCTGACTGGCTGGGAGGAATGCCAGGCGTGAGGCTGCCATGCTGCACGCTTCTTCCCTCTCTCGCCCTCGCCTCTCCACTTTCTCCTGGCTCTGAAGGTTCCCTCATCATGGAGTGTGAACCCGAGCCCCCCACAATTCTGACAGGATATAGTCCAGTAAGAGACAGAGCAAAAGTGAAAAGGAGTCTGGTTGCCCAAAGAGGGTAAGAGGCATCAGAAACCCTTCCCCCCACCCCCAGACAATGCACATCCAAGAGCTGGTCACCCCAAACACACGGCTGCTCTAGGGTTAAGCAGGGCTCAGCCAGGAGGTAGAAGCTGCTAAGCCAGTCTAGCTGTGGAACAGGAACCCAGAACACACTGACCTCAAGTACAACTCTGTGTGCCCATCTAAGTTCCAGGTTGGGACAGTCCAAAGCCCCTCCAGGTCTGTTCTGACCACCAAGTTAGCTGGAAGAACAGGGTAGGCTGGTCACAGCTCCATCAGATCGCAGCCTCATGGCCACTCTTAACACCAAAGCCAAGACACCTAAGCATATCTCCAAACATGCCAAAGACTGCAATTAACCTTCCACACACTCTTTGAAGAAACCCAGGGTGGTGGTGCCCATTTTATCAAAAGATAAAAGAAATGATTTTCCCAGGATGACCAGCCAGGATCGGAGAATGGAGTCCAGACTCCTAAATTCAGGCCAAACTCCACCCAAGGTCTCCGCCCAAATCCAAGCCTGTCCAAGTCTTCCAAAGAGACTGACAGCATAAAGCAAGGAGGGTGTGGAAGGCGCCCATTCATCCAGCTTAACCTGGCACAGTAACTAAGGCCCCTGGACCACAGGCTCTACACCTTTACCTGAGTCAGGGCCCTCTCGGTCACTTGGCATACCATGGGAATAATGCCCGAAATCCTCGCAGAAATGACCTAAGAGCAAATATGTGACTCTGAGAGGGGACTTCCAGTCCCTGGCCCCACAGTCAAGCCCCTCAGTTCAGTCTCTGAGGACAATGTCTGGACATGCAGAGAAGGGAGTTCCTAGGGCGGGTTCATTCTGACAGAGATGGCCAATCATCATATCCACATGGACACTGGGTCTCCTGTGTCCTTTATTAAGACCCTACCATGGTCCAGAAACTGCTTTAAGTAACTTAACCTGGTTACCCTCATTGAATCTTCACAATAACCCTCTGAGAGAGTTAATATTTTTCTCCTATTATACAGATGAGAACATCAAGTGGTTAAATAACTCGCCCAAGGTCACATGGCCAACAAGTCTTCGTCTGGGATTCGTATCAGACAGTGTGATCTGCTCCCACAGCAAGACCAACTGTTAGAGCAAGACAAGACCCAGACATAACTTTCTGCTCAGCTGGACGCAAAAAATGTACACAGACACACATGCAAAGATTCGCAAACACTCACAGGTCTCCTGGCCTCCAGCTAATCAGCATGTCTGTTTGGATTCGGGCACTGCTCTCCTTGGGTACATAAATTGCAATTTACAGTGCATGGCTGAGGTGAGTCTCTGATTTGTCCAACCTCTGAATGTGCTGCTCCTATCTTTAAATTTACCTAACTGACACAGCCCACCTCAGGAACAGGAATTAAACACCCCAGTCTAGAATTTATGAAACCAAGAGCTCCTGCTTTGGTTATGCATATTTCCAAAGTAGACCAACAAATGTATTTTCAGATTAAAGGGAAAATTTACATATAGAAATTCAGATGACAGTATTTATAGCATTGATTACATAAGTCCCAGTTCCTTTTTTAGCCCCAGAACCAATTCCTTATCGGTCACACATTCGGCATTTCCCCCTCCCCCCGAACAACCCCGGAGGCCCCCTTTCCCCTCCCCCAGCCGACCAGGGCCTCACATGCTGGCAAGAGGACACAGCTTCCTTCACTGTCACAGCCCTGCCTCCCAGACACACCCAGATCCAGGCTTAGACACCAGGGGTTATGCAGACACAATTCGCAAAAGGCCCCCCTTACCCGGGTGATTTATAAAAACCTTTAAGAAGTTTGCTATTGGCTGGCTCAGGCCCAAAGGGACCCCTGCAGGGACCACCAGAGACGTTAGCCTTGCAGAAGGCACTGCCGGACTGGAGCCCAAACAAACATCCACTGGGCTGAATCTGGAATCGCTCCAGTTCCGGGGGAATGGCTGCCTCGGACCCGACCACTGAGGCCAGACCTGCTGGGAATCGCACCCAGGATCCAGACGCATGGGTATGAGGTCGGTGGTCGTCGGTGGTCGTGGGCAGGGGTGGGGGGTTGGCGGGGGAAGGAAAACCAAGTCCAGGGTCTTCAGGACCCAAGTCTGCAACTGCCCTGAGTTCATTTGGGAGACTCCTTCGGATTCCTAGGGCTTCGTTCTCACCAACAGCACCTGCGCGGTTAGAAATCTCCCCAGCAGTGCAGAGAGATGGGAGATCCAGGGAGATGGGGATCCGGAATATCCCGGCTCCCCCGTCCGGCCCCTGACGCCCCAATCTGTCCTCGCACCTGGTTGAAGCCAAGCAGGTATTTATTTGCTCCTTCCCGCGAAAGGGGTCTGCCTCTCCTGCACCCATGGAGGGGGACTCCGCTAGGCAGCCGGCAAGGCGCCCCCATCCGACGCCCCGGACCCCAGGCTAGCGCTGTACAGAGCCCTTTCCAGCGTCCCCAAGCCGGCCCGGCGTCGAGGCCCGGCCGCAGGACGCTGACAGCCGGGCTCGCGCCCCCGACCAGTCCCCCGGCGGCCCCCTCCCCTCGCCTCCCGCGCGCGCTGCGGCCCAGCAGGGCCCTCACCGAGAGGCGTTCTAGGTCAGTGGCCGCCATGGCGAGCTGCGCACCGGGCGGGCCGGGGCGAGAGCCGGGGCCGCGACGGGGACACGCCGGCTGCGGGACGCGCTCCGCCCGGGCGGCTGCGGCTGAATGGATCCAATATGGCCACTTCCTGGAAACTCCCCTTGGCGGCGGCGGCGGGAGAAGCCGCGGAGCCGCCCCCGCCCCCGCCCGCGGGACCGGCCTCCCCGCCCGGCCCGGCCCCGAGCGCAGCCCCAGCCCCACCACTTGGACCGCCGGGGGTCTCGCTGCGAGGCGGGAGGTGCCAGCTGCGGGGGCTGCTGGGACTTGTAGTCCGAGAGTTGAGGGGCTAGAGGGGACTGTCTGGGGGGCCAGGGTCCGGTGCCTGTCAGCCGGCCGCTTGTCCCTGGGAAGTTGGGGACAAGCCTGGGTGAGAGTGTCCCGGGCTCGGGCCCCAGGAAGCCTGTTCCTTGGGGAGAAGAGTGGGGTGCCGAGTGCACCCTGCAGGACTCCCCCACCAAGGCGCCTCCACCCCGTCGAAGCCTTCGAATGCGCTGGGACGACCAGCCAGCGTATCGACGGTGCAGGCAGTCCGTCCGGTCCAGGAGAAGCCGCCTCAGCCTCGTGTGCCCCTGCCCTTGGCCCCACCTGATGCTCTAATCCGAGCCAGGGCGGGACCCGGGGCAGGACCAGCGCGTCCGGCCAGGCGGCCTTCCCTGGCAAGAGACCAGCCTTTAGCTTCTTGCACAACAAATGCGCAGGATGCTCAGTCCAGGCCGGGAATTCGCAAGAGAAAAGCCTAGCTCGACGGTTCAGGCTTAGATTGCAAGTGACCATCACCTAGTCTGCTCCAACAGCTTTGGAGATAGCCTGAATGGAGTCGGTGCTCCATGGAAAAAAAAAAGTCCATAGCTCCCAACGCATCCACAATCTCTGCTAATTTCACTACTCCTCAAAATGTGCACAAACCTCGAAAACTAACAACCTCTGTTGAAGACCGAGGGCTCCCCCATCTTTTTCACTGACTATCCATATAAAATGTAGCTCCAACTCTTCTGAAACACTCCTTTTCTTTCCCTTCCCTCTGTCTTTCTGCTCTCTTTGGGAGCTTCCTGCTCCTCCATTGACCTCATTCCTGTGGGTCCACCCTCCTCCCACCCCCAATATCTTTCTAAGAAACAACCTGTTCTGTCCCTCCTACTCAGAAACTGACTGACGCTGGCTGGAGGCGACTAAAGACCAGATCTGGAACACCTGACTTTCAGAGGAGACCCCTCCCTGTCCTTGCCCTGAGAAGGCAAATGTTCTCACCCTAGAATGGCTGTTCCCGCCCCTCTTTTCTAGGCAAATTGGAGTTTGTCACTCAGGTGAACAGACATCTTGCTGAACCTTACTGATGCAATGTTCTCATGTTGTTCTTCTCTTTATATGGTGTTCACATGCTGTGCTTTATTTACCTACAAGAAATGGACAGAACAGTGGTTAAGGGAACTGAAATTATGGCAAAAGCCTGGGTGGGCATCCAGCCTCCCTTCCTTGCTAGCTTTTTAACCTTAGGCAACTGTGCCTCCTTTTCTTCATTCTAAAAAAAGGAGTAAGTATAGAACCTATGTCATAAGATTAAATGAGATCAAATAAGTAAAGGAGTTTATACCTGAAATAAAATGAAGTGACACTCTAAATGCACCTTCTATGTTGCTTTGCTTTGAAAGGCCTTGACCTCATAGTCCCATATGGTGATATCTGCATTCCAGAAAGCAGGAGAGAATGAAGGGAATGATAAAGAGAAAATGAACAAGCAGTCTTGAATGATTCCAGAAGCTGCCACATGGCATGCCTGGTTATATCCTATTGGCCAAAGCTGAGAAATGAGGTCTTTATTGTGACCATCAGGTATATAGCTAAAAATTTCATAAAATGTTAGGGGAGTCGATATTGGGAGATAGTAGCAATCTCTGCCAAGTCTGTTTCTGTAATTTTAATTCTGTTCCAGTGAAATGTGTGAAAAAAAGTTTTGGTTCTAATATTTAACAAAAAAAAATTTTTTTTGAGCGATGAGGAAGATGCTCTCCATCCATTTTATTTAGTTGTTCATCTTGGTTGTTCCCCCAGTCCCAGGTCTTGAACCAGGAACTTTGAAAAAACCGCTAGGCACCAGGGCACACCCCAAGTAATTTTTAAAATTTCATTTGCTGGGAAGTCAAAATATTAAAGAATGACAAGTTGGTGCACCCTTGTGGAATAGAAGGTCTGCTGTCTCCAGCCAAGCGCAATCCACATGCATCCCAGGGCCCCAGGTTTGCACCCTGGGGCCAGGGAGAATAGCCAGGGTGAACAACTAAAAACAAGTAAAATGAAAATGCTTCTTTCTCCTTTCTTCCATTCTCCTTGCCTACTCACCTTCATCCCTGCCTGCACCTTTCCTTTAAAAAGAAAAAGAATTAACAAGCAAAATCATAATTAGCAAAATACCACCATTCCAATTCAACCAAAGAAATGACCATTTCTATATATAGATAGGAGGAAAGATCATCAAAATTCTGTAAGAACTGAATCATAATACAGATTTTTTTAAAGGGAAGGTACAAGCAGGAATGAAGGCTAGTAGGCAGGCAGGCAGAAAGAGAGAGAAAGAAGTAGCACTTTCTATATTTTTATTTGGTTGTTCATGTTGGTTGTTCCACCCTGGCGCTGGGTCCTGAACTAGGGACCTTGGGATGTATGTGGACTGTACCCAGGGAGTACTAGATCCCTAGGACACTAGATGTGCTAATACAGATGCTATTTTAATAAAAAGTATTAAATGTAATTTTATTTGAATTTATACAAAGTTGAAGTGAAACTATATAAAGAGTTGAACTTCAAATGATGTTTCTTGACCACAAGAGATATTACTTCCTAAAAGATACCTCTGAGGTTAAACAAAAACTGAAAAACAGTAAGAGGTTGGAGTCAGTTTTTTTTTTTTTTTAACTACACATTTCAATTGCATGTGTTTATTAGATTCATGACTTTTTCCATTTGGGTGACAGTCTCCTAATTTTTGTTACTTATATTATTATTGTTACATTGTCTAGGTTTATGATGATCATATTCTGTTCTACAAAAACATAATTGCTTACTTACTTGGTATATATTCTAAATGTATTTGAATTAATTCATTACTCATCACTGGTCTTCTCCATTATGTAAATTTATTATTTCAATTCATCTCTGGATGGGCTGAATTTTATTCTTAAGTTGCTTTTTGAATAAATGAGTTTGGATGATTAAGAATGTTTATTGCCTTGGCCCGCCCTGTGGAGTACCTGTCGATCACCGTCCACACACCTTCTGAGGCTCTAGTTTCCACGTCCAGGGTCTGATAGGGACAGCTAATATGGATGACTAAAAAATGCTTCTTCTTCCTCTCTCTTCCTGCCTGTCGACTCGACTTCATTCCTGCTTGCACCTTTCTTTAAAAAAAAAAGTTTGTTGCCTTTATACCAGAACCATATCTTAGCTGGGTATAATGATCTTGGATCTCAACTTCTTTCCCATAGAATGTGGTAGGTTTTGTTTCTGTTTCTTCTAGGAAGAAGTCTGAGGCCAGTCTAAATGCTCCCCCTCATAGGTAACTTTTATTCCCTGCTTGTATACCTAATAAGTCACTATTTTTATTTTTCAGTTCAGTAACTTAACTAGTATATGTCTTAATATTAAGCATTCTGAATTAAGCTTTTCTGGAACATAATGTGTCCTTCAGTATGCAGATTTAGTTGTTTGTTTGTTTTCTGCATTAGAAATTCTCTTTTGATGGTGTATCCTGTAGAGCAGCATTGGGTTAATCATCTCCAAAGGAGCAGGCCACTCACCCCCGGGTTCGAGTCCTGGGTCTGGAAGAAAACAATCAGTGTGAACAACTAAATAAAAAAGAAAATAAGGATTTTTTTCCTCTGTTTCTTCCTGCCTGCATCTCTCCAGAGAGAGAGAGAGAGAGAGAGAGAGAGGAAGAAAGAAAGAAAGAAAGAAAGAAAGATTCTCTTTGGGGTGTGCCCTGGTGGCCTAGTGGTTTAGTCCATTGAGTGTAGTCCACATACATCCCAAGGTCTCTGGTTCAAGACCTGGAGTAGCAGGTGGAGGGTGGCAGGCAAGATAAACAACTAAATACAATAAAATGCTTCTTTTACTGCCTGTCTACTCATCTTCCTTCCTGCCTGCACCTTTCCTTTAAAAGAAAAAAGAAAGAAAAAAATTCTCTTTGACCCTACTTCCAGTTTCTCTTTTTCAGGGATATAAATTAATCCCTAATATTGAACCATCTTTGTCTGCATTCCATTTCTATTCATTTCCATTTCTTTCATCTCTTTACCTAGTTTAGCTTCTCCAATTCAGTAATTTGAATTTCAGTGGGGTCAATTTCCTCTCTTGGTAGTTCTAGCTTATTTATTTGTTCTATAATGATGTTTGTTTTGTCTTCAATTTGTTTCCTTTCCATTAATTTTCATTTTATCATTTCATCCTTGAGCTTCTGATTTATTAAATTCATGTTCTTAAATCCTTTTATAAGATGAGGCTATTGTAAGGAATTTCCCTTGGGGAGGGGAGAGACAAGGGGCTCTTATCTTGTATCCACCACTTTCCCTCTGTGTATCATGTATTTGCATCCATTTCTTCTCATTTTGGTTTGATGACTCAGTTCAGACCTTTATGCTGCTGCAGCATACTGGCAGGAGAAGGGGCTTACTGACCACCTCCCCACAGTGTTTTCCCCTCTGAGCTAAGTGAGAGACTGGGCCTTTGGCTTCTCTACCCTGTTCAGCAGTCTGATGGGAAGGAGGGGCGAAGGGGAGCTCAGCCAAAGCATTGTGCAGTCTGTTAAAATACCTGTGATGTGCCAGTCCTGAGCTTCTGCTTAGTGTCCTGCATAAGGCTCACATCATCTGATTGGAACTGGACAGGAGGACACTAACCCACTACCTTTTCCAAGGCAGAGGGATAACCCAGGCTTTGGATCCTAGGCTGAGTGTCATTCTAGAGCCTTTACTGCCATTGGCCCACCTACCTGGTGGCTCCTGCTCCCTGCTTCCCTCACAAATCCAAGCACACTTACCACACTGCTCACTCAGGAGAGGAAGAACACAAAGGCATGGCTCACATCTGTTTCCTCTTTGAGAAGGACTAGACAGAAGGTTAAGGACTCTGTCATTTCTGAGTGTTGAGGACAGTAGGGAGCAGAGATGTTCTGTGCCACACCTCACCTCTTCAAACTCTGCATCTTCCTTTGAATACCTAATTTGAAGTATATTTTGTTCTCTGCTGTTAATAAGTCCCATCCCATCCCCCCGCCCAATGGCATGACTTTATCTACTTACTTTTATTTTGTTAGAAATTTTGTGGGGAAGCATTAATCCATCATCTGTATCTAGAAGTGGCATAGTATTAAAGCCACAGTGCCCATCTCTGTCTTTCACATCTCACTTGTATCAACAGCTGTGAATTAATAGAAAGCAAGAGCAGATTCAGGAGCCTGTCGGGTCCGAGGCATTGAGTTCATCATTGAGTCTCAAGATGTCTCAACCAGTCAGGCAAACGCTCCTATGTTGTAAAACATGAATCAAAAACCAGATTTAGAAATTACAGTCAAATGGCAGTACTGCCAGCTTGAGGACTAGACCAGGAGTCCTCGTCGCATGGAAAATGTGACCCACAGGAAAGGAAACATGTTCTGACTTTCGTCAAGAAGACTGGCCAGCATGTGCACCAAGGCTGAATGCAGGAGCTGCGTGGCCCATGGGGAACAACCAGCAGAAAACGGCATTGCCCTGGCCCCATCGGCTTCCGCTGTCCTCTTCCTCAGAACTCCAAGTGAAAACTGTACATGACAGGCAGGAAGTGGGGATAAGAAGCATGTCAAAACTTAGTTCTCCCTGCCCTCCACCAGAACGTTTGGCATGAATGCCTCTACCTAAAGTACTAGTCTATGAACCAAAGTGACTCCATCTTGGAGGGCACCATCTTAGGTCCGTGATGGCTGATTGCCCTCTTCCCAGCCTATAGGCAGAACCAGCTCCTAGAACCTTTGACCCACTAATCCATCTACTCCCAAGATCTCTTTAGAAGAACAAAAATACTTGGAGCATGTATCCAGGATATATTGGTGTTGGTGCTCTTACATTAATCTCTTACTTAGTGTAACAAAACCCATACCAGAGAGGGGAATAAGAAGCCCCCTTAGTTTTTGAGGATTTTACCTCAACTGAAGCCCCACCTGCCAGCTCCACTATGGAGGACCCCTGTGTAAGTTACCCTATTACATTAATTGTATATCATGGACATGTCTGCCTCATTCTTCATACTCAGATCACCTCAGTTTACAGAAACTTAGGGATGCCTCCCAAAGCCCTGGAGATGACAGCCTCTGCCTTTGTTCACAGAAGAGGCTCTCCTGGTACACGGGTCCTTGAGTCCCCTGAGAGATTCCCATAACATGGTTCCCTGGGATGCAGCCACATTTTGTGGGGCCCAAAGCATATAGAATCTGAAAGGCTTTCTTTTTTTTTTAAAAAAAGAGTACACAATTATAAATACTTGATTAGGCATAAAAAGTAAATTTTCATTAAGGAAAAGAACACATATAATGAGAGGCACACCCATGTGGGTTAGGCGGCCAAAGTGCAGGCCATGTAAAGTCCAATAATCTGGGTTCATGAGCTGGGGTGGGGTGGGGATCCAATTTTTAAAAAAGAACATAATCATAAATACAAAATGAGGTATAGAAGTAATTATTTATGAGAAAGGGACAGAACTTGTAAGGGACCCATGCAAGTGAGAGGCCTGGAAATTTAAGCTTCATGTATTTCATGAGGTCTGGGGTGTCCTCAGTAATAGGCCACAGACACACCACAGGTCCCTAGTCCCTGAATCTACAGGGACTCCTAAAGCAACCCCATTGGTCCAGAGCTGCCTACTGGGAAGAAAACCCACTCCAATCCTGGCCTGGAGGGCCCAAGGACAAGGGACAATATAGACTCTTTAAGGGCCTCCACATGACCTGTAAGAAGACCCTGCCCATGGCTTCTCCCCCACCTCCATCCCTCAGTAGGCATCCCTGGGCTCCCCGAGGAGGAAGCATTTCTGCTTCTTCATTGTAGTTGTGACCAAAAAGAATTCTCTGGAAAAAAATATGTCAACTGTCCAGTAACCAGAGAACTACAATCTATGTAAGTGGAGGACTTAAAAGTTGCTCACCTTACAGAGAGGCCACATGATGTATGACTGACCGGACAGCCCATTTCAGGGTGCCCTCCACCCCTGCAGCCATGAACAGCTGGGACACAGCAGGTGATAGGAAGCCCCACAAAGTGACACCGCTGGTGGAAATAGGAAGTAAAAAAAAATTTTTTAAAGCAGGGGTGACCTTCAAGGAGCATGAGGGAAGTAGAGAGGAGAGAATGCTTCCTAATGGAAAAGACACTAGAGGAAGCCATGAAGAAAGGAGACAGTTAACCAAGGAGAAGCAACCCATCCCCCACCACACACACAGAGTAAGACTTGCAGGGGGAGGCATCTGCAGAGGAAAGGTTTTCAACTGGGCCAGTGGGGCTGTGGGGAAGAGAGGGGGCCCAGCCAGAGGGGTTCTACCCCCTCCCCAAAGTGCTCAATCCCATCTGCTTTATATATTGGACTTTCATTTCAACAAAAGGCTCTTCTGCAGCTAAAAATAAGTCCAAAAACCACATCTCTGTAGGGAATTTATTCAGACAGACAAAACGAGTCTGGAAAAGGCTCTGTTGCTGTATGGAATTCAGGGAAACCATTGAGTCTAAGGCAAGATAGCTGATAGAGTTTTACCTGGGCACAAAGGGTGATCAGGGAAATTAGAAGAAGGAATTCAGGTATGCCCTGGTGGTCTAGCAAATATGTTTGTCACCTCTAGATGAGCACAGTCCACATACACCCCGAGGATCCAGGTTCATAACCTGGGACCAGGAGGAACAACCAAGATGAATAACTAAATATAATTACATATATACATACAACAAAGTGCTTCTTCCTCCTCTCCCTGCCTGTCTGCCTACTTGCCTTCATTCCTGTAAAGAAGAAGAAAGAAGGAAGAAGGAGGAAGAAGAAGAAGAAGGTATTCAAGCAGCTTGATAGAAGTTACTGTAACTTGAATTAGGAGTAGACTTAAAAGTAAATTAACTATAAAGAAAACACATACATACAAGGATGAGGTCAGCCAAGGAATGAAGATAGAACTGATTAATATGTAGAATCGATCTAGATGAACTGATGAACAAGGTGCCAAGCCCCATAACTCACCTGTTCAGTTCCTACTACTGGTTTACTAAATGTTCTTCATCTTCTTGGGGAAAGGGCGTAACAAGGCAGAAGACTTTTAAGAAAGGGGGAGAAATTTTGAGAGAAGATTCCATCATTCCTTCGTGTGCGGCAGAACTTCTGCTTCAGGACTGGGGGCCTGCTAGTCCAGGACCTGGTATGGCACTATACAGGCAGGCTGGCATGGTCATCAGAATAATCATTCCCCACCCCCAAAATTGCCCATGTCCTACTCCCTGGAATCTGTGACTGTTACCTTATACAGCAAAATGGTTTTGTAAATGTGATTAAGTTAAAGATCTCAAGATGGAGAAATCTAGATGAACCCAATGTAATTACAAGGGACTTTGTAAGACGGAGACAGTAGTGTCGGAGACGTGACAATGGTAGCCGAGATCAGAGTGATGCAGCCACAAGCCAAGGAATTCAGATGCTTCTGAGCTAGAAAGGGAAAGGACATGGAGGTCACCCTACAACCTTCAGAAGGACTGCAACCCTGCCAAACCCTTGATTTTAGCCTAGAAAGACCATGTTGTATTGCTGACTGCCAGAACCATAATAAACTTATGTTGCTTAAAACCAAAAGACTTGAAGTGACTTCTAACAGTAGCAACAGGAAACTAATGCAGATGGCATGGTGTGGAAGTGTACACTCTGAACTCAAGCTGTCCAGGTGCAAATTCCAGAGCCACAGCCTGCCAATTTTGTGACCTCGGAATGGTCACCTTCCATTCTGGGGCTCAGTTTTCTCATGAGCAAAATAAGAATAATAATCATTTTTACCATAGACGGGTACTATGAGGATTAAATGTGTAATGCTTAGAGCCATTCCTGACATAGAGTGAGTTTTCAGTAATTGTTGGCTCCTGTTGATAAAATTAGTCTTAAATGATCATCACAAGATTAATATTCATCGTTCGTCTTCCACCCTCTCAACCCTGGACTCAGAAATGAAACCGAACCAGAAGATGAAGCTTCTGACTTCAGATACACAGGTGTGAAGACTGGCACCGGCACCTCTCATCACTCATTCAACCCACGATTTAATAAGTAGCTTTCATTTGCCAGCTACTGTTTCAGTGCTGAAGACATAAGAAGGGAGGAAGGGTTCAAGACACTACTTTCTTGCATTGCTTTTATCTTTTTAGGAAAATATCTCCCAGATGCCCCCCTAAAAACTCCCCCTGGGGTCTTATTGACTGGAAATGAATCACATAACCACACATAAGTTTCAGGATTGCCAAAGGTTAACTTGAACTAGTGTGTGTGACTGGGTTATTAAGAATATTTAAATCTGCTACAGAAAGCAAGGGAAAAAAGGGCAAATTTCATAAGATATGTATAGAGAGTAAATTGATAACGTGTGAGACATGCTATAGAATAAATGAAACATATGGATGTTGAACAGAGATAAAAAGGATACAAGAAGATAGTGCTACTTGTAAATAGAAAGGGATAGAAACACCAAAGTAAGGATCCTGCTAATTCCAGATTGACAGCTGCCATCCCCAAAGCAGCCCTCTTTGTGGCCCCATTCTGGCCCCTTGTGTGTGTTCCCCTAATTGCTTCTAGGGTCACTCACATACTATGGGTGTAGTAGAGTGCACATGCCCCCCAAGTTTCTTTTATAGAGTATGTGTTAGCTCTAGGCACCCCCTCTTTGCTGCCCCATTTTGTTAAATCCCAGCTGTGGTTCTCAGAATCCACGCTGTCCATGGGGAAACTGTGCATTTGGGGACGGGGGGCTGTAAACAATGTGAGACAATGTGAGGATTCAGGCAGTGTGCTCCTTCCATGGGTATACAGCTTACCTACGTGTACAACATCTCACCCTAACTCATTCCCCTTGCTTCTCACTGTAAGCTTTAAAGAGGATCCACAGCTGCCTGATTCAAACATCTTAATGTGGTCTACGACTCCTGTTCATGACCGGCAGTCAGCCCTCCTGATAGTGTACTTGGAAGGGACAACGAATCAAGATACTTCCCACGTGATAAACACTCAGGATTCTTCTCCTAGGTCTGGGCACGTTGCTATCTGAACAAAAATAGACTCTTGTTTGAAAGAAGGGTTGTTGGGTAGATGCCTGAAGTCACAAGAGTTCAGTTTGTTTGGTCTTGCAACTCAGATACACTGAGTTCATTTGAGGGGAAAGAGTCCATTTTCTCTGAGAGCCTACAGATATCAAGTTTTAGAATATATTCTCGTCTAGGAAGTACCTCTTAGAGGGAAGAGAAGGAATGGCCCACTTCTCAGGATCCTGGGATTCTAATCATGATTATAGAACTTCTTGGCCTGACTAAACACTGAAGTCACTGAGCCATACACACAGCAAAACGTTACTCAGCACTCACTCTGTGTCGTGGGATGACTGGCGGCCACCATTCAGAGTCCCACAGGAGAGCAAACACATGCATTATTCATTATAATGACAGACAGCCACATCTGACCACCTCTTAAAGACTCTGCCTTCCATAAAGCAGGAGGTGTTTGGGGTCAAGTAAAAGGACATACACACTAGCGTTATTAAGCCCAAACCCTGAGCCACTTCATGCCGGCAAACTGCTCCGGTCTCATGGCCACCCTCCCGCTGGGTCTTCTTCACATCCATCTCCCTTGCCCAGCCTTCTCCAAGGGACACACACTTTAGTTTTTGATGGGCCTCCAGAAGCCTCTGTCCTGGCCAACACCATTTTTCCTACTGTTCTTGGCTCACTCCCACCGAAGACCTGCTGGGGGTACCTGATGGCTCTCGCCTTCCCCGTGTGCTCTGCCAAGCAGATCTGCTCCCCGAGCCCAGGGACACAGAGGAGGATACAGAAGGGAGAGGGGCTGGAGGATATTTGGACTGAGGCTTACACACTAATTTGTTCTAGTCAGAAACAGCTTCAAACACCCAGGATAAGCCCACCAAGGCAAAAGCCCTCTCTAGGAATGAGGCCAGGACCTTGGGGAGCTACATTAACTCTCCCAGGCTTCCACTGAGAGAATGACAGCCGGTCAATGCACGTTACAAAGAAACCATCTGCTTTCTCCGCATGCTCCTGCACTGCACTGCAAGGAGTTACAAGAGAAAAAAAAAAATGTATCACGAGCCTGGTTGCCTGACATGACAGCACTCTCTTCTGAGGAATCGGTGTTCAGCAGCCCTCCCAGAGCGGCTTGGCAATGCTGCACTTGTTCCTAGTCCACACCCAGCCCCATGCCCCAGAGCAGTGCTCCAGATATTAATCAGTCTCCCCCTCTCCATCCCCCTTCACACACCGCCTGATCTCCTTCAACCATGAAAATCCATTCATTTAGTCAACAACATTGACAAATGCCTAGAGTCATGGGGATAAATCAAGGTTGGTTCTTAACCTCATAGTTTAGGGAGAATCAGAAAAGTACAGACAGGGTGTACCACGGTGGAGTAGGGAGTTTGGTCAGCCGCCTTTGGCTGAGCGCAGTTCATACACGTCGCAAGGACCAACCCCAGAAGTGGGGTGGAGGGGGGGTTTGCAGAACAACAAAAATGGTAGAACAGACGCTGGTGTGTGGACCACAAAGAGCCCAGGGACTCAGGTTTGAGAACTGGGGCTTGGTTGAAAAACCAAAATGAACATCTAAATAAAGGTGTTTCTTCCACCTCTTCTTGAAATGCTTCTTCCTGGGTTTCAGTGTAATTTTAATTTGCATTTATTGCAAGTGAAGTATCTTTTCATACACTTAAAGATATTTTTGAATTGTCTGCTCATGCCTTTGTTTTTTATTTTCTGTTAGATATTTTGTCCTTTTCCCCGAAATTTAAATTTTTATATATGTATATATATTAGGGATATTGGTCCTTTATTTGTGATATCCATTATAAATATTCTCTCCCAAGATGTCCTCTTCCTTTGACATTATTTATGGTCTTTTGTGATCTTCCGTTTTATTTTATTTTTTCAAAGAAAGGTACAGGCAGGAATGAAGAGGAATAGGAAGACAGGCAGGAAGAAAGGAGGAAGAAGCACTTTATGTTTATTTTAGTTGTTCATACTGGTTTGTTCCCCTGGGTCCTGGGTCTTGAACCCAGGACCTTGGGGTATGTGTGGAACTGTTTCCAGGTGTGCTAGATGACTAGGCCACCAGGGTATGCCCTATTTTATTTTTAAGAAGTCAAATTATCACCTTTCTTTGACGATAACTGAATTTTTAGTAGAGTTAGAAAGTGTCTTGTGTCTTTTATTTTTATTGATTTATTTATTTTAAAGGAAAGGTATAGGCAGGAATGAAAGCAAGTAGGCAGGAAGGCAGGAAGAGAGAGGAGGAAAAAGCACTTTCATTTTATTTCCATTTAGTTGCTCACACTGGTTGTTTTGTCCGGCACCCAGACTCAAACCCAAGGGTATGTGTCCTTCAGAGGCAATTGACTTACTGCTGCTCCACCAGGGCGAGCCTTACATCTCTTATTAATCTGTCTTTTTTCTCCGCAATGTCAAGGAAACTATTTTTGCTGAGCCCCCCCTCCCCCCAATGGCCTCTTAATAGGCAAACCCAGTGGCTTCTTTTTAATTTGAATCCTACTCCACCCACATTGCATCAGGCTCTTGTTACTTTCTCTGTAATGTGTACATATTCTTTGAGGAAAAGAACCAAATATATCAGAAGTATATTAAAAGGAAAGAGTGGGAAACCCATGCCCCAGCCTCCTACTCCACTCCCTGGGTTGATGCATGTCATTCCAGATAACTGTTCAGGCATAAACAAAAGTAGAATTCATGCATATTTTGAGTTTGGATTTTTTTAAACAAGAAACATGTGACATCTAATTCTACAAGCTCCATTCCAGCAACTGATCTCCCACATGGGCCTGGCTCTAGCCCCTACCTTGTGAATGTTTTAGTCCTTAGCACCTTACAAGAGCCAAACTGTTGGATCTCCCACTGCATCTGGACTGCAGATCCATGAGGTCAGTGGATGGAGTCTTGGGTAGATTTTCTATTTCAGATCCTTGGAAACGTTTATCTAGCTTAAGTGCGCCTCCAACTTCTGGATTTTCTCCTACACTTTATCTGTCATTGCCTTTGGGACTTCAAAGCATGAGCCTTCAATGCCATTTCTCTTGCTCAGTGAGTGAGTTTATAAAAACACAAGTCCAATCCTGTCATTCCCATACTCATAAACCTGCAAGGGCTCACACTTCCATCAGAGTAAAGGATGAAGTCCCGAGGATGGCCTGCAAGTTTGTATGGGACTATAACCTCCCTATCCTCTTCTCTTGCTCTCTCTGCTCCAGACACGAAGGAAGTAGAGGGTGAGAGCAAATGGTAGTGGGGGTCCACTAAACTGTGGTAGAGGATGCTAGAAATTTGATGGTCAGTGTTGTATGTTGTCACATATTTGACGAAGAGGGAACATGTACAACTAACACTTTTATTGTGTTATAAATCAAAGTTACCTCAATTAAAAAAAAACCTTAATAGTAAAAGAGATTCCCTCCTAGACATGTCATAGTGAGATTTCTTAACTATAAGGATAAAAAAAAAGATTCTAAAAATTCCTTTACATTCAACAAAAAAGGCCTCACAAGAAAAATGTCAGAATGGCACTAGATTTCTCATTAGCAACATGGGTTGCTGAGAAGAAAATTCAGCAATGTCTTCAAAGTTCTCAGGGGAAACTATTTTCAATCCAGCATTCTCTACAAGTCAAGCTGTCAGTTCAACATAAAGGAGAATAAAGAAACATTTAGATATTTGAAAAGGTACAAAACTTTGCTTATGTTGAGTGTAGGAGAAATAACCATAAGATCCAAGAGCCTTTGGAAAAATTTTTAGTCTTCAACTTGATTCAGAATTTTCAGCATGAATTCATGTTTCATTTTCTCTTTTAAAAATTGCATTTCTAGCTCTGTCTACTGAAACTACCTAGACAAAAATCAATCCAGTAAAAATAAGAAGTGGCTTGTTCCAAGTGTAGACTGGAAACTATCCAAGATGAAATTGAAATACCCTGTCATCACAGATACTAGGGAAGAGTGAAGGCAGTAGTCTGAGGAGCTATTGAACAAAGTTTCCAATAGAGGGATGATAAGGCTGATTAAGGAAGAGAACTGTAATGAATTGACACACATCGATAATGTTTAAATTCATGAGTAAAGTTTTAGAAGCTCAAAGGAAGGTGCTAGGGACTCATTATTGGAAAATGATCTGATTCTTCTCATAGGTACCTCAGGGTAACTAAACTGTAGATGCGGGGACGTTCTCTCTAATATAGAGGACTTCCAGCTAATCAATGGAGGGACAGACTATGGCTGTGGTGGAGTCCCTAACAAAATGATGCATCTAGTCAGGATCCTCAATGAGACCAGTAGATATGACATGCCTCCGTTTAGAAGCTCTCAATACCACCTGTGAAGGGATCCTCGAGTAGCCAAACTGGAATCTGATCAACACTCTACATTTAATTATGAGTTCTGAGGAAGCAGAGGAGATAAAGGACAAGATCGAATATCACAAGAGGAATGCAGTCAATAAACCCCAGATTTGGGGAAATTTTACAAGAAAAACAAATGAGGTTATTCATGGTAATTATTGGAGCTGGTTGCTGTGCATATCAGGGTTCGTTATATTATTTTCTTTTTTATATGTGTTTGAAACTTTTCCATAACAAAAAAGTAAAAAAGAAAAAGTATTTCCATATGTCTTTTCTTTCTTTTTTTAAAGGAAAGGTGCGGGTAGGAATGAAGGTGAGCAAGCAGACAGGCAGGAAGAGAAAAAGGAAGAAGCACTTTATTTTTATTAGTTGTTCACATTGGTCATCCCCCTGGACCAGGATGAGAACTGAGTCCTTGAGTTGTAGGTGGACTGCACTCATCAGGAGGTGGCTGATCTAACCACTACTGCACCTGGGCATGCCCACCCCATGCATCTTTTCTTAGGAAATTACTTGATAGCATGTTTCAGCAGTTACCAAGAGAAAGATAAAAGGTTCAGAAACAGTGTATCCATTCCAGAGAGCAGATAAGGCGAGTTCCAGAATGAGAAGTGAAGGAGGCACAGCTTGGACAGCCGCCAGGCCAACCGACCTGAGGGCTGTTGGCGGGGAAAGTGAGGGTTGCAGGAGAAGCAGTCAACTGAATAGGCCGTGTGTCATTGTGACTGACAGTTTTGGAAATTCACAGAATGCAAAAAAAGGTCACCACATTCCCCGAGGAACAAAAAAAAGGTAGACAAGAAAGACAGGCATCAAATATGAAGCAAAATGAAACAGCACAGAGGGGAGCCTCAGTGAACAGTTTTTCATGGTTATTATAACATCAAAAAAGTTGGGACTCAGTACGCCCTAGTGGTGGAGTGGTTTGGTCCACCACCTTCGTCTGGCCAGAGCCCTGGAGCAGAGGAGGGGAATAATCAAGATGGGCAACTAAATAAAATTATTAAAATGCTACTTTCTCCTCTATCTTCCTGCCTGCCTGCCTCTGCTTGTCATCATTCCTACTTACACCTTTCCTTAGAAAAAAAAAAAAAAAATGCACACCCCTGGTGGAGTAGTGGTTAGATCAATGGCCTCTGAAGGAGCACAGGTTGCATACCCCTGAGTTCCTCCCAGATCTTCGGGGGAAAAACCAGTGTGAACAACTAAAATTTAAAAATAAAATAAAAACGCTGCTTTCTCCTCTCTCTCTCCCTGCCTGCCTGCCTACTAAACTTCATTCCTGCCTTTACCTTTAAAAAAAAAATTTTTTTTAAAGTTGGGGTTTATTTTTGGCTTTGGTTTTATTGTTGCCTTTTAGGATCAACTTAGAAAGATTTCAGCTTATGAAAGATTTCACTAGGGAAGATTTCACTACAGTTAAATGGAATGTAAATGTCACCAAATGCATAATAGTGTAGGCAAGGAATGTCTGGGGTGTGGAAGGTAGATGGGAGGGTGGAGTTCTCATGTCCCCATCTTACAAAGTGGAGAGTTAGTAGTAGAGATGCTTCAGATTGATGAAGAAAAAAATAAAGGTTTATGTATGTTTCTGAGGTTTCGGAACAGACCTGAGGAAGAACTTCAGCCTGTCTGGCAATGGAGAAGGGAGAGAAGAGGGAAAGGAAGTCAACTGAGTGACTATTTACTATCCCAGCACATCGATGACTGATTAATCAAGACACTTCAGTGCAAGCAATATTGTGGGGAAGGGGAAGTAATCACTGGAAGCACTAAGATCCAGAACTGGCCAGAGAGATTCCATAGAGAGAAAGCCTGTGCTCGGGGAACACTATGTCGGGGTCCACTGTTTTCCATGGAAGTTCCTCGATTCATGTACTGCTGTAAGCGGAAGCTATACCACAGAAGGTTGAGCCCTTTAAAATCATTTTGAGTTTTATCCAGACAGCCAGTGATATGATTAGATGTGTGTTCTGATCCTTCGCTGTGGCTTCAGGTAGACGACAGAGTGGGGGCAAGATTGAGTGGGGACAAGGAGATTGGATTTGGGGGCGGAACCGGAGCTGGAGAATCACTGCAGATGTCCAGGCTGGAGATGACAGTCTGGCATAGGAATGGACACAGCTGGATGGATACAAGACATACTGTGGAGAGTGAGGGAGAATCATGCCCAGAACCTAGGTCTCAGCAAGCTGGGTGGGAGATGGAGAACCCAGGGAAGGGACAGAAGGGTTGGGGAAGAAGATAACCAGTTCAGTTTGGACACATACAGTCTGAGACACGGCCATTAGCAGTCTGTGAAGTCATTCAGAGTTGGACATGAACCACCTTCTCCAAACTTTTTCCTGACTCAATCATTCCTATGTTCTTGTTGCCCCAAGCTTCTTGCTGCTCCACAAACAGACCATGTGCCTTTGCTCATGAGGCCTCTCCTGAGAACATTTTCCTGTCCCTCAGCCTGCCCAGTTCCTGTCGTTACTTAGCTCACATAACCTGTCTTCTCAGGTAGCTTTCAGACTCTCCTGGGAGATGTGCTCCCTCTGGGCGCCCCAGCACACTTGCAGATCTGTCCCGCCCCAAGCACATCCTCCCACAGAGCTCCCTTTATACAGCCCTCTTCCCCACCAGGCAATGGTTTAAGTTATATAGCCTGCGTATCGCTAACCCTAAACTGCAAGTGTGAAGACATTTCATCTTGCCAACTCTCTCGGCTGGGTGGAGCGTCCCTGGATCCCCATGCTGTGCGTACTTCTGGAGGGAGGCAGGCCCCGCATGGTGGCAGTAGTATTCTGGGAAAGCGCAAGTCTAACAGGTTGAGAGGGAGACAGGGAAACAGTCTCATTCTGCGAAGGAACTAACAAGAAGCCCTCTCCCAAGTTATGTAGAAATACTCTGCTAGCCTGTTGTTTCATCACATAAGATACCTCCCAGAAGGATGAGCCTTCCTTGGGGTCTGGATATCTTTACATCATCAGGGAATTTTTTTTAAAGGAAAGGTGCAGACAAGAACGAAGGCAAGTAGGTAGGTAGGAAGACAGAGGAGGAAGAAGCACTTTGTGCTATTTAGTTGTTCACATTGGTTGGTCCCCTGACCCCAGCTCTTGAACCCAGGACCTTGGGATGTATCTGGGAGCTCCCGGGTATACTAGACCGCTATGCCACCAGGGTGTTCTCATGGAAAATTTTGCTCCCAAGATTTTGATCTACTTATCAGGATTCTCCAACACGCAGCCCTACACTGGGTTTTAGCTGAGTTCTGCCTGCACCAGACCTTTTCATGGCCTGTGGGTCATCTGACTCCTAGAAACCTGAAGAAAAACTCCATTTAGGATGGAATCTTCCATTCCAGCAAGATTTGAATAAATTCCCCATTTCTTTCTAATTTTATATATTAGTTTCCTGTAAATGCTATAACAAATGACCACAAGCTAGAGAGCTTAAAACAACAGAAATTTGTTGTGCCCTGGTAGAGTGGTGGTTAGGCCAATTGCCTCTGAAGGAGCACAGCCACACACACCTCTGGGTTTGAGTCCCAAGTCCAGGGGGAAACAATCAGTGTGAATAACTAAATAAAAAATAAAATCCTTCTTCCTCCTCTCTCTTCCTGCTGGTCTGCCTCTCACTGCCTATATTCCTACCTGCACCTTTCCTTAAAATAAATAAATAAATAAATAAAAGTAAAATGTATTCTTTCACAGTTCTGGAGACCAGAAATCTAAAATCAAGGTGTCAGTGACCAGTGCAGACCCTTCAAAAGCTGTAGGGGAGAAATCTTCCTTGCCTCTTACAGTGTCTGCGGTCCCCAGGCATCCCTTAGCCTCCTTGGCTATATCATACTAGTTTCTTCCTCAGTCTCCACATTCCTTCTCTTTTTCTATGCCATCACCTCTTCTGTCTCATATAAAGACACTTTCGGATTTCGGGCCTACCATATAATTCAGGATGTTCTCATCTTGAGACTCTTTAATTACCTCTTCAAAGATCCTTTTTCCAAATAAGGTCACATTCACTGGCTTGGGGACATAAACATATAAACTGGGAACCACCATTCAACCCACTACAATTTCTGAATGGACAATGACAAACAGGTCATCGGAGCTGTTAAATTTGAGACAGGAACCATTGCTCTTAATGAAAACACAATGTTCTTGAAAAATGTATACTGAACAGTGAAAAACTACCACAAAGCAGCAGCAGCACAAAAAGCCCGATCCTAACCAAAACAACATTAACATTTTTGTTTTTGTCTTTGCTATCACAGTCACACAGAAGGCTCTGTGCAGACTGTGGTCTTATTGTCTCCCTCCTGGAAAGTTTCTAAGGCCTAGTATGTTGAGCTCTGAGGACATTAGAACAGGGTGACAATTTGCCAGAAATTTCCAGCTAAAAAAGAAAGGATTATTTGGCCCAGGAAATTCAATCATCACTGAAGAGAAAGACTGGAGAAGGAAGAAGCGAGGAGGACACACAGCACTGTGCATGAAGGGCCGGGCCACTGCATCCCACCTCCTTCCACGGAGACAGATGCCCTGGCTGTGTTGGGTTTTAGAGACTGGGGGGTTTTAAAGTGGAGCCTTTTCTATTGCCAAGTGCCCCTCTGTATTTTCATTCCTTGTGTTCGCTCCAGTCATTCATTCTATCTGAAACAGACGTCCTGGAGGGGTAACAGATGTTTGTGTCACTTACTGTGTGAGGCTTATCCCTCTATAGTCAATCAACATGTAAGAAGGGAACCAGCTTAGATTCAGAAAATCCCAGAAAAGCAGACTTTCCATGGCCTCACTCCTAGCTGTTGAGATTGTAGGACTCTTGAACCACGTTAGCTTACTTAACATACCCAAGTAGTTTACTGATTTTGATGCCAAGGTAAGAGTCAGGAACATCCACAGTTGCCTCTGACCTCATTTTTTCATTCTTATTTTTTAAAGAAAAGGTGCCGTTAGGAATGAAGGTGAGTAGACAGGCAGGAAGAGAGAGGAGAAAGAAGCATTCTTTATTTTCCTTTTATTTAGTTATTTATTTAGTTGTTCACATAGGTTGTTCCCCCCTGATCCAGGATGCAAACTCAAGTGCTTGGGACCTACGTGAACGGTGCTGCTTGGTAGGCAGTAGACTTAACCACTACTCCACTAGAGTACAGCAATCTGACCCTATTTTGAAAAGAAAGTGATCAGTCAACAAACTGATACTGGTTTTATCCTTATCAATAGTTACTGAACATACTGAAAAACGCTTGAACAGTCATTTTAGGCATTGCCTATGAACACTTTCTGAGAAAGAAAAATCAAAACAGTGAAAGTTATTACTATGAAACAATTTGTTGCCATGTCTTTATTTTGATACTTACTGAACCACTGGTGAGCAGCCAGGATCTAGCTCCCAGGAGTTTGAGTCATCTTGGGAATAGGTAGCTGAAAAGAGACCTCTATCATCCTTGTTTTCATTTAACACTTTGAGTATTTTATTGACGCTTAGTCAGATAAGTCAGTCAGTATTGTGAATGACTTCTCCCCAGACCACGAGTCTCCAAGTTAGAGCTCATCTTCCTGTTTTTTGCTCACTGTTTAATGTCACAAATTATTACTCTGAGGACTGCTAATAAAACTATTCAATATTTACTTAGCTAATAGTCTCAAAGTAGCAAGCAGGCAGATCTTCTGAGGACACGGCCTTGAAGGATGCAGCCTTTTAGCTGCCTGCCCACCTCACCTGCCACCACATGTCACATGCCCAATGTCATAGACCTCAGCTTGACCCCTAACCCAGCACATTCCCTCCAGAAGGGAAGGTCTCAGTCAACTCCTAATTTTCAATATTTTATTACAACATACTTCAGAGTGTTTTATTTTGAGCTCTGTTAATGAGCTGTTAGAACTATTGAATAAGAAGCTGAATAAGTTAATAGCTAAGGAGTTTATCTTTACCCACATTGCTAAATGGAGAGCAAGTTAAACACAGTGTACTAGTCCAACAAGAGTTTAGAGGAGAGTTGAGTTATTTCTATCTGCCCATCTTGAAAGCCGGATGCTGTTGGTAGAGTTCACGTTTCCACATTTTCTCCAAGCCCGTCTGAATGCGTAACCATAAAAGAATGGAAGTCTGGTCTCTGAGGTGGTGATTTGTCTGCCTTGATTCAAGCTGGAGCTCCAAGATGAAATAAATGGTTAAAGTGTGTCCTAGTTAAGGTCCATCACCTCTGGCTGAGTGCACTCACGAACATCCTAAGGACCCAGGAGGAGCAACCAAGATGAACAACTGAAACAAAAAAGAAATAAAAAAAATGTTTCTTCCTCCTCTCTTTCTGCCTTCCTTCCTGCCTACTCGCCTTCATTCCTGCCTTCACCTTTCCTTAAAAAAAAAAAAAAAAGTGAATGATTAAAATAACACTTTGCAGGTCTCTCAAACCAGTTCCTCCTAATTCAGGTGCTGCCCCACGTGAAAAGAATACAGAGCCCCCAAATGTCCTGAGGTAGGGCACAGGGGAAACCTTTTAAATCAACACTAATCTATGAAAATAAAACAGGCCAAGAAGTGATAACCAAAAGTAGCCAAAGGCAACAGCTGCCTGGGACTTACCTCCCCAGACACAGCTTTCCAAGTCCCTGTGGACCAGGCCCTCTGGTTCCCTCCCTAACAACCAAGCAGCCTGAAGAATGGAACATAGACACAAAAACTCAATTTACAACAGAGGCAAAGGATCTGACATTTGTCACTAAGATTTAGAAATAAAGAAAGTCTGACCTCAGAGGAGACTGGGTTTACCCGCTGCAGGCATGAGAAAGAAGAAGCCTCTCTTGCTTCCCCTGAGCTGGTTTGCAAGAACAAAACATGATTTGTTCCGGAAGTCATGATTGAAAGAGCTTGATAGCTGAGCAAAGACCCTTTACAGTCATACTGGGAAGTCCCTTCCCCTCAAGCCCCTGGAGCTCCTGCCTGCTGGGGCCCCAGGCACTCTTCTTCTTGACTGATGATGACACAGGGGGCAAAGGAGGCAGACCTGTGAACCAAGACTAATGGTGCGTGCCAATTCACAAGACAAACACAAACATAAAGTGTCCACTGTGGCTCTCTGTGGGGTGGGGTTCAGGGGAGAGTGTGCACTGGAATAAGCAACACAATATAACATAACGAGGTATTACATAATATGATGCACACTATGGAAGGTTTTTTATTTTATATTTATTTAATAATATGACTTAAGATAGAAAGGGCTGGTGCCCCCTGGTGGTTCAGGCATTAAGCCAGCAACTGGAACAGAGTCCATGTGAAAGCCCAGACTCAGATGGTGATCCAGGACCAAACTGGACAATAAAATTTTAAAGTTCTTCTTCCTCTTTCTTCCTGCCTTCCTGCCTGCTTCCTTCCTCTCAAAAAACAAATGAACAAAGGAACTTCTACCCTGAATTTCTCCAAATTTAATAAACTGAGATAGAAATAAACAGCCTTCCTAGGGCTTTCTTCCAAGATCAAGACACTTATAGAATTTTACCCTTCCTATAAATATACATTTTCTACTTGACTTTCCTAATGTTTATGGGCAAAGTGCTGGTCACTGGAAGAAGTGGTTCAAAAGCCTCACCGCCTGCAGGGCACCATAATGTAACGGCAGCCTGGGAAACCGGATATCATTGGCATTCTCAATCTAATGTTCGCTCAAACTACAAATTAATCACATACAATATGAAAGCAGAGTATATTCAGATGCACAAATATAAAGCATAAATTCAATTGTTATTTGAGGAGTTTCCCCTGCTTTATGTAATAAACATTAATTCTAAGTGACTGGTGAACTAATTTTGCACAGTGAGTGAGCACAAACTTTGCCATCAGACAGCTTCGGGTTTGAGTTTAGGCTCAGCCAATTATTAACTGTGACCTTGGGCCAGTGTCTTTGTATAGCTCTGAGTCTGAAGCCTGTTAAGCACTGTCAATAAACTTTGCCTGTACCAACAATTCCTTTTCAATCAGCATTTAATCCCTTCTCTACCCCAAATAGCTACAAAACAATCTTGAGGGGAAAAAAAGAAGAGGCTTGCTCTGGTATCTGAACAGTTTAGTCACCCAAGGACCCCAGGTTCATGGACCAGGAAACAACCAACTGAGCAACTATGGATATATACACACACATATACATGGGGGGAGAGAAATAGTTCAAAATAGCAATGGTTTCTGATAATTTTTTCCTTCTTTATGTTTTCTATTTATTTTACTCCCGAAATTCCACGCAAAAATGTATTATTTTAGCATACCCTAGTGGCCTAGCTGGACATAGTCCACACACATCCCAAGGATCCAGGCTCCAGACCCAGGGCTGCGGCTGGGGAACTGGGAATAACCAATATGAACTACTAAATAATAAATAAAATAAACGTGTTTTGTTTTTGTTTTTTCCCCGCCTCTCTCTTCCTACCTACACTCCGCTGGCCTTCATTCCTGCCTGCACCATTCCTTTAAAAAACGTATTATTTTATTATGGGAGAATGGTTTTAAACCCTCTCTTCTAAACCTCCAGTTAATGCATTGGCAAGCACTGTGAATTATCCTTGTTGCCAATTACTTAGAGCTGTTTTCCAGTATGAAACGCAATAGACCATTGGAGAGGTATTGATGGTCTTTAAATACATTATTGCTTTTAAATAATCGCCCAATATCTTGTAGTGGTTAAATATTATTAAAAAGAATAAAAAACGCTCGCCTCGTGGGCCGCCCGCGGCAACCCCAGGGAACACACCCACCTAGCAACCGCCAGCCGAGCCGAAGCGTGGCACTGCGCCTTTAATTCCCGGGTTGGGGAGGGGAGGGGTGGAGAATTTCCTTCTCCGCTCCCGCAGCAGCGCCGTTGGCAGCTGTCACCTGTACGGCGAGCGCTGCGCGCGGGGGATGGAGACCGGCGCCCGTTGGATGAATGTAAAGGCAGTAACCTACCCCCGAAGCCTGGAGACCTGCCCGCGGCCCCCAGCGCCTTTCTCGCGGAGACACCCAGGACCCGCCGCGCGGATGCAACAGAGGTCCTGCTTCAGGGCCACGCCCGTCCGGCCTCGGTGAAGTGGTCAGGTGAGCCCGGCCTTGGCGACCCGACTCTTGAAGCCCTCCTCCCGCGCGTCCCGGAGGGCTCCGCGGGGTCAATTTACCCCGACGTCGGGAACCCGGGGCGCGCGGGATTCCCACCCGCCATGGCGCTAGCCGCGGCCGCAGCCGCAGCCGCCGCGGCCGCCGGGGTGAGCCAGGCGGCAGTCCTGGGCTTCCTGCAGGAGCACGGCGGCAAGGTGCGCAACTCCGAACTGCTGAGCCGCTTCAAGCCACTGCTGGATGCGGGCGACCCGCGCGGCCGCGCCGCACGCAGGGACCGCTTCAAGCAGTTCCTCAACGACGTGGCGGTGGTGAAGGAGCTCGACGGCGTCAAGTTTGTGGTGTTAAAGAAGCAGCCGCGGCCCCGCGAGGGGCCAGAGCCCCAGCCTTCTGTGGATCCCCGGACCCCCGGGGAACCAGCGCCGCCGTCGAAGATCTGCGTCTCACAGGGGGGAAACGCTGCTCCGGAGCCGCCATCCTTGGCGCAGCAGCCGGTGGCACCACCTGAGGACTCGGCTCCGCCATCAGAGTCCCTGGACACCCATAGGGCTTCTGCCTCTGAGCCCACTCAGCCGAACGGGGAGCTGCCGTTGGGCCTGGCTCCACAGTCAGGGGTACCCTCCGAACCCCCAATTCCAGCCTTTGGGTTAGCCCAGCCCTCGGCAGGAGTTTCTGCAGATGCAGCTCCAACGTCTAGGGCGTCGTCGGAGACGACCTTGCTTGACGTGAACCCGGCAAACCCCACACCTGGACCTGGGGCAGCCAAAGGGCCGCCGCCACCCGCTCCGCGTGCGCCGCCGCCGCCGAAACCCTGCATGCTGCCAGTGCGCTGCGTCCCGGGCCCCGCGACGCTCCGGATTCGGGCGGAGGAGCAGGGCATGCGCCGGCAGCTGTCGGAAGAGCCGAGTCCGCGGAGCTCCCCGCTTTTACTTCGGCGGCTCTCGGTCGAGGAGCCCGGCCTGGGCCTCAGTCTGGGTCCTGGCCGCTCCCCGCACCTGAGGCGCCTGTCGCGGGCCGGCCCGCGTCTGCTGAGCCCCGACACCGAGGAGTGGCCCGCCGTGCCGCCGCCGCCCGCCGTGCCCCTGGAGCCGGCAGAGCATGAATGGCTAGTACGGGCGGCCGGTGGCCGCTGGACCCACCACCTGCACGGGCTGTTACTGCGCGACGGCGGCCTGGCAACCAAGCGCGACTTCATGTCTGGCTTCACGGCCCTGCATTGGGCCGCCAAGAGCGGCGACCGGGAGATGGCGCTGCAGTTGGTGGAGGTCGCGCGGCGTGGGGGCGCGCCAGTCGACGTGAACGCGCGCTCACACGGCGGCTACACGCCCCTGCACCTGGCCGCTCTGCACGGCCACGAGGATGCCGCGGTGCTGCTGGTGGTGCGCCTGGGCGCGCAGGTGCAGCTGCGTGACCACAGCGGGCGACGCGCCTACCAGTACCTGCCTTCCGGCGCCTCATATGCGCTGCGACGCTTGCTTGGCGACCCTGGCTTGCGCGACTTCACTGAGTTCGATGCTACCGGCGGTGGCAGTGGCAGTCTTGTGGCCCGGCGCCCAGTGCAGGTGGCTGCCACCATCCTCAGTTCCACGACAAGCGCGTTTCTAGGCGTCCTGGCCGACGACCTGATGCTCCAAGACCTGGCTCGAGGCTTGAGGAAGTCGAGTTCCTTCAGCAAGTTCTTGGGTGCCTCACCCATAGCTCCTCGGAAAAAGGCAAAAACCCGCAGTGGCCTACCGGCCTTTTCAGAAATCTCTCGTCGACCCACTTCCGGGTCTTTCGGAGGTCTAGTGCCCAGTCTGCCTCCCACAACTTGATGGCCCCAGAGGCTGCTGTCTGATGGCACCAGGCCTGCTCCCCATAGTTAAGTCTATCCAAGACAAGCTGCGCCTCCAGCCTCTTTCCAACTTTGTCCACTGCCCCGTTTTGCCAGGTGGTAAAGCTAAGCCTCCAGCTTCTGTCCCAAGTTTGACCTGTCTCCAGACATGGGACTCAAGATCTCACAGAAAGCCTCCTGTGAACAACCTCAGAAGTCAGGCTTGCACTTTGAAGACTTGAGATTTAGATCAAAGGTTAAGGGGAAGCAGCTGGTCTGGCCCCTAAGTGACTTAACCTGATGCCTCCCCATCTATACATTCCCAAACTAGAACCAGAGTAAGGTCCTCTTTCATGTTGTGTGACCTTGGGTTGTCTGCTTTGAGAGTAGTGGTTTTGTAATTTGATGCCTTTATCCTGTTTTTAAATTGAAGTGGGGTAAACACTTTCATAATAAACTTTTGAAATTATATTTTTCCATTTTTAGACAAAGTGCTCAGACATTTTCAATCTTTTGCTAAATTTGGAATTCTATTTTAAAAACCCAGATATCAAGAAAATTTGTCCCAACCAACAAAATCCTTACATATTTATCTACCTCACTTTAGGTAATCAAGATTCTGGAGTCTTGAACACAGAATAACTACTGTGACCCTGTGAATGTAATTTATTTCAGTTGCACTGACAAGCTAACTATTAGGGAAGAAGCACCTAGGCATTAGGAGTGTTTAACACTTGGCAAAGACTTGTAATTTGTGGGTCTTTGAGATGAAGTAGAAACATGCCCTTGCCATTGTCCATGGGTTACTTTGATTTGTCATGAATACTGTTATTTTTTATAGTATGATTTAATTGGGAATTGCAACTTTGTGTCATATTTTAAAATCTTTGGTTTTCAAATTTGACTTTGATTGTTCACCGACTGCACTAAAATCTAAGAAAAAAAAAAAAGTCATGGCATTACACCAGAAAAAAATAACTGGTTAACTAATGATGGAAACAACTGAGTAACTATTTCATATTCAAGTTCTGCACAAAAACTATGTGATACCCACTTTTAAAAAGGCAACTTATTCCAAAATGTCAAATGCAGAATCTCTTTGCTCAGTAACCTTGTAGAGATGGCTTAAGTCTTCTGGACCTTTGCTCCTATGTGTAATGAAGAAGGTTTGTAGATATTGCCCAGATCTCCCACATTCAACATGGTGTCATTAGAATGGCTCTTATTCTGTTATAAAGCTGTGGAATCTATTTGCTCAACCAGACTTTTCAATATCATGTTGTGATATTGTTCTGTTTTTGCAAATTGTGTTTGCATGTCATTAGTTAAATCAAATGGTTTCCTTGGCACAGAGTAGTGGCGCTCTCCCATATGTATCAGTGAGGCCTGTGAAATTATTTAAGGAAGTCCTTCATGTAATGTTTTGATTTAACAATGAAATAAAGCCTATTTTGTTCCTGCTTCTGAGATGATGTACTTCCCTTAAACATTTGATAACTCCTCTACACACACACACACACACACACACACACACACACACACACACACACACACACATACACATTTAATCTACTTAATTTCTTCCTTTTCTTCTCATCCTCCTGCCTCTTTCAGGCATCCTATTATTGAAAGAGTTTGGATTGCTCTGCAAAATAAGTCAATTACACACAAATATGGTTGCCAAAAAAATCTCGACAAATGCAGGCCCTGATCTGACCCTTTCTACCTTCCAGGCCTGGAACATTAGCTAAGCTGCATAAATTACTTTAAAATGCAAATTAAATCTTCTGCCTCTGCAGGAAAATTGTGGAAGGCAATAATTGTGGCAATGTGAGTAACTGCAAGCCTAAAAGACAGAATAAAATATTAGAAATTTTCCATGCTAAAAGAGAGGCTTGACTAAGACAGGATAACAGATCACAACATAGGTATAACCTGACTTGAGAAAGACAAAATCTAAACCAGTGTAGTATTAGTAGTAACTCATGTCGGTGCACCCTGGTGGAGTATCAGTTGGGTCAAGCACCTCCAAAGGAGCACGGGCCACATACCCCTGGGTTCAAGTCCCCTGCTGGAGGCGGAGGCAGAGGCGGAGGCCAGGGGGTGGGGGGACAACCAGTGTGAACAACTAAATAAAAATAAAACACTTCTTCCTCTCTTCCTTCCTGCCTGCACCTTTCCTTAAAGCCAATAAACTAACTAACGATTACTGCACAAAGCAGAGGAGGGTTACTTGAAAACCAGAAGAAACTTTGTGTTTCAGACGGTGTGCTTGGTGTGCAGCAAGTCTTCCAAGTGAAGAAAACATTTGGCAAGGATATAGTAAGACTAAACTCAGATGTGAGAAACCACTGTGTTTTCCTTACAAGCCAAAGCTTTCTGAAACAATAAGAAAATTGTAGTTTGATATGCATATGGAAAGTATTCAAGAACCATATACTGCCTAGCAGGAGGTACATCTGTGAAAGGGTATTTCCAACTGACAAAAAAATAGTTATTTATAAGTTAAAGCAATTTAGCTGGTTAGAATTGTCACAGGGAAAAGAATACCTCTCTTTAATGGGAGAGTAGTTCGTGGTTGATATATATGCATATGAGTCATATCCATTAGAAGCTCTTTAATAAAGCTTTACGTTTCCTTTAAAGGAAATTGTTGGAGGTTGTTTTTGAGCAAGTCTCATCTAATGGAGACCAGGGGGTGGGTATGCATATGTAACCTGTGTTTATTACGTGCAAGACACAGTTTTAAATACTTTCTAGGTATTAATGACCACCTTATACAATATGTATTGCTACTATCTTTAAAGTGAGGATACAGATGCCTAGAGACTTAAGTCACCTGTCCAGGCTTCACAGCTAATATGCATCAGGTGGCATCCTGGTGTACTTTTTCATCACATCCTGTCACAGAAAACTAGAGCAGTCTCATCTCAGCTTCTAACTCACTTAGAGATCATAGGCAAGTCACCAAATTCTCCAAGCTCCAACTCCCTCCTCTGAGGGTCGTAAGACTGGCAGAGCCTCTCTTACAAGCTATGGATAAGGAGGAGCATATGAAATGAGTAGCTAGAGTTCTTTGTCAACTAACTGCAATACTAACCTGAAATATTTATCAAGGTGCCAAGTTGGTCCCATGAAAGTATCAGGCTGCACTGTAAAACCAAATAGCTCTGATTTGTGGATTTGCTTTACACGATCACCATTCTTGCACCATGTTAGAATGTGTATACATAAATATCAGCCCTGCTAGGGGTGTATTCCCAAGAAGGGAAATGATCCCACATTTATTGTGATGCTGCTTTAATTTGAATAGGTATAACAATGTCTTTCTTAACCCTTGTTCATCTGGCATCCCTACTCCCACCTTCCAGACCTAAACAGTTGTAATTCCAACAAGTTGGGCTGAAAGAACCCCTCAACACACCCAGTACTCATATTCTCCCCACTTTTTGGTCTTTTCTGGAAGAAATTATTTGACCTTTTTAAATGGTTCCATGAACAGACGATTGTTGTCCAGCTGGTTCTGTGTCTTGAAACTAAGGACTGGTCTCACCTTGCCAGAACTGGCACACATCTGGACAAGAACCTATGAAGCTGAGGTAGTCTCAGGTGTGTCTATAGGGAAGAGGAAAGGATAATGGGAGAAAATCAGGGTGGAGAAAAAGGGTCCCCACCTCTCCTCAAGGAGTAAAGAAGTCCTCTCAGGAACATCAATTTAAATTTCAATGGCAACAGGTAGCCATCCCTCGTGAGGGTTTAAACTCTAGCCTGGCAGTGACTAACACTACAGGGTCTTGAAAGAATTGCTCTAGAGCAATATACCCTTCTTCCTACCCCCACCTCCCACTCCCCTTTCACCCCTCTGAGATCCTCAGCCGCATTTGACCTAATTTCCTCTGAAATTGACAAGCGAATGAACAGGCTGGGTATTTGTTCCAGTGCGGCTCCCTGAGGCTTTCCCAGCAGCTCTCCGAGGTACGTGGTGTGCCCAGCAGGCTGTTCCAGACAGATTGCGCGCTGGTTTGGGCCACTGCTTCCCTATTCCGTTTCCAATTTACAATCTGAAGGTAAAAAATCCTCTAATTAAATCCATATTAGGAGGAGCAGCGGGGGCGGGATGTAACGAGAGGGGGAGGCGCTGCCCGGCTGCCTGTTACCCAGCAACAACCCAACCCGAGCCCGCCCTCCCTGCAAAGCGGGAGAGCCGCGCAGCCGCGTCGCGCTCGCAGGGCCTGGGGCCGGTAGCAGCGGGCACCGGGTGCCCCTGGCTTCGGGAGGTGAGGGCAGAAAAAAGTGAGGGCAGAAACCCAACACAGACTCTGTAGCCCTCTTTTTTGCGAAGCTCTTTTCGATACTGGTACTCTAAGATTAACATCCCCGGTTTTCTCCCCCTTTCCCACTTCTCATTAACCAGTAACTTTGCAATGAAGGCAAAGGAGAGTGAACCTGCTTTCCCATGGCTGGCTGATCAAAATTTCTTGCCGACACAATTAAAAGGCTTATTCCTAGTCTTCGGGCTCAGCAGAGACCCTATTCAACAAGGCAAGGCAAAAGCCCCCATGGCTGGCAGGGTAGAAGACGAGGCTGGTGGTAAAGTGTAAAGAATAAGCAGAAGCTTTCAGCATAAGGATAACAGTGCCCTCTGCTGGCAGTGTCCTGGAGGGTGACATTCACACAGCTGCTGGTCCCCCAAGGAAGGACTGCCTATGGTACCAAAACAGCATTCGTGGTGAGCTCATTCTTGCTCTCTGAATAGGTGTGGAAGGGAGATAAACTGAGTCAGGAAGAAGATAGATAAGAGAGACACACAGATGGGGCGGTACTTTAGGGGGTTTTCCAGTCAGGTTGGGACAAGCACATAAGGCTCATATTTCCCCAGGGAAAAACCCAGAAAAGAACCCAGGTTCACTTTAATGAGACAATGGCAGATGATGCCTCCTTTGCCCAACCTGAGCCGAGACCTGTCAATGACAATTTCCACTGGCCTCATAGGTGTTTGTGTTTATTTCTAAGAATATCACCATACGAGAATACAATGGACACTGCACAGGGCAAACTGCAGAAATAAGTAGATTCCACCCAGAATGTGTCTCCAAGTGAGCTTCTAGGCTCAGGATCATGGAGGGGAGACCTCACCCACAGTGTTCAAAGGAGAGAAGCAAAACATGTTAGAACCCACCGTGGCCTCAGCAGGAACCCCATATGTTTTTTATAAAAAGGGACAATGTGAGCATTGTTCTGTACTCAATGGCACGACTGTTAGAACTAATACTTTTGGTATGAATACGACCATTTAAAATTCCTCACCAGTTGCACTTAGTGACAATAGGCATCAGAAAACAAGCCCAGAAGCAGAGATTTCTCACTTTGGGGTCAGCTGGCTTTAAATACACACACACATGCCTTTCAGTGTGCCCAGCTTCCAAAAATACACTGTTTGCATGAACAATGTTCTTGTCCCTGGCATTTGCAGCTGCAAATAAAGCAGATTTTCACAAGCATATTTGAGAACTTAACACAGGGCTGATGCACAAATAAAGGGGAGCGTGTCCTATTTTTCCTAACACCACAGCCTTCGCGCATCCTGATGGAGTAGCGGTTTGGTCAGCTGCCTTTACCTGGTGTAGTCCACATACATCCCAAGGATCCCAGTTCATATCCTGGGGCCAGGAGGAACAACGAAGATGAGCAACTAAATAAAGTAAAAATTTTTAAATGCTTCCTTCTCCTGTCTCTTCCTGCCTTCCTGCCTCTGTTCACCTTATTCCTGCCTGCACTTTTCCTTTAAAAGAAATACAGAAAAATAGCACCCCAGTCCAGCCCCAGATCACTTCTCTAAAACACAAGCAGAACTGATTTTCCAGGTCTTCAGCCCCCACATGGAAGTCTCCAGGCACCCCCCATACTCCCACAACTCCCACCCCCCATTATCCTCCTCAAGCTTGGCTGACCCAGTGCGGTTTCTTAAGGAGAGTAGGATAAACTCCATTTTCATAACAATTAGAAGAGGAAGAAAATTCTGTGTCTACCAATGAATGCCCCCCAAATGTCTAAGTGTACTGGACTAAGCGTCAAGGGTTTTAGGCAGCAAAGCATCTGAACGCATTTCCAATTTGGGACAATTCCTTATCCCTTGAATCTTGAAGGGAGGCAGTATCTCTACCTCCACTACTGAAGTTGGGGGTAAAACCAACAAAGGAGACCTGGATTCACAATCAGGCCTAGGTTTTTACACTGGGGATGGAATTACAGACTGAAGGATTACTAGTGGCAGTGGAGTTGCAGACCTAGCACGTATCTGTTACCTCCTATTTTCAAGGCTGGTTCTCCAGTCTTCTTACCAATTTCCAGATCTGACTGACATCCTCCATAGTATCCCTCTTCTGTTGCATCAGCCAGGGTTGAATTTGTAAACAAGATCTGATGGCCAAACTATGCTCCAGGTGATGCATACGCTTCTTGAATTAATTTTTATTAAGAGGGGAAAAAGGGTGTTTTGCATCTTAAATTGAAGTGCTCCTCTGACTTGTCTCCTCTCCTAACCAGCTCTGACAGAGCCCCTCTCTCCTCACAAAAAGAGGGAATATGGCATGCCCTGGTGGAGCAGAGCTCAGGTCAGTCGCCTGACGGCCTGCTGCTGGGTTGGGGGTGGGGTAGAGAGGAACTAGTGTGGACAACGAAAATGGAAATAAAATGCTACTTCCTCCTTTCTCTTCCTGCTTGTCTGCCTGCTTGCCTTCATTGCTGCCTGTACCTTTCCTTTAAAAAAAAAAAATATCCGCAGCATTTGAAAAATCCTTAATCACCAGATAATCCATAAAATTTAGGTCAGAACACATGAGCACATCAGGAAGAAGGATCCTGGAAAGGAAGGTCTTGGGTCTTCCCTGCCCCCAGGAAAAATCATAGAAAAACCCCCGGCGGCACCCCTGGTGGTGTGGGTGAGAGGTTGCATACTGCCCAGCCACGCTGCTGTAACTAGGTGAGGGGCGGAGGGAAGGGCGGTTTCTCGCGAGGACGAGGCCCTGGGGGCCAAGCCGGCCTGGGAGGCGGGGAAGGTTGGCTAAAGTCGCTCCTGAGGGCGTCCAGTTGGTCCTGAAGTAGGCGGACACGCTCGTCCAGGCTGCGCTGCTGGGCCAGCACCGCGGCCTTGCCCGCCAGCAGGGCGCAGTAGGCACGCAGCTCCTCCGCCGACAGCGCCCGCGCCAGCACCTCGCGCAGGGCCCGCTCGCGCCGCGCCACGTGCTCCTTCAGCTCCCTGGCGTCCTCCTGCTGCCGCTGCAGGAGCCCGAGTCGCTGCAGCAGAGAGGCCTAGGGCCACAGGAGAGGGCGTCGTGAGCCGGGTCAGGGTGCTGCCGTCACTGCGACTCCCGGAATGCTTCTGACCGGAGTTGACAGCCCCTCACTGCCCAGCTCTCCCCCCAATCTGAGCTCCCTTTACCCTCTCGTCTGGGTCGCTGTCTTCACCGGCTCGGGCCAGGGCGCGGCGCACGCGGGCCAGGCGACTGCCCAGCAGCAGCAAGAGGCCCAGCACGCGCTCTAAGTCTGCCAGGAACCGACTGAACCTCTCGAGTTCACGGGGCGCGCAGGACTGGCCTACCGCGGCCTCCAGAACAGCCCTGCGCCGGGCCCACGCCTGGGCCATCCTCTGGAGCTGCTCCTGCTGGGCCAGAAGGTCCCGCAGCTTCTGTTGGAGGAGGTTGGCGAGCTCCACCTACGGGGGATGGGGGGCGCTTAGGTACTTAAGGCTGGAGTCAAGCTCCCTGCTTCTCAGCTCACTCAGTGTGCTGGTCCCACCCAAACTCCACCAGCCCCTCTGCACTCACTTTTTTGGCTTGGATGCTGTTATTTGGCTCTGGAAGAACCTGACCACATGACTCCTCAGGCACAGGGTTGGGGATAAGGTGTTCAGGCCTTGTCTCCTCCTGAGAAGTTGGCAGAAGCTGGGTGGAGCTAAATAGATAGGACCTGGGGACAAAGTTAAGCTCTTGGGGTTGTCCTGCCCCAGACTGCTGAGGCTTAGAATCCCCAGTCCCTGGTGCCACTAACTCACCCTGGCTCAGAAGTGCCAGCAGCATCTTCTCTGGCCTCCCCACAGGCTGGCCTCATTGCTGCCCAAACTTCGGCTACAGGAATCAACCCCTCTAGTAGGTCCAAGGATGGCTCTGGGCTGGGACAGGCGGTGAGAGTGTCACTCAGAGAGGGGTCCAGTCTGGCCAGCTCCTGAACCAGCTCCTCGAGGCGGGGACTGGGCCATGTTGGCCTAGAAACAGTCTGACCAGTGTTGCAGGGCAGGGCATTGTAGTCAGGAGGTCCTGAGGTATCATTTCCAGGGGGTCCTAGGACATCAGCTGGGAGGGGTGGTTGGAGGGGCTCATTCTCTGCAGCTGCAGGGGAGTCAGCAGGCAGCAATCTAGTGGGGTCAGTGGTTGGGATGTCACCATTTACAGTCCCAGGGAGGCTACAGCATGTGGACCTGGAGGCATCCACAGAACCATTTAGCCCTTGCCAGCAGTCATGTGTCCCTGCAGTTGCTAGGTGCTCATGGAGGGGGTCCTCTGGGGGGACTGTAGCTGGATCAGCCCTTTGGTCCAAGCCAGCTCCATACTGCTGCTCAGAATCATGGACACTGGAAGCAGAAGAGTCACTGAATCAGAAAAACTCTGAAGACAAGTGGTGAGTTTTATGGGCCACCTGCCCCACCATGACCACCACCTGGAGTCCCAGGTTTCAACGAGGAGAGGGTTCCCTGCCCTCCAGCATTATGTAGATATATGTGGGTCGGAAGCCGGTATCTCTCTCTACTGAGAAGCAAGAAAGAATTCACCTGATTAAGAGCCTCAGCGGGGCATGAGAGTCTGCAGGTGATTTCACTCTGACCAGTGGGGCTTCTTCCAGGAAAACTTCATCATCAGGAAGGGAGGGAAGCCGGGCAGACGCAGTGCAGGTCTCCAAGAGCTTCTTCTCACAGTCAAGCGTGCTGACTGCAGTACACATCACTGTAACCTCCTTCTGAATCAGGGATCTAGAGGCAGGGACCCCACAATGACCAGTCACCAGGATGGAGGCTCTTAGTGCTGTACCAGTGAGTTTTGGGTGTTGGGGAAGTAGGGTGTGTGTTGCAAAAGACAAGAAAAGGTTCAGACTGAGGGTAAGTGAGAAGCCCTCACCTTTAGAGGCAAGAGTTCTGAGAGCTGCCTCCCCCAACTTCAGACTCCAGAATGGTTCCTGTCTCTCACCTGTAAAGTCTGCTCTGAAACAATGATCTGGAGGTTTCTGCTTCTTGTGGAATAGCCTGGAAAGGTAAACAATTGGATAAAGTATGGCCTAAGGGTTCAGTCTCAAAAATGTACCCCAGCCCCAAACTGCAGCCCCTATCTTCCTACCTGGGCAGTGGGCACGCCCTCTCCTGGATCTCCCCAGGGACCCAAGACTTCACCTGTAGTGCTCCGACTCTGACTGACAGGCCTGCAGGCACAGCCGAACTTCAGGGCCCCGGGTTCTGGATCCTCCGTACCTGGGGGCTGGGTCTCAGGTAGCCGTCTGACCTGGTAACCTCCGAAACCTGCCAGAGCCGGATGCTGCAATTCTTGGGGCTCGGGTCTGGAGAGGCTGAAGCAGGGCTCACCAGCGCATGCTCTTGCCAACCCACCGCCCCAACCCACACGATCCAGCTTCCCGGGCTCCGAGAAGCACCATTTCCACTGCTGGCTGGCGAGGCTCCCTCGTCCTACGGTCCCCGGCGTGGGAGCCCTGGAGCGCGCCGACTCCACTTCCCCGCCCGGGTGGCTAAGAGAGGCAGAGCGCGCGTGTGCGGTGGGGGGCCGTGCTGCTGCTGCTGCTGCTGCTGCTGCTGCTGTGGGTCGCAGGCAGGCAGGCAGGCTCATACGGAGCTCCTTGCGTTGGAAAGACGTCTCACGGAGCACTCGCCGCTGAGCACCCTGCAGCCGCTGGCGGTAGGCGGCCCTCGAGGCCGGTGGACTGGGGGGCTCCTCGGCTCTTGCTGCGGCCTCCACCTCAGCAGCCAGCGCGTACAGCAGCGGGGTGGCCTGCTTGCTGAGCGTCCCCGGGGTCCCTTGGACCTGCGGGGGTCGCGGTGCACTGTGCGCTGCGGCCGCGGACTGCGGCTGCGGGGATGTGCGCAGGCCCGCAGTGGAGGCCGGGCCACCCCACACCACGCGCACGTAGTCCCAGTCCAGGTAAGGAAAGTCAGTCCCAGGCGACAGTGTGCGCGGCTCGGGACCACCCGAGGCGGTGGAGAAGGAACTGTAGGCCGAGTCAGCGCGGGTGGACAGCCGTCGTAGGTCCAGGCTGCGAGTGGATGAGGCTGGGGAAGTGCGGTGGCTCCCAGGACCCAGGGACTCCATGGTGGCAGGGATGACTGCGGAGACTGGCTAGCTCTAGGTGAACTGGAAGAGTATAGACGACATTGTGGAGGAGCTCAAGGCAAGAGGACAACTTGCCGGCCCCTCCAACACAGAGAGCCAGCTGCTTACAAAGCCCCTCCCTGGTCACATGGTCCCTAGCCCTGGCATCTCATCCAGGGTCAGGGATGACATAAGTAGTAGGACCAACTCTAGATGTGAGGGCCTCAGCTCAGTGGGAGGAATTAGTAACTAGCCTGGCCCCACTGGAGTTCTCCTGGCCTCTGCCCTGCTACCTCCTGGGGTGTTAAGAATGTACCCATGTTCCTTCCTTCTCCAACCCTGTCCCACCCAGGCTGCTTCCTGGCAGCTTTGTTAGCGTCTCTACATGATCTTTCTCCCATAAACAATGGTCTAGGAGGTTCTGAGATGACAGGGGAGCCAAGAAAGGAGGGGAAGACCCAGGTCTGGTGGCAGGAGCAGATTCATAGCTTCCTTGGCTCCCTCTGTGCCAGTTCTAGTCCAGGTGGATTACAGAAATATTTGTCTTGATCCTCACAATTGTCACCTGCATTTTACAGATGAGGACACCGAGGTTCTGAAAGGGAAATGATTTGCTCAGGGACACACAGCTGGGAAGAGGCAGAACCCTGCCTGGAATCTGGGCCTGCCTCCAAACTTACTGCAGCCAGAATCAATTTCTTAGAAGCAAACCCTGCTGAAAGCCAGTTTCCCCCACCCCCAGCTGCCTGAAATCCCAGCAAAGCCCAAACTCCCTCCACTATGGGAAGAAACCCCCACCTTCCCTCAAACTACTGACAGATTCCAGAATAACATGGTCCCTGCTTTGGGGATTCTGCCCTTTGTCTAGCAATGACAGTATCATCCCCTTCTTTTCCGGCTACTCTTGCTCCTCCAAAGGGCTCAACTTAGAGGTCTCCAGACCGTTTGGGGTTCCTACAGGGTCCTGACCCTCCCCCGTCACAGCATTCCTCACCCTGCATTGTAGTTGTTGGCTTGCTTGTGAATTCCTCTTCCAATTCCTACCCTGAGCTTCCTGAGGACAAGCCATGTACTAACTCATCTTTGTACCCTCAGTGCCTGGCAGGTATTCAGTGTTAAAGAAATATTTGTGGACTGGCAAGGGAAGGAATAGACTTGCAGGAAGTAAATGTGAGGGTGTCTTTAGTGGAGAAGGAAGAGTGTTTCCTTTGCCCACTCTTCTCCCCTCCCTATTAGTCTTTTCCGGAGGGAGGGAATAAGATGGGTGAGGCAGTATGGTTGAGGCCCAGCTACTCGTGCATAAAAAACAGCTTAGAAAAGGAATGGCCAGAAATCACTCCCTTCCCAGTGCTGGAAAGGGGAATAAGGGGAAGAGTTAGTGGGTTCCTGGGTTAGGAGCCTGGGACTCTCAATAGTTTTGGGAGTTTTGTGGAGCAGGACTTGCCTTCCCTGAACTGCTTGTTGGGGACTGCAGAGGCAAGTGGCCTGCCAGTGGGGTGGGGATGGAAAAATAGGTTCTTTGAACCTCTTAGACACTATTTGGAGTTTAGGCTACCCTCTTTCAAGTCACCCCTTTCCCTAAGTCTCAAGATACTACATATTGGTCAGGACTGACAGGGATGCTTATGGTGGGAGGATGTGAGATTTCTCAAAAGGAAGAAACAATACCTGAACATTCCCAGGAGGGCCTCTCAGAGGACCTGGGACCAGATCATCTTGACATCACTCACCTCCAGGCATCCTTCTGCTCACTAAGTCCTGCTCTGCATTCTCAAGCTTGGAAACTCTTTTTCAAAGTGTCTCTAATTTCTGGAATTTTGGAAAGTCCAGAAGAAGCTACTCTGAGTAGGAGCCCCTGGGAAGTCAGTCGCCTCCTCTAGGAAACCCACCTTAGCTATGCAGACACTAGTCCCCTCTCTTCCTATCCTTCTAAGCCAAATTTGCCAGCACTGCTTATCCTGGCTCATGCCACAGGCACAGGTGATTGTTTAAACGCAAAAATGTTTCCTTGGTGTGCCCTGGTGGAGTAGTGGTTTGGTCAGCTGCCTCCAAAGGAGCACAGTCCATGTACATCCAAAGGACCCAGGTTTCTGTCCCTGGTACACATGGAACGACCATTGTGAACAACTAAGTTAAAATGGAATAAAATGTTTCTTTCTCCTTTCATTACCTGCCTACTCACCTGCATTCCTGCCTGTACCTTTCCTTTAAAAAGAAATGCTCCTTCAAAACAAGTCTTGAAAATGTACCTGATTTATGAGTTACTGTGTTGACAAATAATTCTGCATTTATGAAATAAAAACAGCTTGAGGGTGTGCCCTGGTGGAGTAGAGATTAATCACCTCTGAAGGAGGTCAGCCCACATACCCCTGGGTTTGAGTCCTAGGCTCGGGTGGGGTGGGGCATAGTGGAGGGAAGAGGTGAAAAGCCAGTGTGAACAACTAAACAAAAGTAAAATGCTTCTTTCTCCTCTCTCTTCCTGCTTGCCTGCCTACTTGTCTTCATTCCTGCCTATACCTTTCCTTAAAAAACAAACAGAAAAAAAAAAAAAAAAAAAAAAAAAAAAACTTGAATGGAAAATAAAAATGTATGTACAGATCTGTGTTATTATTGACGCTAGTTTGTCTTAAGGATGCTTTTACATGGGTGGCCCCAGTGAGCTGAACCCATGCAGGATGCTCCCACTGCATCCTTTGCAGAACCCCAGGAGGTTCCAGGTCTTTTAATGTGTGTTCTGGGGCTTCAGCACAAAAGACAAGGAGTTTTCACATATGTCTGGTTGCAAGGGGCCCTAGCATCAGAGCCAGCACCTGAACTGTAGAGAAGACCAGAGGCTAAAGGTCAACTCTGCTGACATTTTGCTAAGTCTTACAGAGCCAGAGAACAGCATGAAAGCCCAGCTAGAAAACCACCAGATTGCAGAGGTGGGTGGGTGGGCAGGTGGGCAAACCCAGTGCTCCTTCAGTCTGGGGCCTGTGGACTTTTCTAGGTTCATGGCAAGTCTGGCAAATAGTTGGGAAGTTGGGTCTGGAACTCAGCAGAAAGGTTGGACCAGGCAAGTAGGTGGCCCAGGTTTCTAGTTAAAGGTTATTGGGAAAACAGAGGAATACAGTTTCCAGCAGGTAAAAACACACCAAGGCAACAGAGCAGACCCTGGTAAGGCGACCAGAGAGCCAGGCAAACTCAAATACTGCACAGCCTCAAATAACCAGCAATGATCAGGAATGAAATCCTACCTCTCTCAAAGGCGACCTCCCCATCTGATCTCTCAGTGTTCTTTCCCGTTCCAGGGCGTCTCCCCCAGCACTAGGCATGCCAGTCTCCCTGCCAGATTAAGTTTCTGGGTCCTGGATCGCGTCTTGGATCCCAGAACCCCAGAGTGGGTCTGGCAGGCAGGCCTTCCTCTCCCAGTCCTCAGAGATGCCCATCGTCCGATCCACAGCGCACCCCGCGCACCACTCACTCTCCTCTCGCTCGAGTCTAGATGTGAGTGAAGTCTCCACTAGACGCTCCGTGCGATGCGCACGAAATGCTAGATCCCGGCGACACCTGGAGAGGGGGCGCGGGCGTGGACGGACCGGCTACCTGAGGCCTCACGCTCTGGGAGTCAAAGCGCGCGAAGGAAGACAGCGGCGCAAGCCTGGCGACCGGAGGGGGCGACAGAGTTCCACCGTGAGTCAGGAGAGCGGCGGCCCCGAGACGCCGGGAGGGCGGATGGACGCTGGCCGGCGCGTTTCTCGGCCTTTCCTGTTGGGCTCACCGCCGGGTAAAGAGAGCTTAGTACTCATGCAAGGAGACTGTACGTCCTTGGGCGGGAGGGACCCGGATTCTGCAGCGGCTCCACGGCTGAGGGGCGGGAGCGGGGTCCTGGAATGCTTGATCCCCACTGCATGTTTTTCACACGGAGCGCTCCTCCAGCGGCTCCCGCAGCAAAGTGGTCCGCGACCTCCCCACACTTATGCAAGGAGTACGGGCGCGCTGGGGCCCGCCTCCACTCGCACGGACCACAGACCGACACCTCCAGACACAGAGACGCGCGGTGCCGCCGCCGCCACCACCATCACCACCCCCAACCCGCCTCCTCCGCTTGGCGCTGCAGCGGGGCTCGCCCGGCCTCCTCCGGAAGCGAGTCCGCGGCCCCCTCCCCAGAGGGATCCCTCCGCCGGGTCCACTCCCACCCCTGCCACCTGGGCCCCTGCCTCGCCGCATACCTGAGCTCTAGTCCAAGACTTGCTCCTAGGCGCGCCGGCGGCGGAGGGGTGACATCAGAAGCCCGGGCTCCGGCTCCCGACCCCACCTCCAGGCTCTGGACGCCGCGGGGGAGGCGCCACGTCTGGCCACCAGAGGCGGGAGTGTGGAGCGGCTGTGCTGCCCCGGGAGCCGCCCGCCCCTTCGTAGGGCACACTCCCCGACCTAGTCCAGGGCCCAACGGGTGGACACCAGTTTCCCCGCCGCCCGGAACAAGCCTCTTGCTCTCAGCCTGAGAAATGGGAGACTAGGGGAGTGGGGGAGAGCGACCACGGAGCTTGCCCACCGTCCCCAGCACCACCCGAGCAGGTGCGTCCTCAGTGCGGATGGTGTTCTGCCCGGGTCCCTGAGGACCCCAACAACTTTTTTGGTGGGGAGTCCCAGGCCGAGCCCTTAGGCCACCTTATGGCCACCCTCTTTCCTTTCCAATTTGGCCAAGCAGACGATTTCTCTGACTACAGTTCCGGTGGTGATACTCCTTTGATCAAGACTTCCTCCAGATTTCCCATTCCCAAAGCCCTCCAGCTCTTTGATTCCATCGGGCACTCTTTTCTTCTGGGTTCCCCTCCTCCCTTCCTTTTTATTGCTCCCACTTTCTGGCATAGTGTAGGCCCTCCTGGCCAGCCACCTGGACCAGTAATGGGCGGCTGACCTGTGTTCACTCTAGCTGCCTCAGTGAGTCCTTCAGGTGCTGGACACATGCAAATCCCGTGTCCTGGATAGGATTCACAGGCTGGAGTCTTGCCTTTGCAGGTCTCCATGCAATGCTCTGCTTTCATCTGCCACTGTTCTCCCAGCTGCTATGTCCTTAGCCTCCTCTGCCCCAGCTTTCCCAACCTCTCTCATGTCGACTCTGCTAAGAAATACTCCATGACTGGAAGGGGCTACAGGCCCCTTCGCTGAGGCCCTTAACTCTGAGGTCTCCTGCTCTGTTGCCTGCTCTCTTTCCCACAGAATCAGCTTGCATGTGTGTCACCAGTCTGGGCATTTCTGGCCTGACCCAGAACTCAGACCCTGAACCAAGGCCACTTTCTAGGGACACTGACAGCTGGAGGATCTCTGAGCTTCTAGGGGGCGGAGCAGCAGGCACCTGAACCTGGCTTCTAACCGGTGTCATTCTGCTCTGCTCCCTCTTCACCACCACCTTGATCCTGGCATTGGTTTCAGCAGGAACTAGAGTTCTGGGCTCTAAGACAATTGGCTCAGAAGCTCTTGGCTTTGAAAGTCTGTTCTTTTAAGGCCCTGATCCACAAGATTGGTCTCACAGCAGAATCACAATAGAAGGAACACAACCCACCAACCGAAAAGTCAATTCAAAATTGCTCAAGGTTTAAATTTATGTTTTAAGCTTCATATTAAAAAACAAAAACATTTCTGGTGCACCCTGGTGGAGTAGTGGTTAGATCAGCCACCTCTGAAGGAATGCAATTCATATGCATTCCTACTGGGTCAGAGGAACAACCACTGTGAATCTGGAGGAATGTGAGTGGTTTGAATACAAAGACCATGTCTTTTAGTGCCAGACACTAAGTGCCAAGTGCTCTACTACACTTTTTATTCTGTTTTCCAAAGGAAAGGCACAGGTAGGAATGAAGGCAAGTAGGCAGGCAGGCAGGCAGGAGAGAGGAGGAAGGAGCATTTTTATTTTATTTAGTTATTCATCTTGGTTGTTCACCTGGACCCAGGTCTTGAACCAGGGACCTTGGGTTGTATGAGAACTATGCCTCCAGTGAACTAAACACTAACTAGCCCACCAAGGCATACCTTAAATCCTAATATTTTTGATAAGTAGGCATCCTTATAATCCCACTTTTAAGTGAAAAGGCTGAGACTTAAGAGAAATTAAGCATCTTGTCAAGATCAAGTAGCTCATAAGCTATAAAGAAAATTCTCCACAAAATTCAAACCCATGATGTCTGCTTGCAAAAACCTTTCTCATGTGACCAGTAAAAGAACTATAAATGTGACTGTCCATGCAGCGTGCCTAGGAGAGCAGATTGGGCAGGTCTGGAGAGTGAGGGAATGATCGGCGAGCAGCAGCACCACCTCAATCATGACTCCTTTGTTGTGTTTTCTGACATTACCTGGGCTATGTGCTAAACATGACTTCCAGGGATTTATTGCAAGCAGCTTGTCAAGGGCTGGGAGAAACATTTCCTTTTCAAGTTCGTGCAAATTGATATTTTACTTGAAGTTATACCTTGGAGCTCATTCAATTTCAGTACGTAGACCTTTTTAACAAGTACATTGTTATCCATTGTATGGGCAGTTATTAAATTTTATCTCTTATTGATGGATATTTAGGTTAATCCAACCTTTTGCTATTGCTAATTCTGTAATGAATAGTCCTGGTCATATTTCTTTGCTCACATTGAAGTCTTTTTATAGGATAAATTCCTGGAAGATGGCCCACAAGTGAATCCTCCAGTGTCACACCCCCCCCCCCCCCCCCCCCCCCCCCCCCCCCCCCCCCCCCCCCCCCCCCCCCCCCCCCCCCCCCCCCCCCCCCCCCCCCCCCCCCCGCCCAGCTGACACCATGTGGCTCAGAGAAGACCTGCTCATCCCAGCCCTTCCTCCATTTCTGATGCTCAGAATCAAGCGAAATCCGTGTAAATGTGTAAGCCACTAAGTTTTGGGATAGTTTCTTAACAGTAATTGATAACTATAACAGGGTACGTAAAATTTCCATTTTGAGTGCTATTGTTCAAAGTCTTCCAAAGAGGTTCCAATTTACATTCTCATCAATACAGGAGTGTGCCATTTTCCTCCTTCCTCACTAACATCATGCACTGTCAAAGTTTTGATCTCTGGCGCACACCCTGGTGGAGTATCTGTTAGGTCAGTTGCCTCTGAAGGAGCTCAGCTCACATACCCCTGGATTTGAATCCTGGGTCCAGAGGGAAACAAAGTGTGAAAAGCTAAATAAAAATAAAATAATGAAATAAAATGCTTCTTCCTCCTCTCTCTTTCTGCCTACTCACCTTCATTCCTGCTAGCAGCTTTCCTTTAAAAATAAAAAATTTTGATCTCTAAAAGATGAAAATAGTATCTCCCTTATAAAATTTACATTTCTTTTTTTATAAAGTTGTACATCATTTTGTATGCTTAAAAGCCATTTATATTAACTTCTGCAATCTTTCTATTTCCTTTGCCGATTTTTCTACTGAGTTATTGGTCTGTTTATTATAGATTTGTAAGGTCATTTTATATACTAAGGCAATTAATATTTTTCCCTCAGCATGTGGAAAATATTTCCTCTAGTTTGTATTGTTTTACTCCATGGTAGCAGTGAATCTATAAACCATGGTCAAAGGAAAGTATGGCTCTTTCTTTCAGACAGCAACTATGTAGCTGTATTAATAACTCAGAGATGATTATGTATGGGTTAAAGGACATTAGAAGTCAAAAATCTTTCAACAAAATTATCTTGTTTATTTTCTGAAATCCAACAAAGCATGAATTACATGCATAATATCTGCTTATACACAAATGTCTCTTTCAATTGTAAGTGTTCCCTTGGGGAAAATTTGTTTGCTTTTTAATTATGCAAAGAATTCACCACACTTGTTAAAAATGCTGTATAGGAAGGCTTCTGCAACAAGAAAGCATAGAGAGAATGGAGCTCATTTTCTCCTGATGGAGCTCCTGAGAGGCCAAGCCTCCAGGTAAGGCAGGCTGGGGACTGGTTGTCCCAGGGTTTAAACCAAAGTTCCCTTTCATATCAGCAGTTCCTGGGAAGGAATGCGGGGATGTCACATTCCCAGTGAATACATATATATCACCTTTTCCATACGGTGACTGGGTGACAACCCAGTCTGTTTGCTTTGGCCATAACTACTGAAGTTTTTCTCTTTTAGACTCCTTTTCTTCTAAGTCCCAGGCCTGGGACCATTTTCCTGGTCTGGCCTCATTCTGATGTTATTCACATTTTAGGGATAAAGAGGATAAATGAAGTAGATGGATACAGGCCTCTTTCCTCTTCTGCCTACTCCAGTAGATCCAAGTCAGATTATCGGGAGCTCAAGTGAGATTGTCCCCTTCTTTTTTCTGGTCTCCTGGGACCCAGATGACAATGTTCCTCTTCAGCTTCATTCTGGTTCTCAAGAACAGAAATGGACCAGGTTCTGAACCAGGAAAGCATCAAGAGAAGTAAAAAAAACAAACAAACCCACAGGATGATGCTAAGTGAGATAAGTCAAAACAAGAAAGATAGATACCAGATGACCTCACTCACAGGTGAACTGTGAATAGGAAAAACAAAGGAACAGATGAAACAAAACCAACCCTTGGACACTTGCCACAGAACTTAGGTTACAATAGGGAATGGGGTGGGGGGGCGGCAAATGGTGGTGGATCCCACTGGACAGTGGGGGAAAATACTTGGTGACTTGGTGGAGGGCAGGGTGTGTTGACATATATCTGAGGAATGGGGAACGTATACATAGGAAGTTATTTTAAAGTGAAGAATAATTACAATGAAAAATAAGTATATTTTTAAAAATCCCCACAAAATAAACAAAGAAGGTAGAAAGTTACCTTTGACTTTCCTGCCAAGATGAAAGGGAAACATCGTTATCAACTGATTGACACCAAAGGAATTCTGGGGCAAATAGTAACTATTAGCAATTATCTGGAAGGCAGCAGTGAGTTCGCAAACAGGCTCACTTGTCACCCTGGAACAGGAACAGAGAGGTGTTGTCCAGGTCAATGTATCCCAGGTACTGCAGCAAAACCAGCAGAGCGAGAACAGGAGTTTGAGTCCAGCGCCTGGCAGACTTAAGTATGAATGCCAGTGGCTATATGACCCTGGAGACATTCCAAACTCTTGAACATTTTCTTCAGCTATAAAATGGGGATATTGTTGCATATTTGTCAGGCAAAGTTCTGAGATTTGAGCACATAATTCGTCTCCAAGTTCAGAGTAGGTCATTAATAAATGCTGTAAACTATCATTAGCCTTCACCTGAGCTTCAGTCGTGGAGACCACAATCTCAACTAGGCCCAGTGTCATCTCTAAATGTCACCTGTAGACCAGGTTCTCCTGTGCATGTTGCTCACACTGTGGGCAGCCCCTTTCCAAAACTCTGCTCACCGCTTCCCCACACACAGCTGCAGTGGAGATCTAGACATTCCTTCTTGGGGGGAATATGGTTTAGGTCTTAGGGAGACAGAGTCCCTCCTTCCACTTTTTTTTTTTTTTTTTTTTCTTTTTTAAAGGAAAGGTGGAGGAATTGAAACAAGTAGGCAGGAAGAGAGAGGAGGAAGAAGCACTTCATTTTATTTTCACTTAGTTGTTTTCACTGGTTATTTCCCCCCAGGTGAGGGACTGAACCCAGGGTATGTGACTTGGGCTTCTCTCAAGTAATTGACCTAATCACCGCCCCACCAGAGCCTGCCCCTGCTACCTTTAAAGCCAGCCTGGCAACAGTCAGACTGGAGGCTAGGGCTTGGCCATCTCATGCTTCTGCCAGGGACTGGACTCCCATGAGGTGACCTAGAATGCAGGGACAGGTGAGAAACTATCAAGAGTCTGGGGGGACAATGACAGTGGTGGTCCTAACCTGTCTCCAGCTCTCGCTACCTGGGTTTCTTTGGCGCCTATCAATCTTCATAGCCGCCTCCTCTTCCTGCCTTCTAGTCATTTCTGTTAACCACCAAATCTCCTTCCACTATATTCCTTTTGTGAGCTTGAAACTAAGAAGTTTCTGAGATAGAGTCAAGATATCTTTTAACACTTGGATACCAGTGTTAGAAGAAAAATCTAGCCAGATTTGGATGTTCAGAACTAACTTCTTCCCTGGAAGAAGCAACTACCAGGCAAGAGGGCCAGAGAGCTCCCACAGCTGCCTTGGGGCCAAGGGAATGCTGGCCCTACTTTTTGATGTGGCTGGAAGCCCTCAAACAAGTCTTATGTTAACAACTCAGAACATACTCAGGAAACTCAGGAAACAGGATAAAGCACTACCGGAGGAACACAAGGCAAGCAAGTTCCTTGTTCAAAGTCATAAATATTTGCTATAAAAATGAAAGCAAGGCACATCCTGGTGGCCTAGTGGCTTAAATCAGGCCCAGCCCATGTACATCCCAAGGTCCCGGTTTAAGACATGGGGCTGAAGAAACAAGCCATGATGAACAACTGAATGAAATAAGTTGTTTCTTTTTCCTCGCTCTGCTTGCCTGCCTGCATCTAACCTTAATAAAAAAGAAATAAAAGAAAGGAAAAAAAAAAAACCCACAAGATATCCCTTGATAAACATAAATCGAAGGCAAGAAAAGTTGGAGATTTGTTGCTTTTTCCTATGCCTGCACTGAAGAGGGTTGACCTGGATTAATTTTTTTTGTTTTTGTTTCCCACACCAGCATGGACCAAGAGACTAAGCTGTGTGAAGCCAAGGTGGGCCGGCCTCGTGACCCAGAAGCATAGCTCCCCTTCCAGAGGGCTCCTCTTGGAGGGTTGACCATGTGCTGAAGTTTCTTCTTCCCTCCCCCACTAGCAAATGTCCCTGAGTAAGGATCCATCACGACTCTTAGTTACACAACCCCTGCGCCAAGTATCACCTCTTTGTTGGTATCCCTCGGCAGAGTTCATTATTCCTACTGCCTTGTAGATACTTGTCTGTCTGCCCCACCAGATAGATTGACCTCTTGAAGGAAAGGACCATACCAGACAGTACTAAACTCAGAACTGACATCCATGCGTGCTGAATGAATGCATGGGGGAGAACAGTTGTGTCATTACTCTGTTCTGCGAGTTCACGGATACTAGTGCCATCCTAAGGATGACCTTGGTCTCTGGGACTCAGTGATTAGCATGTATGTGTGCTTTGGGGAGCATGGGGGAGACGCCATAAAAACGGCATTCTAGGCACCAAGTGGAAGTGATGGTATAAAAGAATCACTTAATCAGAAAGCATTTATTGAGTGTCCATGTACTTATCACCGTAGGTTATGTGAGAGTCAGAGAACACATATTCTAGGAGCCAGAAAAATAATCAGCAATATCCTTCCCCTTCTCCAGCCTGGCATCAGTCACGCTTGGAGTATCTGGTGGTTCTAGCCCTGGGCAGGCTCACCGTCAGCCCTCACTGGGGGAACAAGCTTCCAAACTACATTAGATACTGGATTGGTCACTGCCTTCTGGTCTCTACAATTCCTGCTTCACTTTCTCCGTTTGGTGGTTTTAGCAAAAAAAGATGTGACTTACCAGACTGGAAGAGGCTGCTTTCTTTTCAGAGATTGCTTCAGGCAATCACTTGCACACAGTGAAGAGAGGTGTAGATTGTTGCTGCTGTGGGTGGGAGCAAGGGTTTCCAGCATGTTCTTTTAGGTTTCCTAATCCTCTGCATTGGTTCCTAGGACCAGATTCATAATCTGGTAGTGATGGCAGCAGGTTTCATTCACAGGCAGTCTGTGAACAAGGGTTCTTTTCAAAAACTTTGTGAGTGATTGAAAAAGATGAAAAAGAAAGCCAACCTGCAACAATTTTGTCTTCCTGCTGCAGGGAATGTTGTATTTAAATTAGATTCACCTTAATATGTTTAGCAGTTTACAACTCAACCAAAGAATAATCCTTTTTTTTTAAAGAGGTGAAGGATTTGAATAGACATTTCTCCCAAGAAGATATAAAAATGGCCAGTAGGCACATGAAAAGATGTTTGACATGAAATGCAAATCAAAATCACAATGAGATACCACTTCACATCCACTATAATGGTCCTATAATCAACAAAACAGATGTCAAGTGTTGACAAGGACGTAGAGAAATTGGATTCTTCATGCACTGCTGGTGGGAATGTAAAACGGTGGGTCTGTGTCTTTTTTTGTGGCAGCTCAGAGGCAGCTGGCTGCTTCAAGATGAAGTTAAATGTCTCTTTCCCTGCCACCGGCTGCCAGAAATTCATTTACATAGACACTGACCACCAACTTTGTACCTTTCATGAGAACTGTATGGTCACGGAAGTTGCTGCTAATGCTCCAGTGAATGGAGGCATTCTGTGGTCTGATTCAGTGGTGGGAGGTGACAAATAAGGAGTCTGTGTCCGCCTCCTGCTGACTTAGAACTTAGTCTGTTACAGACTAAGGAGGAAGGCTAATGAAAGTGCAAATCGATTCCGGGTTCTACTGTGGGTGCCACTCTGAATACCCATTGTGAAAACAGGGGAGTCTAGGATAGTCCCACATATACTGATACTACTGTGCCTTGTTGCCTAGAGCCCAATGGAGCGAGCAGAAGCCACAGACTTTGTGATCTCTTTAAGAAGATGATGTCCACCAGAATATTCTGAGAAAGCCCTTGAACAAAGAAAATAAGAAACCTAGGACGCAAATGCCCAAGATTCAGCATCTTTTAATTCCACGTGTCCTGCAACACTGCCGCTGCACTGCTCTGAAGAAACAGCCGACTAATGAACACAAGGAAGAGGCCACAGAATATGCTAAGCTATTGACCAAGAGATCGAAGGAAGCCAAAGAAAAGTGCCTGGAACAGATCAAGAGATAGAGGCTGTGTTCCTTGAGAGCTTTTCTCTCTGAGTCCAAAAGAGAAGATTTTCTAAGGGCAATAAATAAAAGACCAGACATCGAAAATAAAATAAGGTGTAACTGGATGGAGTAGTGGTTAGGTCTGCTGCCTCCGGCCAAGCGCACAGTCCACATACATACAAACCATGGTTTATGTCCAGAGCTGGGGTGAGGAACCAAGATAACAACTAGATAAAGTGCTTCTTCCTTCTCTCTTCCTGCCTGCCTGCCTGCCTACGTGCCTTCATTCTTGCCTATGCTTTTCCTTTAAAAATAAATATTACTTGTTTGGAAATAGTTTGTCAGTTCAAACAATTAAACACAGTTGCCATATAACCCAGCAATTTCATTCTTAGGTATATAATCAAGAGATCTGAAAATGTATGTTCTTGCAAAAAACTTCTGTTTACATAAATGTTTATAGCAGCATTGTTTATGATAGCCCAAAAGTGGAAACAACCTGAATCAGTAGATGAATGAATAAACAAAATGTCATAGGTGCCCCCTGGTGGCTCAGGCACTAAGGTGGCAGCTGGGGCGTAAACCATGTAAAGCCTAAGAAACAGGGTTCACTACCCTGGGTGGGTATGGGTGGGGATGGGCAATCAAAGTTGAACAAATAAAAATACTTCTTCCTCGCTCTCCCTCCCTTCCTCCCCTTTCCTCCCTTCCTTCCTTTCTCCCTTTCTTCCTCTGAAGTCACACAGTCATACTGCAGAATATCATTCAGTCATAAAAAAGTATTGATACAACATAGATATTGTATACCTAATAGATTCATGCTACAACATAGAACCTTGAAAACATGCTAACTAGAAGAAACCAGACAAAAAAGACTACACATTGGCATGTCCTGGTGGAGCAGTGGTTAGGTCAATCACCTCCACAGGAGCAAACCACAAACCCCTGAGTTTGAGTCCTGGGGCCGGGGGCGGGGGGAGTAACCAGTGTGAATAACTAAATGAAAACATAAGATTCTTCCTCCTCTCTCCCTGCCTACCTGTCTACTTGCCTTCTTTCTTGACTCTTTCCTTAAAAAAAACCAACTATGTATTATATAATTCTATTTATAGGCAATTTCTAGGCTAGACACATCCACAGAGATAAAAACCAGAATCATGGCTGATCGGCCCTGGGAGTGGGAATGAGGAATATTAAATGATAAGTGGTTTCTTTGGGGGATAATAGGAATTTTTATGAAATTATGTAGTGGTAATAATTGTGCAACTTTGTGAGTATACTGAAAATCACTGTGTTCGCTTTAAAATAGTAAAAATGGCATGTGAATTTCTGTATGTATGTATGGATAGATACACATATACACAGGGTTTACAGATGTCTCTAACATTGTCCCATTTTTTCAAGATCTTCATATACAAAGAGATGGCCTTTAAAGGCCCTAATTACTGACATACTTTTATTTTTATTGTAGTAAATATTCTACACGTTAAAATCATTTCCTGTGTATAGGTTCCCCATTTCTTAGACATATTTCAGCACACCCTGCCCTCCACCAAATCACCAAGTGTTCTTCACCACTGTCCAGTGGGCTCCACCACCATTTGCCCCTTGCCCACCCCATTCCCTTTTGGTCACCTCAGTTCTGCTGCAAATGTTTCAGGGTTCATTGTTTCATCTGTTCCTTCGTTTTGTCTGTTCACATTCCACCTGTGAGTGAGGTTCTCTGGTATCTATCTTCTTTTGACTTGTTTCACTTAGCATAATCCCCTCTAGTTCCATCCATCTTGATTCAAATGACAGGGTGTCATCTCTTCTAATGGCTGTGTCGTATTCCATTGTGTATATTTACCACGTCTTTATCCATTTGTCTGATGTTGGGAACTTAGGTAATTCCCAGTTCTTAGCTATTGTGAATAGGGCCACAATAAACATTGGGGACCATACATCTCTGCAGATGGGTGCTTTGGCATCTTTTGGGGAGATGCCCAGAAGTGGAATGGCAGGATCATATGGGATTTCCATTTTCACTCTTTGAGGAATCTCCAAACTGCTCTCCTTAGGGGTTGTACCAATTTGCACTCCCACCAACTGTGCAAAGGTGTTCCCTCTTCTCCATGTCCTCACCAACATTTGTTGTTTCCAGACTTTTGGAGAATAGCCATCGTTTAAGGTGATAGCTCATTTTTGCTCTAATTCACATTTCCCTGATAGCCAGCGAGTAGGAACATAATTTTATGTGCTATCTGTATATCCTCTTCAGAAAAGTGTCTCTCCAGTTCCTCCTCCCATTTTTTGATTGGATTGCCTGTTCTTCTGTTGTCGAGTTTTATGAATTCTTTGTATATTTTAGATATCAAGCTTTTGTCAGAAATATAGAATTCAAATCTCTTCTCCCAGTTAGTAGGTTTCCTTTTGGTTTTGGTGATTTTTTTTCTTGTGAAGAAGTTCCTTTGTTTGATGTAGTCCCAGTTGTTTATTTTTCTTTTTGTTTCCCTTGATGGTAAAGTTGAGTCTCCAAAGGCTTCTCTATGACTGATATAATGGAAAGTCTTTCCTATGCTGTCTTCTAAGAGCTTTATGGTTTCTGGTCTTATGTACAAGTCTCTAATCCATTTTGAGTTAATTTTTATGAATGGGGTTAGAGAGAGGTCTAGCTTCATTCTTTTGCATGCGGCTGTCCAGTTTTCACAACACCATTTGTTGAAAAAAACTTTCCTTTTTTAATTAAATGCTTTTGGCTCCTTTGTCTTAGATTAACTGACATCTAACCACTGACATTTTAAGTGTATCTCTTTAAATGAAGAAAGACAGCTTACATATTCTTGCACTAATGTATCTACCAGTTCAGAACATTATCTGCCCACAGACCTAAAAGCATCTTGCAAAACCAGGTGATCTAGGTTTATCTGTGACATGTTTCAATATTTATATGTAAGCAGGTCATCTGACATTTTAAAAATTATCATTGAAGGTGAATTAAAGATACTAATTTTTTAAAATAAGTCTTTAGAAGTGATACGAGAGGAATCTGTTCAAAAGTATATAGCTTAGTACTGTTTGTTAACCACTTCTGATCTGACTTGATGAGACCATAATGTGAACACATAAATTATTCTCAGGACCCATCAAGTCAAGGCATGTCCCAATCCTGACACCACACATATGTCCATAGTATAGTCCTTAGCTTCATGCCATTCTCTGCAGCACGTCTACCATTTCTCTCTCTCTAGTATGATCTTGATGAGTGGTAATCGGCCAAGTGCTATTCAGAACACTTTTCACTTCATTTGCATGTAGTTTTGTTGAAGAAAGATCTGATTAAGATGGAGCCATGAGGCATACCTGATTGCCTAGAGGCCTAGTTCATTGAATTCAGCCCACATACATCCCACGGTCCCTAGTTCAAGACCTGGGGCTGTGGAGAAAATCAAGATGAACAACTGAATAAAATAAAGTGCTGCTTCCTCCTCTCTCTGCCTGCCTGCCTACTGGCCTTCATTCCTGCTTGCACCTTTCCTTTAGAAAAATAAAATGTAAAAGATGGAGCTGTGAACACTTCCATTCCAGCAAGTGGTTAATGTGGAGCATCTACTCAGTAGACCTCCATGATTTCTTAATCTCCAGGACCTGCTTCAGTCCTTCACACATATTTCTCAAACTGGTGATGGTCAAGGGCATGAAAAGTGATTGTGATCCTTCTCCAATCATGCAACGGTTTTCAAAGTTCACAGCAGAGAATTTCTTGGCAAATGACGCAATGGAAGCTGGCACATTAACCTTTTCTTTTGACTTTAATAAAATGTTAAGCCTGTTTTTCTTTCCTAAAGGTAAAATTGAACTCAATTTTCCTACAGTTAGATAAAAATTCAGGTTACTTAAAAAAATTCTAATCTAAAGGTTAGATAATTTCATATTCAGTCAGCTTATGCAGTATCACCCCAAAGTGTATTCCTGCATAAGATGTTCTGCAAGCGCACTGATGGAACTCTGAGTAATAAAGGAAGTCTCCATTTCTGGGAGGTGGCTATTTTTCCTGGAGCTGAGGACATCAGACTCTGTTCTTAACCACACACAACTCCTGGCCCATAGTCAGTATTCAATAAATATTTATTCAATGAGCTAATTATTTCTGAGAAAGTCAAAATGACACCCAGGCACAGGCTTTGAACTTAGAACATTGCTTGTATTCCAACATGGAAAGACACCAGCACCAAAGACAGATCTACGGGTGACTCTAAACTGCTCACAGAATACTTATTCCTAAACAGTATGATGCCAAACATGTACAGTTGACCCTTATCCACTTAGACTTAGTTATGCAATTCTTCAGTAAAAATTGCTGTACAAAGCAAGGCAGAATGAAGAAATACTCTAAAAATCTTGTTCTTTAAAGCATGTCTTGGTGGTCCGGTGGTAAGTCCACCAACCGGCACGTGTCACATTCCACACACATTCCAGGACCCGGGCTCATGTCGGAGGGTCAGGGAGAACAATTGAGGTGGACAACTAACTAAAATAAAATGCTTCTTCCTTCTTTCTCTTCCTTCCCGCCTGCCTGCTTGACTACTCATCTTTATTCCTTCCTGCACATTTCCTTTAAAAAAAAAATCTTGTTCTTTAAATGGATACTGTGATAGTACTGTTCTTAATAACCACTCAAGTCACTTTCAAAAAGTTGACTCGTAAATTTATGATTTGGGGAGGACAGTTGGCTCAGGAAGACATGAAACACACAGAACCTACTTGACCTGTCGATTCTGATAAAGGATGAAGTGACTGGATCTCCTGGTTGTGGTGATTTTTCCTTCTATTTAGAGAACAGTAGGTAAAATAGTATACTTTTCTATTGTAACAACCCATTCAGTCTATCTATATTAAAATGTTTTGGGAACTGACATCCTCTAAAATTTTTTTAATGTTTTCATTTCCCTTTATTATTTTATGTTACAATATCTTCAAAGTTATACATTAAAATTGGCTACCCAAATTTCTGACATAGACCAAGTATTTTCTTTATCAATTTAAATAACTAAGAATACTTCCTACTTTACCCCATGAAAGAACAACTTTATTTTTCCCACAGTGTTTAAACTGATCTTTAAACCAAGTGGAATGGCTGCTTCCCTTGAAACTGCTTAGTAAAACACCAACTATTCAACCTAACAGAAGAGGTGATTTAAACTGATAAAGAGCAGGAAACTCAGAGTGAAGGTAAAACCAGCTCCTGACATGCCCCATTGTTCCTTGGCATACTAAGGCACTCATCACATTCGGGTGACCTCATATCTCATCTGGACTAAATACCAAAGCTGAATGCATCTATTTAAGGCAGATGTAGCCTCATCCTTGAATTTCCAGATTTGAATCATTATTGTCCTTTCTCATTTATCTTCTTAACTGGCAGCTTTTAAAAGAGTAACCAAAGAAAAATGGGTTTCATATGAAGGAGGCAGTTGGGAGACTAGTATATCTTCTTCAATTGTGCAGAAGAGAATCTTTGGATCTAAATTTAAATTTAGCAGATGTATCTGTCATCAATATTGACTGTCCAGTGAGTTAAAAAAAATAGTTAAAAAAAAAATCGAGCATATACTACAAGACATCTTTACTCAATTTTACCAACAACACACTAGGCAAAAGATTAAGTCCATTTTAGAACTTAGTATAAACTTAATTTTGGCACTGACCCTAATATTTAAGTTCCATAAGAACTACTTCATTTTTTCTCTTCAGAATCTTCAGATTTCAGACCACATTCCAAACTTAGCTACAGAAGTAACTAAAACAAAAAATGAACAATAACAAAACAAAATAATTTCCATTTCAGAAAAAAAAAAAGTTGGGGTAATTGAGGAACTAGGAGGAAAACTTCATATTGGTGTCTACTTCATGTGGTTCATTTGAAAACATTCATAATTAAGGTAGATTTACCTTCAAGTAAGTTCAGTTGTACATTGTTACCATTGCTTATGCCTTTTTTATTCCCGATATCCAGATTTTTTTTAATCCTAAGAATGACAAAAGATATAAATCCTTTGAAATGTCATTTATCTCAGATTTTCAGATCAATGTGCAAAATAATTTGTATTCAAATTACCCAATAAGATGGAAAAGTTATTTTGAATCTGGACCATCTTAAACTTCTTCCTTTGTTTTCACCCCATTTCTTAAAAATGTTATTGAGAAGAAAAAATCATCAGCAGATAAGAGATCATTTATGTCAGTATGTGCAGATTCATAATGTGTGTGCAAGATAGCACCAGGGAACAATCCAAAAGCAATATTAAGAAAACTGTAAGACATTGTTGAAAGAAATTAAAGCTCTAAATAAATGGAAAAACATTCTGTATGTTCATAGATTGGAAGAATTAACATAGTTAAGACAGCATTATTCCCCAAACTGGTCTACATATTAAACAAAATCCCTACCAAATTCTCAGCTGACTGCTTTGCAGAAACGGACGGGTTGATTCTAAAATTCATATAGAATTACAAGGGATCTATAACAGCTAAGACGATCCTGAAAAAAAAATTATCTGATTTCAAAAGATTTTGATTATTGCTAAGCAGTAATCAAGACAGAGAGGTACCAGTACAAAGACACATACAAATGAGTGGAATAGAATTGGAAGTACAGAAATAAACTCATACACCTATGGCCAACTAATTTTCAAGGACGCCAAAGCAATTCACCAGGGAAAACATTATCTTCTCAACAAATGGTGCTAGAACAACTAGATTATATATATCCACCTGCAGAAGAATAAAGTTAGATCTTTACCTCACACCATATATAAAAATTACCTCAGAGTGGATTAGAGACCTAAATGTAAAAGTTAAAATTGTAAAACTCTTAGAAGAAAAGCTTCATGGCAATGGACTTGGCAGTGATTCTTGGATATGACTACAAGCACAGGCAACAATTGAACAACTAAGTGGGAGTTAATTAAATGAAGAATTTTGTGGTTCTAAGGACACATCAAGAAAGTGAAAAGACAATCCACAGAAGGGGAGGAAATATTTGCAAATTATATATCTTATAAAGGACTAAATCCAACACTATATAAGGAGATCTTATAACTCAATGACAAAAAGATAAACATCCCAATAAAAAAATAGGTGAAATATCTGAATAGACATTTTCCAAGGAAGATATACAAATACTCCATAAGCACATGAAACAATAGTCAACATCACTAATCATTAGGAATATGCAGATAAAACTAAAAGGAGGTAGCACTTTATACCCATTAGGATGGTAAGAATCAAAAAAGCGTGGAGTAGCAGTTAGGTCCACTGCCTCCAGCCTAAGTGCTATCCAAATACATGCCAAGACCTAGGTTTGTATCACCAGAATGGGGGGTAACAACGAAGATGGACAACTGAAAAACGAACACTTCTTCCTCCTCTCTCTTCCTATCTGCCTGCCTACCCTTGGCACCCTTGAAAATTAGTTGGCCATAGGTATATGGGTTTATTCCTGCCCACACCCAGGTGGACAACCAGGAACCCAAGATGGCATCTGTTGTACCACTGAAGGAGAAGAAACTCTTGGATGTCAAACTAGTAAAGCAACCAAACTGGATACTGATGCAGTATTTCACCCCTAAAGACATTGTTAGAGCGTTTTAAAGACGGTACTACTGGTACAACCAGAGCACATGGTCATGAAGAAGGGGAGTGTGGCTGGGGTTTCCACTGTGCTGGCAGCCTATGTGCTTTTCAACAACTGCTGGTCTTACAAAGGAGCTCAGACATGAGCGGCTGCAGAAGCTCCACTGAAGAGGCCTCCTGAGGACGCCTCTGCCAGCACCCCTGGATTCTTCCACATTCTGTGAGAATCAACACTCAAATGGTGACTGGTTCCAGGACAAAACAAAGTATTTCAGATGCAGAAACACTCATGCACCGCAGGTGCGGATGTAAAATAGTTCAGTTGCTTTGGTAAACAGTCTAGCAGCTTCTAAATGACTAAATAAAATTACTTGTAACTCCACTTCTAGGTGCACACAAAAGAGAAATTAAAGTACATATCCATGTAAGACCTTGTATATGAAAGTTCCTGTCATCATTTGTAATAGCTCAAAGGTGGAATTGATAGACAGGAGAGAAACAAAACGTGGTAGTCATACAGTGAACTAGTATTTGGGAATTATAAGAATATACATGGTACAACACAGAAAAACCTTGAAAACTAAATGAAAGGAGTCGGTCACAAAATACTACAGATCATATGATTCTATTCATATGAAAGGGCCACAACAGGAAAATCTACAGAAACAGATTAGTAGTTGCTTAGGTTTGGGAGGAGTGTGAGAGGGGGTAAGATACTAAGAATTGTTTACTTGCATGCTTTAAATAGGTAAATTATACAGTATTGAATTATAAGAAAGCTATTTAAGCAAATCATACTCAGAAAAGATTGTTTACAAGAATAAAAAGTACTTCTTGTAACTAGGAGTTAATTTTGGTTGCAGATTAGGGGATTAAAAACTCTGAAACAGCAATCATTGCATCAGTCCTATCAGTGCCCCTATGGCTCTCTCAAGGTAGATTTATTGAAAACCCACATAAAAGATCTCATATCTAAAAACACCCACTCTGTAATAGAAACTAGTCATTGTCAGCTTAGTTTACTAGGATCAGTCCTAAATTCACCTGGAAAAAAAATTCTGTAGTGTGGACTGATGGGAACTGAGCAAAATTTAAAAAAAAAACAAAAAAACACACAAAACCCTCAACTTCCTTCAATAGGATTAGAGACTTTTTAAGTATATAAAAGACGCTTAAACATTTTTGAACACAGCATTTTCTTGAAAACTCTATAAAGCAATATCCTTTAAATGGGAAAAAAACTATTGTATTGAATCAGTTGATCAGTTAGTATCTATATTGCATAGCAAACACAAAAATACAATAGAAATAGGCTATGTCAAATATTCTTTAGTTAAATCAATCTCATTTTATCAGGATTTAGGTAGAGAAGATAGCCTCCCTTTTACTCTGAAAAAAAGATAAAAAATTGAACCCAGACTAATTTTTATTTATTTTTTAAATTGTTTTAGAGGAAAGGCACAGGCAGGAATAAAGGCGAGCAGAGGCAAGCAGGCAGGAAGAGAGAGGAGGGAGAAACAGTCTATTTAGTTGCTCATCTCGGTTGTTTCCCTACACGCTGGGGTGAAAACTGGGTCTTTGGAATGTAGACTTGAGGCAGCAGACTCAAGTGCTACTCCACCAGGGTGCGCACAGACTAGCTTTTAGAAACACTACCCCTCCCTCCCAAGTGACTATTTAAGAGCAATCTTTATTAAGAAAAATAAATAAATAACTACACATGGATAATGTATGCCACTGATAAGAATTTATTCTTCCATTAAATAAGAATAACAGCACTGTGAATTATCTTTTAGAGCCGTAACTCCATCCAACATTTATGCTAATTTTCCTCATACGTCAAAAACAAGACCCCTTTAAGAAAAGCAAAAATCACTCAGTGAACAAAATGTAAAGCTCTCCAAAGTAATTATATTTCAGTTGCATTTGGAAATTAAAAGAGGCCAATGTCTCTCTAGACAGACGGATGCCACAGACCACAGTCATATACGCCATCTCCTCCTTACACAACACGCACCTTTCTCCCGAAAGCACAGAGAGGGACACGGCATCTACTTTACCAGAGAGGCTCAAAGTGTGAGAGAGCTGTATGTCAACGACAGGTGCATTTAGTGGCTACCATGTCCTCGTATTCTTTGTAAGTGATTGAGCCATCGGACTCAATGGTCAGAACACTTAAGGGACTGTATCTGGCAGGGACGCATGACGGCCTTGGCACTGAGGAGTCCAGCTTCTCGTAGATGATGCTCTGCACCACGGTGTGGACCGGAGAGCCATACCGGTGTCCAACTGCCCTTGGACAGTCCCCTTTACAGTACCGAGGGTTGTATCTGTGTGGGGCCACAATCCAGTTGTCCCACTTCAGTTGACTAAAGCTCAGTCTAAAGTCATGGAGCTCACACTCATTCTGGGGAAAAAGGAACTGTTTGAAGTATTCACTCAGATTGAAAGCTGGAACCAGAGGCTTCTTCGACACAGAGCCAACAATTCCTGGATCTCTTCGGTGACGGAGAGATCTTGTCCCCTCGGCAACAGCTTCTTCCCTGGAATAAACAGACAGGCCTCTCTTCTTGTTGGGACACTGTGAAGGCTTCCTTTCATAGTGGAGTGAATACCACCTGTGATATGCCTGGGCACTTGTGTCGTTCAGATACAAAAGCAGAGAGGGGGGAACCAGAAGAGTCGCGCTAAGTGGACTGTCCTGTGCTGAAGGGCGCCGCAGCTGCTCTTCCAGACATGTAAAGTTTACAGACATGTGGACGCTTCTCTTGTTGGCGGTCACTAACGGCTGAAGGAGAGTGGTCACATCAATCTCAATCCATTTGTGTTTCTTTTTCAGTTCAAACTGTGAGTTAAAGGTAAATGAGTACGGCGCTCTAGGGAGAGTCTTGCTAGAAAATTCTGGCTCTTTAATCACCAAGTTGCACACACATTTAACAGCAGAGGGAAAAGACACCGACTTGTTGAAAGTGTACAGCAAGACTGCCTTGAGTAAGTGCTCCATGGTGGCAACTTGATCCAAGTTAAACAGCAGGCCCGCTGACGGAAGGGTTCCTGAGAAGAAAAACAATCCACCGGTAGTGCTTGAAGACAAATCGAACATAACAGGACAGCAAGGAGTAAGTACCTTGTAACATGCCCTTTTCCCACTTCAAGTCTCAAAAAAGGGGTGGGGGGAGGGGTGGTGGCAGTAAAGGTAATTGGTACCGAAACTAAGTCCCAGCAACTGCAAATGGGTATTTTTTTTTTTAATCATTGGAAAGTCAGAATAACTTTGGTGGTAAAAAAAAGAGGGAATCATTACATCTCAGAGTTTCAGAATCTTAATAATTTTCTCCAAACATAGAAGACACTAATAAGATTAGGAGTAGTTTTCTCTTGGCGAATCTTTAGAGGGAAAGCTATAATAAAAACTCTTATCAGGCTTGTTAAAATGACATTCTATGCCCTAATGGATAGTCAGTAAAGAAAACTTAATTGAAAAACAAATTGTTAATTTGGAACACTTGAGACTGACAAATGGAAGCTCTAAAACCACTACAATAAAACGGAACATCAAGGAAGGAGACACGATAAAAAGCCACGAATGACCTATTGACTTAGAACAATTTTCTTTTAATCATGAGCTCATAAAAAATTATGTTTATAGATTATATAGTATATAATTCTATCTATACATATATAAAACACTTCGAACACTGCCTCTCTCACACAACACAGGACGCTGCCGAGTCAAACTGTTGACTAACTCCGTTCTTGTAAAGACCTACTGTTCCAAATGGGAGCTTAAGCTTCCCTCGCACAGAAAGCAACAAAGGGGAACGAACCATCTTGTTTAGCAAAGCACTACCAACCACTATACAAGATATTTTAGGCACATTTCCAGGTCAGTATTATAGAATGGGAGAATAAGCAACTCAAAGTCAAAATACCTGGTTTCCAGTCTTGATTGAGTGACCTTGAACAAGATGCTAACCTCCAGCAGCACTTTCTCAGCCTTTAGAGTCTATAAGTTTCTTCTGCCTCCAAAATTCTATCATTTTAGCCCGCCTTAACCCCTGATAGCATTAGGAAGAAGCAATAAGCTCAGTACCAGTTTTCTTTGAATCTGGACACAGAGTATCATGTAATGTAAAATGCAATTCAAGGACCAAGATCCAGCAACTTTCTGTAATTAAAATGCAGGAAGGTCTATTATCTTCCCTCCACCCATTTACCAATCTGCTCCTACACACCTGTCACCTGGTCCCCAGGCGCCTGCTTGTGCTGTACACAAGGAGTGAAGAGTCGAACGGTGTTGTAGAGATGACTTCTGTTGGTTTTAGGGATCCCTTCCTTGGTAGCATATGCCTTATAGAGCCTCTTCATGTAGCGCAAAGCTCTGGAGTCAGGCTGCAGCCTAGGGGCCTGGCCTTGCCGGTCATACAGAACCTTGAAGAGAGGGGACAGGAGGCCAGATTTGTCTCTCCCACTTAGAGGCTGCAGCAGAGACCCCGCTTCAGCCCCAGATTCCACCTCAGTATTAGCTGCAATCTGAGCATCTTCCCTAGAAGCCTGAAAAGCAAGGCTAAAAGGAAAACACAGCCAGGCAAAGCAGCAAAACCAAAGAATTTTCTGGGAAGCGCCATGACCTGGAAGAACTAGTGAGGAACACATTTCCCCATACCAGTCTTCTTCCTAAATGCCAGCAAAGCTTAGCTTAGTCTCTTAAATAAAATTTAGGTGTGTGGGGAGACTAGGGTCACTTCATCAGTCTTCAAGGATGCCTAGCTGAAGATTTTATCAGCTATATATCAAACAGCTGAAAATACCCTGTTTATCTAATTTGTCCTCAATAGATTTATTTGGTTATTTAGCTTTCTTCTCTCCGTTTTCTTAGCATTTTTTTAAAAACCTCAAGTTATTAGTATACTAATGGATAAACTATGTAGCCAAAAAGCTAAGAGAAATTGAGGAATGATCTTAAAATAAAGCCACCCACTTTTTAGAGCAATTCTGATTCTTAGAATGTTCCCTAAGTGCTTACTGAAACTTCCAAGGCAAGTGGAAAAGCTAACTAATTATTTATGATGATACAGAGACCTGTTGGTATGCAATTTATGGTAGTGGATTTACCCTTCCTTTCCCTTCATTTGCACCTCTCCTGCTTTCAGGTGCTTAGAATAATTATTTACTGCATGTTAATTTGGAGGGTGAGAGAATCTCACATTGGTATTGAGATTCCAGAGAGCAGAGAACTGTTAGGTTGTTTATCCTCCCAGACAGCTTAGTACAGTACAGAATTATGTACTTGGAATAGTGCAATATGCTTTAAAAACAGGATACCACCTTAACCTTGACTTATTTTTAAACAGACTATCTTGATGTCCTTACTTTGGTCTGCACATTCATATATATATATATATATATATGTAAATATATACATATATACACACGTGTGTGTGAGTGTGAACACTTTAGTTAAAAGTTTAGTGATTTTGCCAGTACTAGAAAATGAATTTTTTTTTTACTGTTTAATCACTCAAAGGGTGATAGAACTTGCTACGGCATTTTTGTTCTTGTCTTGGAGCTGAGACCAGGCAGGAGATGATGCTTTAGAAAGAGGAGATAGAGGTGAACCACGGATGGCTGAAATGAGGGGATATCCAGTACCACCCCTCAGGAGTCTATTTTGCTGGAAGAAAGTCAACCCACACAAGAAACAGAACTAGTCTGAACAGTAGCTCAGCTGATCAAACTGAGGAACGTCTGCGAAATTTAAGCTCATTGCCTGTTAAGCTTCCCTGCCGGTGGCTAGTAAGTAGGAATGACAGCACAGTCCTAAATTACAGCTTGGCAAAGCCATGAACAAAATGTTGAGACACTCTGCACCAAGTAGGAGAACCACAGGAGAACCAGTCAGGTGCAGAGGACAGCAGGAGCCTCAGGTTCAAAGTTCTTTCCAAAAGCACGACGAAGCCTCCCAAGCCACGCCCTCCGCCTCTCTCCCGTCTGGGAACGGACGGTGGTGGGCGTCCTTGCACTGCCCACCCCACCCGTCACACCCCGTGCGGAGGGAACGCTGGCGGGTGTCCAGGTGGCCGCAGGCTTGTCGCCTACACCGCCACCACCTGTTCATCAACTGCTTTACGCTTACTTAACAAATACCATGTGGCTGAACTTGAGAAAGCATTTTCATTCTCTTGGGAAGCCTGCCAGGGAACTAAGGCGGCGGTAGCCGGGGAAAGGGTGCGGGGAGGAGCTCTGGCGAAGTCGGAGGCCTTGGAGGGACGCCCGGGGCCCCAAATCCGGCTGAGCCGCAGCGTCCCCCGCCAGGCCCCGCCCCCAGGTCTCCGGGCTTGGGCACTTTTCTCCAGAGCTGCGGGCAACGGCGCCTTCCCCTGGAGATAGCAGAATATGGCCCTTCCCGGAAGTGACATCACGGCCTCCAGCGCGGCTTCCGATCGTAGCGGAAGTGACGAGCGGAGGCCGGTGTATCCCGCGAGTGTGGAGGGCGAGGTGACCCCGGCGAGGGCGTGGGGTTCGGTCGCTCGCGGTCCTGGCGGTCCTGGCAGGGTGGGGTTGACGGGCAGCGTTCGGAGAGCCTCTCGGGTTGCGGTGTTGCGTCCTGGGACTGAGCCAGGCGACTGTCCCCCGTTGGACCCGCAGGCGCCGCCGCGACCATGGGCCGAGAGTTCGGGCACCTGACGCGGATGCGGCATGTGATCACCTACAGCTTGTCGCCCTTCGAGCAGCGCGCCTTCCCGCACTACTTCAGCAAGGGCATCCCCAACGTGCTGCGCCGCGCCCGGGCGTCCGTCCTTCGCGTGGTGCCGCGTGAGTGTCCCGGCCCTGGCGGGGGGCCGACTCCCTTCCGTGGTAGTGACCTCTCTCAGTTTGCAGCCCGCCGTGCACACGTTCTCTCGTTCACTATTCCTGACCGCCTTTGAGCTAGTCTTGTTCTTCCCATCCTACAGATGAGAAATCTGAGTGACACAGGGAACTTAAATAAGTGGGCCAAGGTCACTTGTGCGATTCCAGCGTCTCCCCGAGGTTATCTTGACCCACTTTCTGAGCGCTGAACTGTTTCGTGTTAAATGCAGCTGACAGTGGTGATAGTTGTCCTGCATTGTGGGTATTCTAAGCCACTAACGTGGGTGCGTTTAAGTAGTTAAAAGGTGAAGTTTAGGTAGCGTGAGTTTTCTGTTAAAGGAAAGGTGCAGGCAGGAATGAGGGCGAGTGGACAGACAGGAGGGAGAGGAAGAAGCAGCATTTTGTTTTTAGTTCATCATGGTAGTTTCCCTGGGATGTAGGTGGACCACACCCGGTGAACTAAACCGCTAGGCCATCAGAACATCCCATAAAACATTTTTTTTTAATTGTACATCTTGGTTGTTTACCCCGACCCGGAGACACAACCTCTGGCCACTGCGATGTAGGTGGACTGAGCTTGGCCAGAGGCTGTGGACCACACCGCTATTCCATCAGAATGTGCCAATATGAATTTTTATCTTAATTACCTGAATTAAAAAATTATTTTAAAGGAAAGATGCAAGCAGGAATGAAGGCGAGTAGGTAAGCAGGCAGGCAGGAAGAGAGAGGAGGAAGAAGCACTCTTATTTCATTTTATTTAGGTGGTCATCTTGGTGGTTGTTACCATCAGCGTGGAACATGAACCTTGGGATGTACATTAACTGCCCCCAACCACTGGGCCACCTGGGGGCACCTTATTAAAATATTTTTAATTGTTCAAGGAGGGAGAGATAGGAAAGGTTTGGTGACAAATTTTTCTAGGTAAATTGGGAAGTGGGTACATCATTTTAGTCACCTGTAAAATAAATGTGATGTAACCTTTCATGATCATCTTTCCACTTCTTGGAAACTAGAGGTAATCTGCTGTGTGTCATATTTGTTCACCGCTTGCTCTCACTTTTTATTTTTAAAGCATTTATAGCATTTTACCTTGTCTACACATGGGGAACCCAGGAGTTTGAGAAATCCAAGAGGAAGAATCCAGCTACCTATGAAAATGACAAATGAACAAGGCACCTGGAAAACGTTTCCATGTCTGTGAAAGACCCCTCTCTGGGAGAGGAGTCTATGTTGTAGTGTCTTGAAGACACAATAAACTACTTATGGACTGTACTGATGTGGTTTTGCATTTTTCTGAGCAGAGTCCTTCCTGTAGCTGCTGACATTTATGTGCAGCAGCTCCCTTCCCCAGCATAAATCCCTGAACAGTTCTGGCTAGTCTGGGGGTTTAATGAAGGATGGGGGCTTTTCTTTTTTTTTTTTTCCTATAATTTACAAGAAAAAGGCTGCAGCTGCTCCTGTGTTTGACTGGTTATGGGTGGTACAATCTCTGGGGAGTGTTAATTCCTGGCCCTCTGCTCCCATAATAACAAATTTCAGTAGCTGTGTTGTAATTACTGTGTGTCAGGTATCCTCCTAGCCCTTAAACACAAACGCTTCTCAACCTCAGAAGTAAGTCCCTTTGAAGTATACTCATTTTGCAGATGAGGACACAGTTACAGACAGGGTAAGTAATTTGCCCAAAATTATATAGCTAGTGAATGGTGGGGTTTGCAGTAAAGTTTATGCTCTTAAAGCTGCCATTTTTCTCAAAGGCAGGCCTTTCTTATCCTGAGGGGAAGTCAGTTACACAAGTTGCGGGATGAGATGTGCCCTTGTGGCTCAGGCTGCTGAAATAGCTGGGATGTGAACCCTGTAAATCCCAAGGTCCCAAGTTGGGGACCTATGGCCTGGGGAAACAAAAAAATAAAACAATTTTTAAAGAGGGGGATAGAGTGATTCCATGGTCTAGGTAAACTGTCCCTGTTTATACCAAGTTGTTAACAGTGGTTTTAGCTCTATAACCCATGAAGCCTTTACTCTCTGGCCCATCCTGGAAAAAAGTTTCCCTCTGTTCTAGAGCCTTTGAATTACCTTTTTAGTAGAAAAGTTACCCTTTCTCTTCACCAGAAGATGATAGGGTTGGTAGGTTAGATAGCGTAGGTAGGTTTAGGCTTCTGATTCCCCGTTCCATTTCTAGAAACTTCTTCTGGATACTTCCTGCTGGTCCAGAGCAGCTAATTCATTGAAGCGCATCTTCTGGCCCAGGTTGTATCTTTCCTTATGCTAATCATTGCTCTTGTCTTTTACGAACTAAAATTAAAATATCCTACCAGAAAAAAATTGATAAAAGAAAAATTGCATTGTCAGGATAAGGAGGAACAGCTGAGTAACTGATTTGGGCCCTCAACACCCTAAACCGTTGCTCCCTCACTATATGATTCAGGCAAGAAGCCTGCATCCCTGAGCTAAAATTATATGTATTCATTCAAAGCCATCAAGTTGTGACAGTGATATGTGTCTGGCAGGGTGATGCAGGCTTAAAGGACACCTATATGACGAAAACTGACATCACAAAACATGGCTTTGTTTTCCTGCCTGGTTGGTTAAATTTAGTCTCAGCTTCTTCCCTCACCTGTAATATATTTGGATCCTAGATGAGAATCTGATGAAGGCTGTGGCCCTGAAGAAGCGAAGGACCCATCATTAACTCTGCAGTTTCCATGGGCTGACAGCCCAGGGAATGACCATTACCATCAATCTTTTGGGCTTTCTCACATTTTTAAACCCAACCTTCCTAGAGGAGACAGCCACCCTCCCTATCATCTTGGCCATATTTTACCCTTATATTTTTCTTCCTGGTCCTTTGATCCCCTCAGAGATACTAGTTCAAAGTCAAACTCATTTTCTCAGTTGAGATCTGGCACTCGGCCTTCTGGGCTGAATGCTTGTTATCCCAGGAGTTACTGAGAAGACCCTGCTGTGAGCTGTTTGATGTTCTGGACTTCTGTTTATGGATAAAATTGATAAGTCTTTGTCTCACCAAGGGGCTTCTCTCTCCATGTGTGGGGTTAGAGGACTCATCTCTGTAGCAGGGTGCTGAGGCTGTGGGGGTGTGATATTATGAGTCATTATGCTTCTATACCTGACATGGGTTCTGGGCTCATCCTAGGACCATTCAATCATAAACATCCATGGAGAATGGGGAAATGGATGGTCTTAAGGAACATTGCTGCGAGGCTCAGTGCCTCTAACCCATCCACTGGGAGCCTCCAGCCCTAGCTGTAGCTCCTGCTGCTGCTGCCAGGGCACACCTCCTCATGCATGCAAGCCTTCTTCAGCAATGCTCCTGCCCTCACAGGGACTTTTGTCTCTGGGCTGCAGAATGTGGTGACAGGAACTCTATTCTGTCAACATAGTTCCCAGGGTGCAGGCCTACCTCATGCAGGTCCAGAGGTCTGTGTCGCTTCCAGCCAGGAAAAAAGCAAATACACTTTGACCCTTTGCTGAAGTTTTACCTGGAAAAGGTTTTTCATTTCAGATTTTTCTTTTTTGTCTTCACTTAGGCACCTCCTGCCTAGGAACAGCAAAAAAGTTTCCAATTCCTCTGTGGCCCTAATGATTGCCTCTCCAACCTGAATTGTGTTTCAAATAGCTGCTCTGGCTTTGTTCTACTTGCCTCAGAAGCAGAAAATCCCTGGGAGTTATATTCAGAGTTACAATTCTATAAATTATCAATTGTAATTGTTTCCATTTCCTTTTTTTTTTTTTTTCTTTTTCTTTTAGGAAAACTGCAGGTAGGAAGAGGAAGAAGCAGCATTTATTTAGTTCATCTTGGTTGTTCCCCCAGCTCTGGGCTGTGAACCTGGGTCCTTTGGATGTATATGTGTGGACTACGCTGGCTGGAGGCTGTGGAGTTTAACAGCTAAACCACCAGGGCACGCTGTTTCCTTTCTTTTTTTTTTTTTTGTAAAGGAAAGTTTCAGACAGGAATGAAGGCAAGTAGGTAGGCAGACAGGCTGGAAGAGAGGAAGAAGCACTTTATTTTTATTTAGCTGTTCACATTGGTTGTTCCCCAGCCCTGGGTCTTGAACCTGGACCTTGGGATGCATGTGGGACTGCTCCCAGGTGTATAGACCACTAGGCCACCAGGTGCACCTGCCTCTATTTCTTTTTATAAATTAATCATTTGAACCCCCAAAAGTCAGTGCCTGAGAGGCCTTAACAATCTACTCCATCTCACGACACAAGAAGAGACTAAAGTCCAAATAGGGAAGGTTGTCCTGTGATGTTAGACCCCTGGTTTCTGCGTCCCAGCTAAGAATTCCTTTTCCTTTGGACTGAGATTGTTAAATGTTACACAGAATTTTCTTCTGGAGGAAGGAATATGTACATGTGTTTATTCATTCAGCAAACACTTTGATTGCAGAGAATCGACGAATTTTTAAAATTTAATTTCTGAAATAAGCCTTCACAGCTACTTAACAAATGTGGCATGGCTGTCACTTATGGATGCTGCTTGGCTTTTAAAAAGCTTGATTTGGCTCCACATTTAATGTAAATAAAACAAGTATGGAATTCATGTAGACATGTAGGTTACTTTCCCTGACAGAGGTCCCTTCAACAGGCAATAACTCATGGGTCTTTTCTTTGGGGAGGAGGCTGATTTACCAGATAGAGGCTTGAGCCTCAAAGGTTTCTGCTGTGTTGTCAGCCTATGATGATGACTGACCTTTTTCTCCACTAAGCCTGAGCCCTCAGACTCTTCCATTGACTTTATAAATTAACACAAAAGGCTAATTTGATTTTGCTTGGAGTACAAGAAGACAGAAATGGAGGGTTAGAGAAAATACCCATTTCAGAATGAGCAGTTCTAAATCCCATTTGGCCTATCACTCCAGGATGGTGAGGGGAGGCTGGCACTGAGTCCACAGACCCAGCTGGCTCCAGGACATCACGTTGTTCAGTCTTTTGCTTACTAATCAGATTTGTGTTCTTACCCAATGTTCACTAGGTCACCACAGCTTCTTCCCCTCCCCAGAAAAGTTCCTAGTTTGGCCTTTACCTGGGGTCATTTAGAATCCAAGCTTAGGGTAAAGATAAGGAACCAGTGTCAAACTTGCAGGGTGGGTTAGATCTGCTTCTCGATGTTCCTAAAGTACAACCCCAGTGGTACCATCTTTCAGACCTGGTTCTACAGTCGTGAGAGGACTGGGACCAGGACAGACCTGTGGAGTCAGACCCCACCTAATCCCCGCTCTGAGGTCCACCATGCCACCACCCTTCTCCCTTGGCAAGACGATTGTTCCTCCTTTGGCCAGGAGGCATTTCCTTACCAAATACCCAACCTCTGAAGAAGGGAAGAGGAAAAGTATCAGTCAAGTTTTCAGGAAGATATCAGGTAAAGAATATTGCATTTTTCCTGTTGGCTTATTCTTCCAGATCACAGAAAGCCCTCATGTCCCATAAATCTCCTTATATAAGAGCTCACACCTTTCCCCCTAACTTTACTAAAATGTATGCCATTTAATGAGTACCCACAACTACTCATGATTTAGGTACATGGTCTTTCTTAATCTTGACACCTATAGCAGTTCCTACTTAAGCTAATGGATATTCTGGGTTTTGGAGTTTGCTCAGCCCTGTGCCTTCTTCCCGCTTGGGAAGAAAACCTACAATTCAAGGCTTGCAGTGTGATTTGTCACCACCACACCACCTCTCCAACAGACTTATGTGCCCCTGCTACCCGCTCATTCTCGAATCGGTGTGCCCTTGTGAAATAGCTGTTAGTTTACTGCCTCAGAAGGAACACTGTTCACATACATTCCAAGGACCTGGGTTTGTGTTCTGGATCTGGGGAGGAATAGCCAGTGAACATTTGAATAAAATAAATGCTTCTTCCTCCTTTTCCTGTCTGCTTCTACCTTTTCTTTTAAAACAAACAAGAGTCAACTTATACCCATACATTCAATGTACCCACAGGTCAAGTCAGTCCCACATCAATTCTTACTGCCCATCCCCTGGGAGAGGCCAGGTAGGCTAGACTTTGAACTCCACAGCTGGGTCTCTATTCTTCTAAGGTGATATGAAGCAGACAATGACTGTGACAGTGAATTACGCAGATAATGGATCCCATCTGCACTTAGACCAGGCTTGCTAAAGCATGTTCCCACAGGAGAAAGATAAGGCCTTATCCAGGAGATCAGTGCTTCTTTCCTAGAAAAGGCTGAGAGGGGTCAACACTTTCTGATGAGCCCATCATTAGAATTCTGCTGATTAGTGATCTCACTGAGCTATTTTGGAATCAAATGTGGCTAGGTGCCAGGTCTCAGGTCTCCTTCAATGGCTTTGCGTGGCTTTCAAAGGGAAGAACGGGTGGTGCTGACTTTTGGCTGAATGGGTAAGGGTCCAAGCCAGCTATATTATTCAAAGTCCAGAAGTGAGATCAGTAAATGCAATGTGCCTGAAAGGCAGGCCTTGAGCACATTTCCTCTGGTAGACATTAACTTATTAAATTGATCCCGATTGCAAATATAAACTTTGCCCCCATCTCACCTGGCAACCAGAAAAGAGGTGGATTTCAGTCTATAAAAGGGAACAGGTACAGCCCCTGGCTTCAAGCTCCAACATTGCCCAGCAGGATGTGGCACCTCAAACTCTTTGCAGTGTTCATGACTTGCCTGCTGCTGTTGGGCCAGGTAAGAAAGGACACATGTGGCTGTGTGGAAGTGTGATGGTGGTGAAATTGTAAGTGGAACTTGAGAGTCAGACTAAGTCGTGAGAATGCTTCCTCTGCTCTGAGGCTGTAACATCCTAGGCGAGATCATTCTTCCAAGGTGTGCAGCAGGGTACCAGTTTCTTCTATACCTGAGGTGAATTTATCTGTTTTATAGGTAGATGGCTCTCCAATACGGGAACTGAGTTCAGCAAAGAGGAGGCTGCGGAGAATGACCCCATTTTGGAGAGGGGTTTCCCTCAGGCCCATTGGAGCTTCTTGCCGGGATGATTCTGAGTGTATCACAAGGTTATGCAGGTACTTCACACGCGTGGGAGCAGGACTTGGGCAAAGAGGCCTGGGAAGTTGGGCAGAGAGTAGCACACACAGACCAAAAGATAAAACTGGAATGGTAGACTGCCTGGGCTGAGGCTGGGAGCTCCATGGAGAAACCTTCAGGAATTAAGAGCCAAGGGCAGCTCCACACAAGCACCACAGAAGAGCGCTGCCTCTCCTGTCTTCAGTCTTTTCCAAGATTGGACAGTCCCAGTAGAAAAGAGGAAATGAAACAGGTGACTCTGGGCACTTTCAGACCTTTGTCTTAAAATACCCTTTTCTTTTCCCTTAGAAAAAGACGCTGTTCCCTAAGTGTGGCCCAGGAATGATGTGCAGACCAGGGGAAAAGAGGAGAGCACTCGCCTATAGCAATGCTCCGTTCTATGGAATATTGATGAACCAAATTCTGGAGACACTTAAGTAAAGCAATTTTGTGTTTTTAATATTTAAAGACAGATGTATGCTTTAAATTGGTCTCCATGTCTGCTTAGAATGTTGATCTGTAGATATGCCTAACTAAATTTGTCACTTTAATAAGAGTTTATTTTTCTATGCATACTATTAAATGTCTCAAACTGAAATTCTGGCAGTCTGGAATTCAAGCTCTGAAGGGGAACGATTTGCTTTGTTGGCTATTGAAAAAAATAGCACTGCCTAAATAATTAGAGTCTGGAAAGTGTAGTGAGAGTTAACACTTTTTCAATATAAACAGAAAGGCAGGCTAAAGACAAAAGCGTAGCAATGGTTATTGGTCACCCCTGGCAAGCCAGCCCTAGGGACTAAGCCCCCCACTCTGTGTAGAGAACTACTCAGGAAGATGTAAAAGACCGGCAGCGCCAGTACTTGCTACCTCATGATCCCGCCAGTTTGTCTGTGACTGAAAATAAGGTAGAACTGGAAGAAAACTCAAAAGTTTAAGAAAATAAAAGTCCAAGGCACCAAGAGCAGCAAATAAACTGATCTACCCGTTCGGGCAGGACACATTTTGATCTAGACAAAAGGCCTCAGAATCAGAATTTCTGTGAGCAGAAAATGAAACCTGGATTGGTGGGAGCAGTCTTTTAAAGAAAAGGAGCACTGGACTCTAAAATTTAAATCATTACCTGAAAAAGGCAGAGTAAAAGTTAAGGAAGTGTAAAGAGCACAGGGTTTATAAACTTTAATACAGAAAATCTATTTGATATTTATTAAACTTAGTTTCTCCAGCTATGGTTTGGCATTATACAAAGCTTCTTAATGACACAGTAAAGTTAAAAAGATCTTTACAAATTGAAATGTGATACCCTTGTCTCCAAATATTTTAATTGCCATAAATTTGTTTAAAAATACACATTAAACGCATGTTTGACACTCTAAACTTTCTATAATCTCAATACCACAAAATACATATAATATACTATACAGATGTGGAAAAATCTAGTTAGTATATAATACTTTGCTCACCATTAACAGCTTTATTATGTGAAATGCACATACTGACTTAGAAATTCTAGCTTTTGAGCCCCAAAGTACCTCTGAAATTTTAATGTATTGCAACAAATAAAAATCACAGTATATAATTGAAATTTTGGTTGAAAATGTCAGATGCCTAAATATTTTGGGATAAAAGAAATGTGAAACAAAGATTGGATCATGTACAAAACAAAGGCATCCTATCAGACACTAACAGTACCTTTCTGCAGAATCAACAAGGCTTTTAGTTTATTAGTAACATCACCTCCCCTTCTCCGAAACCCTCCCCAAATATCAAACCATTATTCATCAAGTAATTTTAATTTCAAATAAAAGGATTTTCAATAAATATATAAGTATTTCCATCCTCCATATACAAAATGTCTTAAAATCATTCAAAACGGAGGCTAGATAGAAATTTTCTTAACTGTGCTTACCAACCCTATGTCTGGTCCTCAGTGCAGTACCATTTCAGGTACTGCCGACTGGGCCAGCCTCTGTTGGTGAGCCCTGCCCGCCCCACCCCCCGGCTCCCCCTCCACCCCAGTACTGTTGAATGCTCATGTCGACCATTTGCCAGGTGTGTGCATAAAGTTGTAAAGTGGGGACACTTCTTGAACAGCAACGACAAACTCAACAGTATGGATCATCGTAGCAGTGATTTGAAAGGCCGCATTTCCAAATAGATATTTTCCAGAGAAGAACATAGCAGGTAGAAAATTGCAATGGTTAAAAACTGAAAAGAAACCCACAAGGAAGCATTAAGAGGTCAAAACTGACTATGACTAGAATTTCTAGGTGGGAACTTTTTTCCATGCTCATTTAGAGACCTTTTTTGTTTGTTTCTTTTTAAGAATGGCAATTTATGCTTAGCTTAACAATGGTGAGGAGGAGAGGCCAATGCTGACTTCTGAAAGTCAATTGAATTATGTGATAGGTAGGTAGGCTGCTATCTTAGGAAGCTTAGAGATCTGTAAGTCTGGCATAGCCTTAACTCCAACAATGTTTTCTTCTGTGGCCACATTCTACCACAAAAAAGAGATTTAGATAGTTCTTCCCATTTCCTTTTCTGGAGATAGTTTCTTTTTAGTTAGCCAAAGCATTCATGTGAACAGTATCAGCACCTGCTTTACCAACTATTAATTACTTACTTCCTGCCACTTGCCAGCTTGGTTCTAGGGTCTAGAGGTCTAAAGTGAATTTCTACCTTAGAGACAATGTGAAAGTTAAGCTCCCCAACAAAAATTTGGCCTCTTGACACTACACATTCCAAGTTATTCAATGCTTATCTCTTCGATTTATCTTACTAAATAGCAACCTTAGAGGTGCAGTGTTAGTTATCATTGGAAAAATGTATGCCTCTCCACCAAATAAGAATATGACATGAAATCAACTGAAAGTGGAATGAGTTACAGGAGTCTATGTGGATCTGAAATGCTTTACTTCCCAAAATACCTAGCTTTGTTTAAAAAAAAAATCAGTCTGCCTAAAACAGTCATTCCCAGTAGATATTCCTGGGACCCAGAGGCAAACTCCTATTAAATTCAAAATACATAATGAGGCTGTCTTGTTCAATTAGCGACTGGAAAATTAAATTTTTTCCCACCCTGTGAGAGCCCTATTACACTACACAAGGGCTCAAATATATTTTAAAAGTTAATTTACTACAAATCATAGTAATTAAGCTTTAACAATCTAAAAAGGAATACACATTGCACCCTTGAACATTAATATTCAAGGTGTCAACAAGAAAGTGTCTTAGATCAATTTAATAAATAATGTGGAAATAGTTGCACTAAGCTAAAATACTAAACACACACATTTTTGACAAACTAACTTCGTGTTTTCATACATACATACATATATATAAAGTGTGTATGTGTACATAATTCTAAAATCCAAAGTTGCATACCCTCATACCTAGAAGAGAGGACAGTGTGCCTCTCCTCTGCACAACGAGGCATCACTCACTGGAGCGACACAGGCTGCTCTCCAGAGGCCGGTGGCCTCCAGAGCCAGCAGTTTTATTCAGAGCAGATGCCTTTTGTAGACTCTTGCTTCACAACGCAAGCTCATTTAATGAAAGTAATTTTCCAAAGTTTCTGTCATTAAATACAAAATGATGCTATCTGATCTTGCTGATTAAACCTTTCTTTAATGAAAAGAAACAAACAAAAATTAAAAAAACAACAAGAGTGAATCTAATAAAGTCACAAGTTTGTCAGTCAAAACGCAGCCCAGACGCCTATGGATATGCATCTGTACGAGAGCGCCCACACGTGACTCCAGACTCTTCTACCTTGAAGAATTAAATTGGTAATTGGTCAGCCTTCTCCACTCTTCAGCAACTCTGGCTGAATTTTACCTCAAATAATTAAACTGCTCATGAAATTAGATTTTGGCTTCTTGCCCAGAAAAAGGTACCAGTCAGGCAAGAAGGGGCTGCATGCATGCTTCTGGGCTAGTCCAGACCTGGGCGGACCATGGGTGCTTGAGTCACCCGGGAAGGGAGCGCTCCAAACAGCTCACTCCAGGTGGGCAAGGCCGCCACAGACAACTTCATCCACCACAGTCCACTCACTGGCTGCCTTTACAAAGAGTTCTGTGCTGCCTCCTGGCATATACGTGTGATCTTAAAGAGCAGTCAAGAAGTCAACAGAGTAATTTTTTAAATAGTTGCAATTTCTATAATTAACTATATATTAAGTATAAGTCATAGACTAAATAAGTTTTTAGCCACTTGTCAAATTCAGTTTAAATGGTTAGAACACTGAAGACACCTACTGAGGAAGGAGGAATGGTCACTTGTAAAGGAGTTTAAAGTATGTGCTGGAGCACATGAAGACACAGCAGAACTTTTGAGAAGATGGACAAAGAGGAGAAAGAGTGGTATTTCCACAGATCAGTACACTGAAAAGTCAATTATTTAGAACTAGATTTTGATCCACTGCCCATTACCACCTGGGTGGGAAAAACCCTCCAAAATGAAAATTTGAAAAATTCATTCTAAGATATAACACAGTTTTAAAGAGTGTGTTAGAGCAGCACCATAAAACATGCAGGAAACTTTGTTTTAACAAAATAACGGTGTGATCCCAGAAATGCTCCTGCTGCCTTTCAGGACACACAAAGACTAGAGCATATGGAACTCCGAGGAGCCCCATTAACTGCTGTTGCTAAAAAGTCTAGAAGCTCAGAATACGTTTTTTCATTTCTAAGACATCACTGCAAATTAAGGAATCCATCAGAAAAATCAGAGGAGGAGAGGACACATATCTACTTGATTAACAGTTGCAAGTTTCTTACTGAATAACTACCATGCTCACTGAGAAGTTGTCCTCTTAAGAAAAACTATTCCTAAAATAGTTTTTAAAAACACTAAGATTAAGTTAGAAAGACATCAGAGGCAATTTCTCCAAGGGGAAAAGACTATAAACATAAATTGTAAATTTCAATCTTCAATGATATGCAAAACAATGGTGAGGTATGAAACAGTTAAGCTCTATAAAGACGAGACCACAGGACAATGAAAGTTCACTAGCTTCAGAAATAAGTATTAAAGAGACTCAAACACAAAGAGCTCACTGTACCACTGGGTTTGGAGGTTTTCTATCCATTCTTTCCCTTCTCAAGCCTTGGCAATCATCTTTAATAGCAGGACAATCTTTTTTCCTGATGGGATGGATTCATTTTTGGAATGGGGAGGACAAACCATTTTTGAAGCAGCATGAACCAATAGGTTAGAATAAATCATGTACCAAAGAATTGGCTTTTCTGAAAGAATCCATCTTTATGTAGCCCCAAAGGAAGATTCAAAAGAATTGAAAATTCTTACTGTAGAAGACCAGCCATATGGACATTCTGGTCCTAGTGTAAAACTTCGTCTGTAAACAATCAAGAGTCTTCACTTAAAGGTAAGATTTAAGGCACACCAGACATGATAGGGGCACTAAACACAAAAGATAAAAGGTACATTTCTCATTTTTGACTATTATTATGCACCCTATAGGGAAAGGTACTTTGATACACAACTCTTACAGAGCTGGCTTCTTAAGCTCTATCCCTGCTCCCCTCCCCTTCCCAAGAGAGCTCACATTGAACCATCAGGTACTTTTCTAGTGTGAATTTTCTGATCCCATCAGAAACATGTTATCGATGAGGGCCTTCGTAATACAAATGGAGTAAATATAAAACAGGTTTAAAAGGAAAAGGAGAAATTCATCATCTCTGCATCAGGCATTAGAACTCTAAGTTGTATAGCAAAAGTGCACACACACTGAGGCTCTAGCCCATTCTTCTATAAGTACTGCATGCTCCTATCAGAGCATCACAATCTAGGGTGAGAAATTTTTAAATAAGAATTCTGAAGAGAAATTTTACCCTTCAAAATTCATCAATGAAAAAGAGACAGGCAGCAACCCTCAGGAGTTAGATCATCCTTTGTTCAACAGTAACTTACTGTTTCAAGTGTCAAATGATTAGCAACAAAAGAGAACACATGGTTTTAATAAAATCCAGAGTTCAAGATTGTCCTTTTATGAAACCATTCACATGATTACTTCTAGAAAGTGTGCCTGCCCTCTTTTATAATGCATTATATGCAAGTTAGTCACCTTGTGATTGCTATAGTGTTATTAACACGTTCACAGTTCTTGAAATAATGCATACCAAATCAGAGACATTTCATTTTACAACCACATAGAAAGCCATCTCTCATATTTAAGTGATTTTTCATGTGTAGAAGAATATCCTTAATAATAAGTATAAATTCTGCAATAATAAATTGTAGTTAAGATCTGAAATAATATCAGGTAGTAAGTGTAAAAAGAACATGTCCATATTTTAGATGAACTAACTCTTACTCTTAGAAGAGCTACCACAAAAAGACATCAGGTAACAAAGCTCCCAAAGTATATAAATAAAAATACCTACGTTAAATTTATGCTAAATATTTAAGAGTAAATGTATAGGCAGAAATAACTAAATTTTAAACTATCCCCAACTTGGGAACTTAAAAAAATTAAAATAAATAGTATTTCGACTGATTAGTTATGAATTTGCAACTGGAATTTCAATCTTATTACAGATCACTGAAACCACCTTATCAATATGCTGCAGATTTAAAAACATTTAAATAATTTTTCATATTGGGAATACTGAAGGGGTCAATTAACATGATGGTTTTGGGTTATAAAAACAGCAATGCATGAACCGGGGAGGAGAAAACCATTCCTCATTCTTAGTGTTGACTAGGTGGCGTGTTATGGCAGTTTTCCTTCGTGACGTGACACAGTGTTGTGGAGAAAATCAGAGGCAACGAGAATGTGTTCAGTTCAAGATATCAACTTGGCATCTTGGCGAAGCCAGTGCAGCCCCTGCCGGGCGTAACGAACTAGGTCTGTCATGACGCTTGCGTTAAAGATGAGAGGGCCCATTACTTTATCCAGGTCAGCAAAGAATTCTAGAACGTGAAAAACACTTATTAAATGATGCATATTCTTTTGAATCACGGCTTTAAATTTTCACTCCACTATAAAATAGTACTTAGATGAAGTAAAAACACACTCTATCAATGAGCATTTAGGTACTTTGTAAAACAATTCTGTTGAAAAAAGGTATAATTGAGACAGTAGAGGAATCTGATGGTACACGAGGTTTATATAACATAAAAGAGTTATTACTAATTTTGGTGGCTGTGATAAAGGAACAGTGGTCATGTTTTTGAAAAGCTCTTATCACCTAAGGTTGCAAACCAATGTATGTTGAAGTGAAATGTCATAATGTATGGTACTGGTTAAAATTCTCTAGGGGGGAGAGGGGAGGGGAGGGGAGGGGAGGGGAGGGGGAGGGAGAGAGAGATCCAAAATTTACTAGTGGTGAAGCTAAGGTGCTCCTTTTAGTCAATTTTTGAAAATGGCCATACAAAAAGTGAAAAAGAAAGAAATGGAAAAATATGGCTAGAAGACTGGTATCAGGGAGAAGAATAGAAAGTAGGGAGGACTTAAGACTTTCAGCTTTGGCATGACCTGGGAGAGTAGCGGTTAGGTCACCTGCCTCTGGAGAAGCGCAGTCCTCATATGTCTCAAAGACTGGGACTGTGTCCTTGGTTGGGGCAGAATTACCAATGTCAACAACTAAACGAAAATAAAATAAAAATGTTTCTTCCGCCTCTCTCTTACTGCCTGTGCCTTTCCTTTAAAAATTTTTTTTTTCAGTTTTGTAATTTTTTCAGAGCAGTACTGACAGTACTTAATATTTTAGAAACAAATTAGTCTTTTTAAAAATATAACTATGGGGGTGCCCTCATGGCCTAGTGGATAAGGCCACTGGATGTAATCAACGTATATCCTAAAGACCCAGGCTCAAGACCTAGGCCTATGGGAAACAACCAAGATAAACAAATACAAATAAATGTTTCTTTCTCCTGTCTTCCTGACTGCACCTTTCCTTAAAAAAACAACAACAAAAAACAAACACACACACATAAAAATAGCTTTACATTAGATGTTGGGGTTTCCCTTCTATAGTTCTCTCACATTTTACCCCTCTTTAAGGATGAGTCATTCATTTTCTTCTTCACCTACTTCTAGATATAACTGACATATATCACTAAGTTAAAGGAATATAGCATTATTTGATTTATATATAGTGAAGTGATTATGAGTAGTTAGTACTCATCATTTTCATCTGATTACCAGTTCATACTCTAAATGTTTAAATGTACTTTGTGACAAAGAACATGACTAATCACTTTAGCATTTCTCTACTAAGGAGCTATCTGAATAGATACAACAAAAACACACCTGCTAATAACATCTACTACTCAGATGGTGTTTATATAGCACTTTTCTGCAAGATCCTTAACTATTTTATAATTCTCAATGTTCTTAGTTTGAGAGATAATAAATTTAAGGTACAATGCCTCAAATGACCTAATATTAAAGAATACTAGAAATCTATTCATTCTGTAATCGCCTTCATGACTTAAGTTTCTTTTCTTACACCTAAAAATCCAGTATGAATGTACTTTCTTATATATAAAGCATCTCATATGTACAAGATGTCTGGTGCACCCCTGTGGCTCAGTGGCTAAGATGCAGGCCATGCAAAGTAGGGCGCAGGGGATGTTTATGTCTGGTCATAATCCTATGCCAATAGTCAAATTTACTGTTAACTACAGAAAATGAATCTACAGTAGAAAATGAATCTTATGGCATGGCTTTAAAAGAATAAAAGTACATATAGTAAGAGCTATACTTATAGAAGAGAGGCATATTTGTCTTAGACCAAAAGCTATTTTTAGTTTAGTTTCACAAGTACAGTGAAAGGTACCTTTGGACCAAATTCAGTTTATTTAGTATGACTGATAAGCAATGGAGTAAACTGATTATCATGTATACTAGACAATAAACTAAATGCAGGTAATTATTTAACTAGATCATAAAAACTCCTTTTAACAATTCCATTACTCAAAGTTTCTCCAGAGACCTACCAACCTTTTTGCTCTTTAGAAAGCTGTTCAGCTTGGTCCCAAATTTCGGTGGCATATAGGAAGTTGGATGTAACTTGAACATAGCTGGCTGCCATCTGGTGGATCCTCTGTGGAATGGTCACTGAAGAACTACTTGCTGAAGCACTACTGGCCCCGGAAGAGTAATTTCCTGAATTGCCAGGAGACAGCTTTGGAGAAACAGGGGAAGGCATCCCAACAGCTTTGCTACAGAGAGAGACAGGAAACTTGTTCGTAAGGATGTGGTGAACGTGATGAAATCAATATACTACTAGAGATTCCTACTCTGAAGGCTTCCAAAATTTAAAAATAGAAGGCTATCCAGAGAAGTCTAATTTCCTCGAAGTACTTAGGTCACTCAAGGCTACAGTGAATTATAACCGTATCCAGATGTTTTACTTTAATGAAAGGCAGTAAAACTGAGGAAGTCATACACCTTGCTAGTAGCAGTTGCAGGACTTAGAAGCTAGATCATCTCATTCCCAGCTCAATGCGCTTTCCATCTATTTGGCCACTAATTAGGTGCTTTTCATATTTTGTAGAAAGTTGGATGGAATTAGCAATTAACAAAAAAAGTTACACATGCTGATTTACAATGATGCACATCTCGAACCTATATAATGCTATGATGTACTTTTTCTTAAAGTTAAAATAAAAAGATAGTCCTGCCATTTGCAACAACATGGATGGGGTCTAGAAATAGTGGTTTTCATTCAAAAACAAAAACTCACAAAAATTGTGACAGTAAATGAGAACATCTTATTTCCCGTTCTTGTTGTTTTCCTTCCCCTGGCCCCCTCTTGAAACCAGGTCTCTGGGCTTTACATGTCCCGTCCCTTAGTCACTGAGCCACAGGCACATGCTGGACATCGCGTTCAACTCCATGATTTATGACACTTTCCTAGTTTAACCAAGTTATTGAGCTTGCAAATGGAACAGCTTTCTCAATCAACTATAATAATCTCAAGTTTATTGTCAATTAAATATTTCTTAGAAAACACATTGAAATATGGCAGGTTCATTTTGGCAGTACTAAAAATTATGGAAATGCTCAAGGCTGTAAAAAAGGACAGTGAAATAAGTGGGGGGGGGGGCGGGGGGGTGCGCAAAGAGGACTATTATTTGTTAAGAATATTTGTATCTGTACTTTCAGCACTGTCAATTTGAGTAAGAAAATACACAGGAAAAAGACAGAATGTCTATGAACACAAATATAATAAGTAAACAGGGAAATATTAAAAAACAAGGCCTCATGGTATTTTTTCTCCTTCTGGGGGTTTGGCGGGTAAGAGTGATGTGGGGGTATGCTCTGGTGTAGTGGTTAAGTCAGCCGCCTCCAAAAGAGCACAGTCCAGTACATCCCAAGGACCTGGGTTCACATCCCAGGTCAAGGGAGACCAACCGATATGAACAATTAAATAAATAAAATAAATTATAATTTCTAAAAATCCCCAATTAGAAATGGTTTTAATTTTTAAAAGTCATCTTTCCATTTTTGGAAATTGGACCCTACCGTCCTATACACTAAAATAAACTCACCACAAATAACATTTCATAGAATAAATAATTTACCTACCTTCCCAAGCCAGGTGATGGTGCTTGAGAATTATTATAAGAATTCTGTGGAGAAAACAAAATGCATTTAGTAGGAGAAAAATAACCTATGAAGTACTTGATATATTCAAAGGCACAAAGCTAGAAATGCTCTTTAAGAAGCTTTGTTAATTTAAAAGACTAAAAGTGTATGTGTGTGTGTGCGCACAAGTGTGCAAGAGAAAGTGATTTAGCTGAGAGCTGGTGTTCCAGAAGACTTAAAGGGAAACAAAGCACGAGGAGCACTTGGATAAAGACAAAGGGAGAAGGCAGAGAGGCGAGTTCCACTATGTACAAAGACTGCAGGAAAGAAATACATGTGAGCCACACAGCTTTCCTGTAGCAGAGGTTAAGATAAGGAGCAAGAGAGACCTTGGGGGCCTTGCAGATCTGGGTAAGGAGCTTGGACTTGACTCTGCAGATAGTGGCAAGCTACTGAATGGTTCCAAGTCATAACTGAAGCATGATTTAAAGATTTCTATGCTGCTCTTATGTAAAAACAGGAAAATATCTTAGGAAACTAAGATTAACAGTCTAAAGAAGGATGGTAGTGAAAACCAAAGACTATTTAAAAAGCTTCTGTATAAAAAGGAACCATCTTCTGAAATGTTATTAAGAGCTACTGCATAGGGCTACACAGGTTCTACAATTAGATATACATGCGTTTGAAAGTATTCCAGGAAATCTCAAATTTATCTGAAAGTTCTAAAATAACAGCCACTCCATACGGCCTGTAAAACATGAGGGCACTTTTGGGGTAGGGATAGGAGACTTTATAAATCTGTCTCCCAGTAAATGGGCCCTGCCCGTTTGCACACTTACCTTTAGATGCTCTGTCAGTGTTTTCGAGTACTTCAGAGCATTTTCTTTCTTCAGTTTGAAAAGCCTCAGGTACAGCAGAGACTGGCATCGCAGGCTAGCCAATGGTAAAGGGCAGCTTATTTACTAAGACAGCAGACTGGCCGCATCCACACACACTACCATATTATTGTGCAAGAATATAGGACTGGCTCATAGGAACAGATGAAGACATAAGGTCAAAACATCATTAAACCTTAGTCAAAATTAACAGATGTGTTCTTATTATGGTACACATTCTAAGTAGAGAAAGAGACCTCAGAGTTTCCTATTTGTTGATATTCAAAACTCAAAGCCTTGGCATGCCCTGGTGGAGTTGTGATTGTATCTACCGCCTATGGCCAACGTAGCCCACAAACATCCCAGGGCCTGGGGGAACAGCCAAGATGAACCACTAAATAAGATAATAAATAAGGTGATTCTTGCTCCTCTCTTCCTACTTGCCTGTACCACCTTTCCTTTGGAAAAAAATAAAAAGCAAAGCTTCACTCCCAGGACACCAAGACTATATATATAATGTAACGTATAACATATGCAAGAGGGGGAAAAAATATCACTGAAAGGTAGAATATTTAGTTCAAATCGCAAATAATCTAAAATTATGACGTGTCCTGGTGAAGTACTGGCTAGGTCGCTGCCTACGAAGGAGCAAGTCACATATGCCCCGGGTTTGAGTCCTAGATCTGGAGGGGAAGCAATCAGTGTGGACAACTAAATAAAAATAAAATAAAGATGCTTCCTCCAGCTCACTCTCTGCCTGCCTACTCACCTTCATTCCTGCCTACCCCTTTCCTTTAAAAAAAAATCTGAAAAACAAAAATTAGGAAACTCAATTATGAATACTACAACTCTAAAGGAACACATAGAACCCTTCTAACATGGCTTAAAAAGGCTCTGCAAGATGATCATTGTCTACTTCTCCCATCACTTTCACTTCTCACTGGTCATATTCTAGTTCCTTGATAGTTCCCAGTTTCTTTCCAATACCTGGCCCTTGTACATGTTTCTTAATTCTTTCTACCTTTTACTTATAATCACATATACATTTCTCTCAAAGTACTTAATTCATATGCAAATGTGACTTTATCCGATTAATCTCTGTCCCTATATAGACTATTAGCTCCATGACAACAGGACTGTGTCAGTTTTTTCCAGAGCTGCATTTCCAGTTGTTAAGCACAGTGCCAAGTTAACAAACTCTCAGAGATCAAGATCCTCCTTATACTGAAGAAGCTAAATGTTTACTCCCTAAAAAAGGTATATATGTGAATGGAGAGAAGGTATAACAAAAGATGATCCTGGAAAAGGCTCTTCTTAAGAAAATATTATAGCCCAATTCTACCAAGGTTTTTGTTAAGAGAATAATGGATAGGAGGCTGACAACAACTAAAATCTTTCAACAGGAATTATTTTCTACCCTTACCCATCAAGAATAGATTTATGACTGGGTTACGGATGACTGGGTCAAGAAAACTTTCAGAAGAACATAGCACAATTTATTATGGAACTGCTTATCAAGTAGCAGGTCAGAACTCACAACACTTACCAAAGTACTGTAAGTCTTTTATCTGCCGCTGTAGCATCTGGTGCCAAGTAATTCTTTAGCTTCATAGTGTATCTGTGAATTAAAATAACGAAGTATGTAAAACTTCATCTTGATCTCATGAGTTCCTTAGTTCTTAAAACATTAGAATCAAACCTAAATCAAGACAAAAAGACCCACTAAAGCATAATATTTCTCCTTATCCAAAGACAATAAAGGACTAAGCATCTTCTTCAGTTTTATTGTATATACAGTCATGCACTCACTAAATAAGGACATTTTAGTCAACATTTAGACCAAGTATACCCAGGTACACTACAGTAGTCCCAATAAGCTACACAATATAGTCTGCATGTATAGTAGGCTACATCTCCTAGATGAGTGTTGTAGTTACACTCTATGATGTTTGCACAATGATGAAATCACCCAGTGATGCAACTCTGAGAATGTATCTCCAGTGTCAAACACCATTGTAGTTATATCAGCCCCTTACTAGATGGCCCAAAGAAGTAATATTTATTGCCAGTGATTTGTCAATGATGTAGCTTGTCTTTCCACTTACTTGATAAGATCTGCTGTCTCTGAATACATAAGGAATGGGGATTTGGATTCCTGAGCATTTTTCTCTAGTGCATTCCCACATTCAATGAAAGATACCACAGCATCAAGATAGTATATAGCTTTCTCAAACCTATCAGACTGAAGAAAGAACAGAGGTAATGAGAACTATAAGGATATATTATGGGAATAAACAACAAATGAAGATTTAATTTAATTCATAAATGTGAAAATATTTACATACCAATGCATCTGCATTATGCTTTAGCTTTTTTGCTTCTTGTAGATAATGATCTGCTGAATAATTTCTGCAATATAAATTTTTGTAATAATTAAAATTGTAAACATTTTCATAAGGTAATACTAGTTTTTATTCCCTAGAACCAATCCATTTTCATGTCCTCAAAGAAGGCTATCACAGGACATTCATTTCAGTTTTTTCCAACATGTTTATATCAGGCCAAGAGCATAAATCGCTTTGGTCAATTCATGGCAAATTTTCTACTTAGGAAACTAGAAAGCAAGCTCTCTGGTATTAAACACTAACTTACCAACTCAAAAGATTTAGAGTAAATAAAATGTGGGCAGGAGAAACAACCTTTCATCAAAACAGGAAAAAACAACTCTAACTTATCCACATCCCTCAGGAGAATCATGGAATTAAGTTACAGGAGCAATACTTGAACTAGTGGGGACCCTTCCAATGAAAACCTGAAGATACTGTAGTTACAAGGCAAGCATGAATTCTTTTGGCCACTAAGAGGAATTAAAATGAGTTTCTTATATGCTGATGGGAATGGTTTCTTAAATGCATTAAATAATTCATACTCATCTCACCTGTCATCAAAGGCAAGCTTTGTTCTCCGAGGCTTAGAGGCTTCAGGGGTTGGTGTAGATGGAGGACAGTTCAAAGAGCTATTTGGAGCCTTTTCCTGATTTAAAAAAAAAAAAAAAATGTGTGTGTTTGTATATATATATATATATATATATATATATATATATATATATATATGTAACATGTTGAAAACTGTGAGGTTAAATTTAAACCAGAAGTATTTCTTGAGCTACTAAGGAAACAGTAATTGATTTCCTTGTTAAACTTTTGAAGCTTTCAATCTCATCCATTACAGTTTACCGCTGGGAATGAAAATTAAATGCAGAGATTTGAGAATATACTAAGTTTTTTATGGTAAAGCTTACATGAATGTGAAATATTCCTGAATATTACATTGCAATGTGGCATTACGACTATAGCTTTCCCCTCTACATTTTAAAAATACAGATCTATAAATGCTAAATTGAGATTTACTAGAGGAAAATGGAAGTTTCTGAAAATAAAGAAAAAGGTTTCAAACAGGTCAATATACTTTTCTTATATAAACCTATATGCAATTGCCTACACTGGAAATTAACAAGACTAACACTAACAATTTTAATAACTGTTAAAGGGCCACAAGATCTTGAAATCAAAGTGATCAGGCCTAGTTTCTACTTTGTCGATGACTTTAAGAAAAGTACCCAATGACTATATTTGATCCAACAGACTTCCTGATCACCCAGTAAACACCAATGAAACATAAGACACAAATCCCAACTTTCAAGAAGCTGACAAACCAGGAAGGAAGACACATGGGCATTAATGTTTTACCTCTGAGGTAACAGAAGCCAAAGGAGCAGGTGGGCTCATTTAATGACCATATTTTTTCAGGTTTTATGAACTAATCATGGAGATGACAAATTCTAGTTAAAGGATGGGGAAATGGAGAAAGAGTCAGTCAGCAGGTACATGAGAACTGAGACTGTGAAGGGGTCCAACAAGGCAGTCAGGTTCCTGGAGCACATGTGAACTAACTTTAAATTACTACAGAAAGGTACCCAGCTGGGGAAAGTCTTCTGTATCTCTCAATTTGAGAAGTTTTTCACAATTAAAATTACCTCAATTTAAGAATTAATTACCACATTTAATAAGCTCAATTATCGGCTTTTAATAGTCTAATTTTTCAACCCTCAAACCTTTGCATACTAAGTCACAAAAAAGAATCCAGTGATTTATATTCTTAAAATCTAGGTACCGGGCATGCCCCGTAACTCAGGCAGCTGAGATGCTGCCATGTGGACCGTGTAAAGCCGAAGGACCAAGTTCCAGATCCAGGGTAGGCTGAAAAACTGAAAAACTAAAGATGCTTCTTCATTCTCTCCCTTTCTTTTTTCTTTCCTCTCTTAGAAAAAAAAAAACAAAAAACAAAACACAGAATAATCCAGGCATTTTCTTAACACTGTCAGGGAGCTGCTTCTCCATCAGAATGGTTTAGAAAGCAATGCAAACAGCCTGGTAAACAAATGTGGCATCTATTCAAGTACAGCCTTGAAAAAGCTTCTTTGATCCAGGCCCCTAACCACAAACACTACGAATATTCCCTACACTGTGAGCATGCTGGAGAAATAATTCTAGTGCGAGGTCAGCTAAAGATACTTTTCTCTTCATGAATTGAGACTAAATAGTTGCTTTGTCACTTTATGTAACTTGCTTATACAATCAAATTTTAAAACACCCAAAGTCTATTTCAAACCATTGACAAGAACTCAATCATAGCAACTGAAGTTTTTTTTAAATTACAGCAAACCGAACCAATTCTTTCAATTCTGGGTTTTTATCTTAATTAATAAGCACGAGGCCAGCTGACTTACTGCTTCCGCCATTAACATCACTGCCTAAGTTTATTATCATGATTACAACATTTTGAGAGAAAAATGCACAAGTCTATCAACTTAATGAGATGATCACAGAACTTTCAAGGTACAGTGTTGTCTTGGGGAAGCCATGTGGCAGTGAGATTTATTTCAAAAGACTCCGGCGCCAACACCTTACCTTGACCTCCTTAGAGCCACTGGACGTTTTCCCTTCAGTCTTCTTCTGCTTTGATGTGGAGGAACCGCTCTTGCTGCTGCCACTGCTCTCCTTGCTGCTGGTGTTGCTGGACTTGAAGGAGGATGACTGACTAGCAGTCCTCTTCCGAGAGCCATGCTCTGTTTTTGCATCTTTTGAAGGAACAGGCCCAGCAGGAGACGGCAATAAGTCCTTTTCTTTTGTAGCACTCTGCTTAGATGACCTGGCAACCAAACAAATACCGTCATTTCTCTACATACTAGGGTGATGTGGTTTTTCTATTTCTCTTCACCTGCTTTCAGGACAAATTTGTTTTCCCAATTTGATTACTAGGACATGATTTCTGTAAATTTCGTGGGATAGTCATCTTGTCTCGTTTCCCCCAGCCCCACAGCTGAATATTCAATATACCATAATTTTGGCTTGCCACATAACAAGTATTCGATAAATATGAGATGAACGGTGAATTAAGACATTTATGCTTATAAGGTAGTCAATTACCTCCAGCAAGTTACAGATAAGCTTGCAATCTACCCCAAAAGTGGTAACGTTTTTTTTTTTACCCATTCTTCACTAAGAAAAAACAGAGGAAATGACTGACTCTTAAATGCTTTTTATTCCAACTAGGCAAAAGCAAAAGTTATCCCTACTTGGGGTCTGTATGTGTACACGTGTATGCAGATATAATGCCTAAAAAGAACATTCTAAGGGCACATCAGGAAGTACCCTCTAGCTAATGATATATATAATATATATATATATACACACACACACACACACACACACACACACACACATATGCAACATGCTTTGAGGACATACTCTCTGTTGCTAGATGGCTTGTGGCCTGCTGAACTCTTGTCCTCTGTTTTGGGTTTCTTGCTCTCACCGGCACGGTTATCATCTTCATTCTGGATGAAAAAAAGAAAACAGCAGCTACCAGTTTTGATTTTTAGTCCTCTAACTTCAGTTTCCAGTACTAGTCCCCCCCCTTCAACTAGTTTAAAGCTGATAAACTTTAGAAAGAAGATAATAAATTAAAATTTAAAGCTGAGGGAAAAGTTTCCTATTTTCAGACATACTGAACTAAAATACAGAAACACTTCTCCTAGTCTTTCAGATGGCATCTTTTCAGTCTAATGATATTTTTGGAGGGAATGGCATCCAGGAAATTATAATAAGGAATTCACAGATATAATTCATGCATCAGAAAATTTACTCATTTTTAAAAAGTACATAATTCAGTGGCTAGTATATTTACAGAGCTGTACAATCATCACACAATCAATTTTAGAATATTTTTGCATCCCAAAGAGATGCCCTGTACTCTTTGGCAATCACTGACCCACACATTTTATCTTTCTGGATTTGCCCATTCTATTTGCCTTTTCTATTTGGCTCTCTTAATACACATATTACTAAGGTTCATCCATGCTGTGGTATGTATGTATCATTACTTTATTCCTTTTTATGGCCAAATATATTCCACATTTATAAGGAGATACCACAGTTTGTTTATACATTTATCAGATGATGGCCATTTGTTTACCTCCACTATTTGGCTAATATGAAGCAATACTGCTACATTCAGGTATAAGTTTTGTGTATAGATAAATGTTTTCATTATACCTAGGAGTGGAACTGCTGGCTCATAAATAGCACTCATAATAAATATAAACAACTTTTTGAGGAATGCCAAACTGTATTCCAAAGTGGCTTCATGATTTTACATTTCCACCCCGTGCTATATGATAATCCTAATTTTTCCACATCCCCACCAGTACTCATTGTTGTCTATCTTTTTTATTATAGCCAAGTCAATGATTTTTTTAAAAAAAACAAGTTTGCTGAAACAAAAGCTGTCAGCCCATCTATAAATGCTAATGCCATTTTCCCACGTGAATCTAAGTCTTCCCACTGCCTTAATCGTTGGGGTGCAAGACTGTAACGTTTTGCCATAACAGAAGAATTTGTTCCCACAAGTGATTTAAAAATGGACACGTGAAAATATGAGAGAAAGGAATCTATTTCATTGCTCCTTGGCTGGGTGTCCACTCAGGACCACCTGCCTTATCTTCAGGAATTTTCCCTGACCCTTAATTTTACTAAAGCCATGAATCTCAAAAATCACTACTAAGTTTCATGGTATCACATATTTTATTACAAAAAAAAAAAAAAAAAAAAAGAGCTTACAAGCAATAAAAAAAAACTTGGGAGGAATATATGCCGATGAGATGTGGAGAGGGGAAGAGATATGGGGCACTTATTTCAAAGGAAAGTATTGTGTTTTTTTTAACAACCAATTATATATATTGTAAAATTTTAAATACAAGTAAAAAAGACTATTTAAAACACTGAAAATCTTATAAAGTAGCTACTTCATTTTTTATTTTTTAAAGAAAGATGCAGGTAGGAATATAGGTAATTAGGCTAACAGGAAGAGAGAGGAGAAAGAAACATTATTTTTTTAATTATTCATCTTGGTTACACGAGCCGGCCCCACAGCAACCCAGGCCCTGGGATTTGGGTGGACTGCATTCATCAGAAGTCAGCACTACTCCACCAGGTGAGGACCATGCAATATCTTTTAAGTACATAAAGACCATTTTTATTTCCATAGAAGTTTTCTTTCTGTTTTTTAAGAAGCACCTTTATTTTACTTTTACCTATCTGACATAGAAGCAAGCACTTCTTTCATATAATTCTATAAACTGAATCTCATAACCAAGTCTAACAATCTGAGGGTGTGGGTTATAAGGTTGGCGGATCTTAATGGTTTTCTAGTCACATAAAGCATTTTTCTACTATATAATAATGGAAACTTCTTAGCTATAGCACTGAAAGTAGTTAAATTTGTTTTTAGAAATCCAAACTTCAGGATGTACCCTGGTGGAGCAGTGGTTAGGTCAATCACCTCCGAAGGACACAAGCCACATACCCCTGGGTTCAAGTCCAGGGCCTGGTGGGAAGCAACCAGTGTGAACGACTAAAATGAAAAATAAAGTGCTTCTTTTCCCTCTCTCTCCCTGCCTGCCTGCCTACTGCTACCTTCATTCCTATATGCACTTAAAAAAATCAACCCAAACTTAAAAAAATCTCCAACTTTGAAGACGAAAAAATAAATACAAACATTATAATCTGCCCATAGTATTATGGTTTTAAAAAAAATTGGAGAAGAGAAATATCTGGTTCACCTCATTAAAAAAAAAATACTATGCTTGTACTATCTTTGCATGCGTGATTCTCGAGGTCAACCGGAATTGGGGTCATGTTCTGAGTTCCCCTAGTGCAGCCATTTTGGTGCCTATTTGTTCAATTGCCCATGTTTTGAGTATTTTTAAATCTTATTCACACATATGTACCAAGGGAAATTATACTATTTTTCTATACAAATTTACTTTCCTCTAAAACTTCCTCAATAGAGCTAAAAATAAAACCAAAACCCTGTTTTTTCCAGTCTTCATCGATATATGTAAGTTGCTCAGTTTTTTTTTTTCATTTTATGTCTATTAATCCTCCAATCACAAACATTAGTAAGTTACCATACTTCTTGGGTCTGAAAAAAAGCTGACCTTAAATATACACCAAGCTTCACCTCTAAATTCAAATGATCCTAGAAGTATTTAGGGATGACAACTGGCTATGTTCCAGCAGATACTCTAAGTTCAGAACTTGCAGATATCGGTTTTCAAAGAGGGAAAAAAACAAAGGCATAGCTACGTACAAAGGACTGGTGAAATTTTGAAGACTTTATTTAAATGAGTAAAACCAATTTTTCCGCTGTAATTTTTTAGTTTAAAATCTATGACTTGCAAGCATACCAGGCAGCTCAGGTTCTAAAGCAGAGGCAGGGTGTGGACCACGTACAGCCCAGGGACCAGGGTTTGTTACTCAGGGCCGGAGGCGGCGAGGGTGCAGGATAGTGGAGGTATGGGATGCTGGTGGTGGACAGGCAACAAAGTAAACAAATAAAAAGTGCTGACTCCTCTTCCTTTTTCCTTAAAATTGCTTCTTCCTCCTGTTCTTTCCTTCCTCATTTAAAACAAAACAAAACAAAAACCCTGTGGTTCAGCAGCTAACATAGGTGCAGGCTATGTAAAAGCTGAGGACTGGAGTCTGAGACTCAGATACAAGAGGGAGAAGAAAAAACTAGTACTAAGGATGGACTGTGACAACTTGGAGAGTATGTATTCCAACTATAGACATTTAAAACCTAAACTGAAGAATTTTGTGAAAGCAAATTTGTAACGTCTGCTTCTCTCTCACCTCAACACCACTAGCCAATACTTTAAACAGAAGTGCTGGTTCATCTGACTTGATTAGACAACATGCTGCTTTGCAAGAGGCGGTGGAAAGAGGCACAGTCGACCTCAAGACTATTCCGTCTGCAGCCTCAACTGGACCAGCACAACCTCTATTTTCCCTCATAGCTAGGAAACTCAATTAGTTATTTTTTGGCTTTGAGATGTCTAAAGCATCTCAGAATCTAATGTTTAAAACAAAAACCCTGGCACGCTCTGATGGACTATCAGAAATGCCACCGGACGTAGTTCACATACAACCCAAGGACCACGGTTCAAGACCCAGGTCCACAGGTAACAACCAAGATGAACAACTATTAAATAAAATAAATAAATGTTTCTTCCTCCTCTCTCCTGCCTGCCTGCCTATTCACCTCCATTTCTGCCTGTACCCTTCCTTTAAAATAAACAAAAACAAAAAACAAAACTTTTACAAACCTTATGTTTCCTCTTGCCTTTACTGGAAACTTTTTCTGAGGCTTGTTTCTGAGCCTCTCTTGTGTGCTTTTCTGGCACATTTTTCTTCTCCCCCTTGGGTGGCTCTGTTTCTTTGTAAGGCTTTCCCGGTATTCTAGTCAAGAGATTCAGGTCAATCTTCACAATAAGTGGATACCTGTCATCAGGCTCACTGAGGGGTGAAAGAAGTTCCTTCTCTTCCATAGGAGAGAACATTCGTTGCCGAAAAAAGCTATCTTCTTCCTCCACTGAGGAAGGTTTAACGGGAGTCCTGTTACTTTCAGGGTACTTAGGGGTTTGTGAGGAAGGAGGAAGGCTCTCGCTTTCATCCGAATCTGAGGATGAGGTATCTGTTTCTATGATCTCCCTTGATTTCTGGGAAGATTTATTCGTTGACTTGTATTTCTTTTTCTCCGCTGAAGGGCGGGGAGAAGATTTGGACTCCTTTTTTATATTGGGTTTCCTTGAGCCTTTGGTGGCGGCTTTGTGTCGGCTGGAGGGCATGCTGGCAGCTATATCGACAGGGGTTTCACTCTCTATCTTCAGGCCTCCACGCGGCTCTTCAGCGGTTGCCTTCTCAGCCTTTTTGGGTTGCTTTTTGCCGACAGTTCTCCTCTGTGTTGTGCTGTCACTCTGTGCAGGAGACTTCTGCCTCCCACGCCCACTTTCTGATCCTTTTTGGGCAGTTTTGGAGTCCCGTCCGGGAGTAGCAGAACTAGTTTCTTTAGGACCACCTGGATCCACGTAGCCGCTGCCCGTGCTCTGCTCTCGGCCCTCCTTTTTATAGCCTTGAGATGATGGAATGTTACTGTCCACAGAAGAAGCTGGTGACACTTTATGTGGGTTTACTTTATTCAACCAGTTATCAAGTTGCCATTTGTTTGTTGGTGGTGGTTCAGGCTGAAAAACAGAAAAACAAGTAAACTTTTTTCAATACTGAAGCTATCTCTCCCTTACACTCTCAAGGAAAAGGAACAAATACAATGCCTAATGACACAAAAGCAAAAGACTGAATATGGACTATGTGTTCAATCACATGAATGCAAATATACCTTAATGTTTATGCTCAATGAACTTTAAATTCTAAATATTCGTCAGAAATCCAACTTCAAAAGCAAAATTACAAATAAAAACCTCAAATATTTAATTCCAAAAGAGAAATAATGTAGTACCAACAGAGATTTTTAAACACATTTTATCAACCTACAGTAAAATTTTACTACCTAAGACTCCTTCTATTCACAGTAACTATATAAATCGAATTACCATGTTGAAACACAAAAAGAAAGCCCGAAACTAAATAAGTTCAATGTCTAAGGCACGATGGCCTCAAGTAGCTCCTCAGTCTTGCTAGACAGGACTTGAGTCTAGTAACAAGGAAAGGAAGTATCCAGGTTTCCTTCGAGGAACATGGTCCACTCATCTTGGCAGCACAAGCAAGCGTCATCCCTTCACTGCTTACTTGAGTCACATGGCAAATGGCAACCACCAGGGGCCTTGCGAGGGCACAGAAGGCATGACCCTGCTGCCCTGCTCACCTCAGGGGACGCACTCTGGGATGGCTCATTTGCCTCACTGTCACTGGAACTGCTTTCACTCTCTGAGTCAGAGCCAGAGCTGCTTTCAGATCCGCTGTGGCTGCTAGAATCATCCCTGGAGTTATCTGCTCCTTCACTGTTGTGGTGTGAAGGTTCAGAGTTACTAAGAGAGAAAAGACAAATGACAAAGATTATTTTACAGCAACAAGAAAATATTTGAATCTAACAACCAACTTAATTTAAAATGCTTACTACTATGCTATGCTGTTAGAATTCTATGAATCCAGAACTTTGTTATAAATGAAACCAATATTTCCTTTAAAAGTTAATTAATACTTAGCATTCTACAATTTATTTTAAAAACTGTATTGAAGAAACATTGCATTATTAGAATGTTATATAGGTGTATGGTATGCATCATCATAAATCAACAAATCAATATCTAAATAAAATGCATTAAATTTACCACCAATAGTCCAATTCTATCCATTACCATAAAACTGACCTCTTTTACCAGATTTGTAACATTCTCCCTTCCCTTATGGCAAGCACTAATTTGGTCCTATAGACCAAACTGGTTCGTTTGTTTGGATTTTCTGTATATACCACAATAGTCAAGTGCAATTATGCTGTTTGCCTTTCTCCTGACATTTCACTAAGCATAGTTCCTTCTAGGTTCATCCATCTGGAAGTACAGACCTTTTCTTTATTTAATTTTTTTAAAGAAAAGGTGCAGGCAGGAATAAAGGTGAGCAGAGGTAGACAGAAGGAAGAAAGAGGAAAAAGAAGCACTTGATTTTATTTAGTTGTTCATTTTGGCTGTTCCCCAGAGTCCTGGGATGGGAACCCAGGTCCTTGGAATTTATGTGGTCTGCACTCTTGGCTGATGAAATCACCACTCCACCAAGGCATGCCAGTGCATGCCTTTTAAAAACCATTTTGAACAAGTTATCACCTCACATCCGTGAGACTGTCATTAATGCACGCGTACATGCACAAGCACGCACACACACGCACACACACACAATAGTAACAAGTACTGACAAAGGTGTGGAGAAAAGGAAACCCTTGTAATGTTAGTGGGAATGTAAACTGGTACCATTTTGGAAAACTGTATCAAGAGCCTCAAAAAGTTAAAAACAGAACTACATGTGATCCAGCAATTCTACTTCCAGGTATCAGCAGAATATAAAAAGCACTAATTTGAAAAGATGTATGCATCCCTGTGTTCATTGCAGTGCTATTTATAATAGCCAAGAACTAGAAACAAACTAAGTGCCATCAACAGATGACTAGATAAAGAAGATAAAAATTTGTCACTTGCAACAACATGGATGGAACTAGAGGGGATTATGCTAAGGGAAACAAATCAGGAGAAAGACAAAATACTAGATGCTCTCCCTCACATGTGGAATATATAATGAAACAAAGCAAATGAACAGGCAAAACAAAAACTAATTCTTGGACACTGACAATAGAAATGAGGTTACCAGAGGTGTGGGCAGGTATGGGCTGTGAGAAAAGGTACTGAGGGTCCAATGGACAGTGGTAAAGGACTATTAGACATTTGGTGGTGACCATGGTGAAGTGTTATTGTACAATGGATGAAGAGTAAAACTGCACATCTAAAAATTATATTGTGTTTAAATCAAAGTTACCCAAAAAAAAGAAACAAATAAAACAGTAAAATTAAAAGAATAAATAAACAGGCATGCCCTGGTGGCTCAGATGTTAAGGTGGTTGGGGAGCAGTTTGCATACAGCCCAAAACTAGTAAGGGGTGGGGGTGGGAGAACACAACTAAATAAATAAAATCCTGCTTCCTCCTCTCTTCCGGCCTGCTGCCTTCTTTCCTCTTAAAAGCAAACAGACAAAAACACATCTTTAAAATAATAGTTTTAATTTATAATTTATGTAACAGAATTCACTTATTTTGGTGAGCCCTGGTGGAGCAGCGGTTAGTCAGTCTTCTCCAAAGAAACAAGCCACATACCCGAGGTTCAAGTGGGGAGGAGAACAACCAGTGTTAACCACTAAAAATAAAATAAAGTCCTTTTTCCTCCTGACTGACTGTCTTCTACTTGCCTTCACTCCTGCCTGCACCTTTTCTTTAAAGAAAACGACAACACGAAATTCACTTATTTTAAGTGTATAATTCAGTAAGTTTTTAGTTCACAGTTGTATAACCACCATCAGAATGAATAGTATTTATAAGGTCAACTAGTATATCTACAATGTTACCAGGCTGATCCGTTCCTTTAAAATAAAAAGAAATAAAGAATGCCTACCTCCCTGGTGTGCTCCTTGGCATTGTCTTATCACAATCCTAGAATTAAAACATGAGAGGAAATCTGTGAATGAATAAACAGTATTGTATCTGCTGAATGTGAATAACACCTGAACTCTTAATGGAAAAACTGCCTTCTCAAATGCGTGCATCAATGTTGACTTAACATGTATGACACATTGTTTTACCTAAAGAATAACTGAACTGCCAGGATAAGATGAAAAGTTCTGTTAATGCTTCTTCTTGTCAACAATCCCATGTTTTATGAGTAAGTTCTGATCTATGTTAAGTATTAAGGAAAAGTCATTTTTTTTTTTTTAAGGGGGAAAAATGGAAGTTTAAAGACAGAGCAGAAAACTACAACATTCCATAAAGTAGAAAGGAACTTATTTTAAATAACTGGGTCATGTTCTATTTAGTTATAATTCTTATAAAATACAATGAAAATAAATACTGTATGAGACTGGCAAAATTATATAGTAGTAGACACACCTGTTCCCCATCACTGTCTTCACTGCTGCTTAGTTTTAAGTCATCTTTTAACATACTAGAGGGAAAAGGCAGAAAGGATGATTATTTTTGGAGCAGTTTATCATGGCATACCAGAGTATTAAATATCTACCAATAATTCTAGACATAATCACTGTGGTAGCCAAAGAATTAACTGAAAAACAAAGAACCAATAAGCTGCACTCAGTCCAGTTTGGTTCACATTCAGAGTAAAAACTAAAAGGAGGAACTTAATTTTGCAAGTTCTAACTTTCATGTAAGTACAATATTCACTTTATTTGTAATTAAACAAAAACCACCTTCTACAAACTCATTAATTATTAACACAAATTACCATACTCATACCAAACAGTCCACTAGAAAGATATAATACTCCTAAAAAGAAGGAAGATAAAATGAAAGCATCAGTAATTCTTGTTCTCTGTTCCCATTGTTCCATGAAGAGAGATTTCTACAGCTGGGTAATTATGAAAATCAGAACACAAAGTAAAAGATCCATTCACAAATACCTCACTATGAAAGACAAGTGCCCACTAAAAAAATAACTATGGATATGAACCTTGGTTATACAACAGAAATGACAATGTAAGAATTAAAAATAAACTCCAGGTTCAAAATCTTCCTTCAAAATTCAAATCAACTAAAAACCCCATAAATACTATACGCCAATTGTTTCTAGAATCAGTTTCTGAAAATAAGTTTAACGATTTAAAATGTCTTTAAAATATAAAACAAGATAAAAAGTTCAAGTAATAAACCACAAAGCAGCACTCCTTGCCTTTTTATGTAAGTGGAAAAATTATAAGCTCATTACCAGTAGTTCTATTACCTTTTATGCTTAAAATTTCATGACAGTCTCCAATTAGTGGAAAGGAAATCTGCTTTCACGCTGGTAACTACTTATATTGCCCCCTCAAGCTTAACCTGAGTTTCTAATCTGACCCCTAAATCAGAGTTATATGAAAGATCTCCCATAATCAGAAGATTGTAGAATTTTGGAAAAGTATTTCAAAAGCTGGCCCAATTAAGTGGGACAGAAAAAAAGTTTCTGTTTTTGTTTTTTTTCTGGACAAGGGCTTAGTACATCTCCATGACTGATTTCCTGTACTTACACTCTGCATTCTCTCAGCCCTTGTGATTTAACAATGGCAGCTCAATGAAGCTGTTTACACAAGTGAATATGTCAAAGCTTTAACCAGACTACTCAAAGTCCTGCAAGCTACACTTTTGTTCCCTAGGCAACCAAAGTGATACCCACATATACAATAGGCTCATTTCAGTTCTTGCATATGAATGAATGTGAATGAATAAGGTAAACAGGAATATAATTTGATTCTTCAGCAGTGAGGGGTGACTTCCTGTATTCATGTTCTCAATCTCAGTTCTCCCTAAACTCATCCCAAATGGCTACCAGGCTGGGGTTATCAGAAAAGATAGGTCTTTTGTTTTAATCATCCTGCTAATTTGTAGTCTCAGGAATTCAGGAGTTCATTCTTTAAGATGGAATTTGTTATCATCCCAAGCACTGTTCTATTATCTTCTGATATATATAATTTCCAAGTTCAAGTTTTGTCTATAAAGAAAACTTAAAGACAAGACAAACTGTTGCTTTAATAGTCTACATTTAATGGTTAAATGAAGGACTAACTAAGAATAATGTTGCTTTTTTAACTTCTTTTTTATTAAAAGGAAACTAAACATACATACAAACACACACACCTCTGAGAGGAGACAAACTCATCTCAGAATAAGGACAGGCAAACTATGGCCTACAGGTCAAACCTAGACCATCACCTGTTTCTGAAGTGAGTTTTATTGGAACACAGTCACACCCATGGTCTGTGGCTTTTTTTCATACTACAGAACAGAGCAAAGGAGTTGAGAAGGAGATCATCCTGGTCCTTAAAGCCTAAATTATTTTCACGACTTAGTGCTTTACCTACCGTTGGCCTCACATATTAAGTACATATTTCTAAGTGTTATTCTAAATATTCGGCCATTATAGATAGACTTTTAGCAAAATATACAAAAATTAAACTTACGATTTAGATTGGTGCCCATTTGAAGTTTTAGAAGAACTGTATCTTTCTAAAACAAAAAATGCAGAAATCAGCAACTGAAGCGAGATACAAATTTTTCATCCATCCAAATAGCAATACTTTAAAATCTGACCATAGAAGATATCGGTAGAAATAGACACAATTATATGCTGTTAGTAGGACCATAAACTCATACAATCTTCTTGGGGAGCAATCTAGTAATATTATCTTATCAATACTGTAAATACACATACTCACTGAAACAGCAATATTTAAAATAAGTATATCCAGAAGACCACACACACACATACTCACATAAATACTTATTATAGTATGGTTTTTAACAGCAAAAACTGGAAACAAATACCCATCAATTGAAACTACATAAATAATGGTGTATTCATATACTATCACATAATTTTAATGTTAAAAAGAATGAACTAGAACTTCATACTGATATAGAAAGAGTTCTACAATAAACTAAGCAAAAAACACAGATAATGAGTAGATGAAGCTTATGATCCCATTTGCCAATAGTTAACTTTGAGAAGAGAAAATGGGAGGAGTGGCAGGAATAGATGAAACATTCCTAAAAGATTTCTTTCTTTAAATAGAAAGGGAAGGAGGAGAGGAAGAAACATATTTATTTATTTGGGATTTTGTTTTTGTCTTTGTTTCCTCCAGACTCCAGGTCATGAACCCAGGTCCATGGTCCACACCCCAGTCATCTCAGACACCTGAGCCATAAGGGTGTGCCTAAAAAGATTTTAAGAGAGAAGATATACTTCCTGGCCTATAGCTAGGTATTTCCTGCATATCAACAATGTTGGGCCCCATTTTCCAATATTACGGACTTAAGGCAGGACTAAGAAATGGATATATAGAATAACCATGTTGACATTAAAAGGGATATACTTCTAAATCTGCCTCTTTGTAGATTACTAAAGACAAGCTTAGGATCAAAAAGTTCCACATTTTTCTCTCTCCAAATAGTTTACAACAGTGTGAAATCTATCTTATTTGAGAAGTTAATGCCTTTGATTAGAGAACATTTGTTTGTTACACAGCTATATGGCAAAGCCCAGACATTTGTAATGGTTCCTGATGTTCCTACAGCCACCATCTTTGGGGACCACACTAAAATTCCCTAAGTATTTCTGAACTAGTTCTTCTGATAGGCAAAGAGAGTGGGGGCTGGAGTAGACATGTCATGTAGCAGACAAGGGACTTTCTCCTCAGACCAAACCCAGGAAAAATAAAGACATAGGAAGAGAAGAGCAATGGTCAACAGCCAGGTCTGGGTCTGGGGGAAAACAACCAGTGTAAACAACTATATAATAATAAAATAAATGCTTCTTCCTCCTCTCTCTTCCTGCCTGCCTCTACTTTTCCTTTAAAAAAAAAATGGAATAAGAAATGCAAAAGAATTATTAAAGCAATGCATAATATGACCATAAGAAATGAATGGCCAATAAACAGCTTAATTTGAAAACTGAGAGGGGAGATTACTCACTTTGTTCTCCAGGGGCAAAATTAGACTGCTGAGACTCCTAAGAGAAAAGGACATAAAATTACATAATGACATGAGGAAAGAGATCCATTAGTGAAAAACACTTCAAATTAAACTATATAATTCCAACTAATTTGACGAACGATCCCAATGAGTTTCTAGGAGTGCATAAAAGAAAAAATATGAAAAGAATTTAATGATCTCATATGATCAGCTTCAGCGATTTTGTGGTCAGTAATGGACTTTCTCAGAGCTTAATACAAAACAAGGATCAAACTACCTAAAAGTCTTTATCATTCATTTCTTTTCAACTGTATCCATGACATTCATATTTTAATTAAGAGCTCAGAGAAAGCAAATGATTTCAATTTAAGATTCTTGGTCTTAAAATTTTTAATTAAGAAAAGGGTAATACTAAAAAACACACACTGGTGTGAAAACAGTCAAAGAACATATATAGACTCAAAATATACCACTTTTATGGATAGAAAAAACCCTATATGGGTATTTGCATGTGATTTTATTTCCTTCCTCTCCTTGCTTTCAACATCTTACAAATAATTAGTAACTTAAAGAAGAGACTGTCATATACTCCTTTGTAAGTCTTAAACTAGCCCAATGCCTAGCATTCAGGAAGCACTAAGAAAAAGGAAGCCAAATGTCAATGTCAGTGAAAGAAACTTGTCTTTACAAACCCAATTTCTGTGATCAGAATAGCTTTGCAAATTGTGCATTTCTTTAGGTTGTCTGTGGTAATGATGTAGAATTAAGTTATACAAACATCCATAAAGGTGTACTTTAAAATAAACAATGCTCCTTGAAAATAACAATTATCAGTGAAAGAGAAATCCAAAGAGTCAAAAGGCTAAAGTATAGTTTTGCTTTTAAAAATGTTGTATACTTACTTCTGTAGACAAGTGATTTTCAATAAAGATGCCAAGACCATGCAAGATGGAAAGAATAGTATTTTCAACAAACAGGGCTGGGACAGGTGAACAGTAATTATGTGAAAGAATATTGCTTACCTCAGACAAAATAAAAAATTAAAAAAAACTGGATCTAAGACCTAAATGTAAGAGCTTTAAGTAAAAAAACTCTTAGAAGAAAACAAAGTGCCAAATCTTAATGATCTTGGATTTGGCAAAGAATTCTTACATATGATACCAAAAGCGCAAGACATACACACACAAACACAGGTAAGTAGACTTCATCAAATTAAGAGCTTTTGTGCTTCGAAAGACACTATCGAGAAAGAGAAAGACAGGGAGAAAAGACATGCAAATTAGATATCCGATAAGGTACTTATCTACAATATATAAAGAGTTCTTACAACTCAGTGATAAAAAGACAATCCAGGGAATTTATGGGCAAAGGATTAGGATAGCCATTCTCCAAGGAAGATATGCGAATGACCAATAAGCACATAAAAACAGAAAAGAAAGAAAGAAAAATTAAGGAAACAAGAACAAAGGTGAGTAGGTAGGCGGGCAGAAAGAAAGAAGTGGAAAAAGCATTTTATTTTTTATTTAGTTGTTCACATTGGTTGGTTCCCCTGGCTCTGGGTCTTGAATGTGGGACCCTGGGATGTATGTGGGACTGCTCCAAGGTGTAGCGGACCACTAGGCCACCAGGGCACAACAAAAATACCTTTCTCATCAGAGAAATAACAAATTAATCCCATGGAAATAAAACTTAATACCCTCTAGGATGACAAAAATAAAAAAGACAGATAATAAGTATTGACAAGGATGTAGAGATATTGAAAGTCTAGTAAGAAAGTGGCTTTAATGATTAAATATAGTTACCATACAACCCAGAAATTCTATCCCCAGGTACATAAACAAGCAAAATGACAACATATAGCCACACTAAAACTTGTACATAAATGTTCACAGCAGCATTATTCATAATTGCCAAAAATTTGAAACAACCCAATTGTCCATCAGTTCAATATATAAATAAAATGTGATATATATTCATAGTATGGAATATCATTTGGCCATAAAAAGAGATGAAACTCTAATCCATGCTGCAACTTGAAAGAACCTTGAAAATATTATGCTAAATGAAAGAATCAGTTGAAAAGACCACGTATAAATGATACCATTTACATTAAATGTCCAAAAAAGGAAAGTATGTTAGTGGTTTAAATAGGACTAATGGCGCACCCTGGTGGAGTAGCAGTTTCATCTGCTGCCTCCAACTGGGCATAGTCCACATATATCCCAAGGACATGGGCTTACATCATGGGATCTAGAGATCAACCAAGATGAACCACTGAATAAGTAAAATTGCTTCTTCCTCCTCTCTCTTTTGCTGTCTACCTTCATTACTGTCTGCATCTTTCCTTTAAAATAGAAAAATAAATAAAATTAGAAGAGCTAGGAGGGGGACAGAAAAAAGGGGGTAATAGATTAACAGTAAGGAGTTTTCTACCTAAAGCAATAGATAGGTTTAATGCAATAACTACCAAATTCCATGGTATTTTTCAAGGAAAGAGAACAAAATAATTTACAATTTGCATGGAATAACAAAAGACCCCAAACGACCAAAGAAATCATAAGAAAAAGAACAAACGTGGAAATATCACACTCCCATATCTTTAATTATACTATAGAGTAGCAGAAACTAGACTGTACAGGAATAAAAACAGAGATAAATCAGTGGACTAGAACAGAATCACCAGAAATACTCCCACATTTGTGGTCAGTTAATTTACAACAAAGAAATAAAAAACATACAATGGAGAAAGGAAAGTCTTCTCAATAGATGGTGTTGGAAAATCTGGACAGTCACATTCAAAACAATGAATCTAGACTACTCTCTAACACCATACACAAAAATTAATTAAAAATGGATTAGAGACTTGGATGTAGGAACCCTAAAATACTTAGAAGATGACACAGGCAAGTCATTACATGACATCAGCCTTAGAGAAGTCTTTGGGGACTCAACTCTAGCAGCAAGGGCAATGAAAAAACAAACAAATGAGACTACATCAAACTAAAATAAAAATTTCAGCCCAGCAAAATAAAATATCACCAAAACAAAAAGACAACCTACTGACAGGGAAAAGATATTTGAACATCATACATTCAAAAAGGTCTTAATATCCAAAATATATAAAGAACTTATAAAACTCAGAAAAATAGGCAATCCAATAAAAAAATGGGCAGAGGTGGAGAGACATTTCTCCAAAGAGGACATACAGATGGAAAACAGGCAAATAAAAAGATTTTCTTCTTCACTTGTTATTAGGGAAATGCAAATCAAAACAATGAGATATTACCATACACCTGTGAAACTGGCTATCCATCAAAATTTGCCTTAAAACAACAAATGTTGATGAGGATGTAGGAAAAAGGGAACATAGCTACACAGTTGGTGGTAGTATAAATTAATGCAACCTTTATGGAAAGTAGTATGAGATTCATTACAAAAGTGAGACTGGAAATCCCATAAGATCCTGCCATCCTACTTCTAGAAATTTACACAAAAGCACTAATTTGTAGAGATATATACAACCCCATGTTTGCTGCAGCATTATTTTAAAAATCCAAGAATTGGAAACTACCTAAGTGCCCATCATCAGATGAATGGATAAAGACACAGTTTCTATACAGAATGGAATATTACACAGTCCTTAAAAAGCTGAAACACTATCACTTGCAACAATATGGATGGAACTAGAGAGGATGATGCTAAATGAAGTAAGTCAGAAGGAGAAAGAGAAGTATCACGTGGTATCAATCATATGTGGAATATATAGAAACAAAGCAGGCATGCCTTGATGGAAGAGTCATTAGGTCAATCACCTCCCAAGGAGCAAGTCACATACCCCTAGGTTAAAGTCCCCAACCAGGACGGTGGGAAGGGGTGGGAAGCAACCAGCGTGATCATATAAAATAAAATAAAATAAAATAAAATAAAATAAAATAAAATAAAATAAAATAAAATAAGGATGCCTCTTCCTCTTCTCTTTTCCTTCCTGCCTGCCTGTTTACTCACTTTCATTCCCACCAGCACCTCTCCTTGAAAAAAAAGGAAACAGCAAAGAAATAGACAAATCAAAAACCAACACTTGGACATTAACATTAGAACTGAGGTTGGGAGCAAGAAGTGGTGGGGTCCAACTGGTAAAGGATTTTTGGTAATTTGGTGGTGGGCAGGGTCTGACTGTCATATATTTGAGGAATTTGTGAACCTGCATGTATGGATTTATATTATTTTGCAGATCACAGTTACCTCAATAAATATTAAAGTATCTTGCCCGTCTTAAAGCATAAAAAAGAAGAATAAGGAGTTTCTTTTTGAAGTAATGACAAGGCTAGAAAATTGATGGTAGTAACAGCTGTAAATGTCAATATACTCAAAACCATTTAATTTTACACTTTATATGGGTTAACTAGATGGTGAATAAATTTACCTCAATGAAGCTATTTTTAAAACCCAAAAACAGAGCAAATCAAGGATCATTTCTGTTAAAAATGTAAAGAATCCACAACCTCCTCTGAATTGCTAATTATCTTATACTCATTTACCTGGTAAATGGACTAAATGTAATAGCCCAAGCTTTGAAGTAATCTCTGCTTCTCTTCCCTCACCTCTGACAACGGTAAGATGACCAAATGCCACCTGGATTCTATCTCCAAAACACTTAGGAAATGCAATGCTGTCTCCTCTCCATCTATGCTGTCCAAAACGTCAGGTCCTTACCTTTTCTCACCTACAAAGGTCATTTAATGGATCTTTCTAGCATTAGCCTCTCTCTTTCTCTCAACCACATCCTCTAGTTGACACTTCTAAAGCCCAGGTACTAGTATCACTATTCTCTGTTATCATTACTCTCTCATTTTTTATAGTCTCCAGTGGCTCTTTGTTTTTCGTGGTTTCGAAACCCAGACTCTTTGACATGAGGCTCACTCATGTATCCAATTACTAGAAAAATAGAATAAGCAAAACAGACAAAGCCCTTGTCCTCAAAGGCTTAACATCCACATGAATGTCAACAGCTATATTTGCAACTACTCTTGCAAATAAAGGTCAAATGACAATTGTGATAACAATAAAGAGTGAATATATACACAGCAATACATAAATAAAAGCTAAATAAAAATAAAGCTTCTTCTTTCCCTCTTCCTGTCTGCCTGCCTACTCGCCTTCATTCCTGCCTATATCTTTTCTTAGAAAAAAATAATTTAAACCAGTTAATATAATCTGTGAATTACCTAAACCAAACACACCATCCTACGCCAACGACAGGAAGAACAAATGAATGAAACAAGTCTATCAACTTTTCCATACTGAGTAGATCTAAACGCTCTTGAAATGCTTCATATGACAGAAACAAAATGTGAACATCTGAATCAAGAGAAGCAAATAATTATTTGATTTTCCTATAAATTTTTTAAATTGACAAGTAAAATGAGATTTTTAGAACTAAAATATCAAGAAAAGTGTTCATTTCCCCCCACCCGCTCCACTCTCCAGTGTCCAAGTACATGCTCTCCACTTTGGAATCTACTGACTTACCAGAATAAATGAATGGAATTCAAACACATAATAGGAGGCAAAATCATTAGGACCTGGTGATAGTCTATGTGTCCTGATGAAAAGGAGAGAAAAGTCTCGACTTCTACCAGATTTTTATAACTTTACTAAGATAAGAAATAACAGAAAAGGACCATGCTGGTTTTCTATTTGTTTTTGGTTGGGAGTTAGCAGGTAGAATTCCTGAATTCTCTCTAGAAGATGTCTCAAAGGCTCCTGAAACGCGACATCTAACAAGTGTCAAGTAGATAGCTGGAGATATATATTAGATTCAAATATAGTCTGGGATTAAGATAAAAAATTTATTAAAATAAATTTTCTGAAATACCCAAATAAAGAGGAATAGGATAAAAAAATTAGATCAGTACATGGAACATAAAACAGTGATCCAAATAAACACTAATACGTAATTCCTTTTTCTTACTTCGTATTATTTCGGCGCCATAACCAAATGTTTGGCACACTAAGGCAAAACACATATCTTCTTTTGTGTTCTCTTAAAGTATCAGCATGATGCCTGAAAAACTTACTTTAATGGGAGGAGAAGAGGGGAAAAACGAGAAACGAGAGAAAGAAAGTAAATCTGGGCAACATACAGTGAAAACTAAGAGGTTAAAACAGTATCAGATAGTTAGGTCAATCGCCTCCAAAGGAGCAAGCCACATACCCATGGGTTCAAGTTCCAGGTCCGGGGGTAAACAACCAGTGTGAATAACTAAATAAAAATAAAATGCTTTGTCCTCTCTCTTCCTGCCTGCCTGACTTCCGACTTGCCTTCATTTCTGCCTGCACCTCTCCTTTAAAAAACAAAACAATATTAAATGTTCATCAGAAGCCCAATATTTTAAAACGAACATTGATTTGTCAATTTTTTCTGTACCTAAGCGCAAAGCTTGAAAAACATGAAGAAATGAACATGCAAGGACAACTATATAAATTCAAAGTTATATTTGGAGACTAACTATAACTTTCAATAGCTATAGACTAAGTGGGATTCAAGTAAGAATATAAAAACTTGAATAATATATAAATCAATTTGACCTAATTGACATTTATAGAACAATCCACTCAACAGCAGAATATACATTACTTCAAGTATACAGGAAACACTTACTAAAAGAAGCAATACTCTGGGTCAGGAAATGTTTTGATATATGTAAAAGAATTCAAATCATTCAAAGTATGCTTTCTAACCACAATGAAATTAAACTACAAATCAGTAACAGAAAATAGCCACATATTTGCAAACAAAATGAAACTTCAAAATCACCCATATAACAAATCAGAAGGCATACTGAACTAAATAAAAATGAAAAGAACAGGTGTCAAAATTTGTAAGATGCTCACAATGCATTGCTTAGAGTACTGCAAACTTACTAAAAGTAGAAAGTGAGAAAGATCTCAAATCAAGGAGATGAACTTCCTCAGGAATTTTTTTTAAACTAACGAAAATAGAACAAAAAGGTTGGAGTAGAAATCAATGTAATGAAACAACAGAAAGAAAAAAAGCATTGTTAAAAGTGAGAATCAATAAAACTAACAAACCTCTAGCCAGAGGAAAAGGAAAAAGAAAAAATTACAATACCAAAAAACAGGAAAAAGAAAAGTGGTAGTCTAACAGACATAAAAATACAATGAGACTATTATTAGAAATTTTCAACTAGTAGACAACTTTGAAAATCGATCTATAAAATAGACTAAAATAGACAAAATTCCATTTGCGAATGACACAACTTCCTATCAAAGTGCATTCAAATAGAAACAGAGATAACATAAATAGCTCTTTACTGGATCAACTAAATTTTTACTTAAAAACTGTTCTACAGGGGTGTCTTTGTGGCTTACCAGTTAAGTCTGCATTCTCTGACTGGTGTAGTCCATATACATCCCAGGGACCCAGGTTCACAACCTGAGATCTCTAGGAACAACCAGGATGAACAACTAAATGAAATAAATAAATGCTTTTTCTTCCTCTCTTTTCCTTCCTGCTTGCCTGCATTCCTGCCTGCACCTTTCCTTTAAAAAAAACTCCTACAAAGAATGCTCAACACCCACAGGGCTTCACTAGTAAATTCTAACAAAGATCTAAGGAAGAAATGATATATATACTACACAAACTATTTCAGAAAATGTAGGAGGAGGGAGTTATGTCCCAATTCATTCAATGATGCCAGCAGCATTACTCTGATACCAAAACCCAGGTGAAAGTTTAACAAAAAGAGAAAATAGCAAATCCAATATCCCTCAGGAACAGAGATGCAAAAATCCAAAAAATAAAAAAACTTGATTTTTCAAATCAAATTTAATACCTTATAAGTGCAGATAATACACAATGACCAACTGGAGTTTATACCAGGAACGTAATACTGATTTAAAATTCAAAATGTAAGCAGTGTAACTCATCACATTATACCATATTACCATACTACAGATCAAAAAGGAAAATACTACCAAAAATCAACAGATTCAAAGTTTACTCCTGATAAGAAATTTCAAGCAAATAGAAAAGAAGAAAATTTCCTCAACTTAATGAAGTATATCTATGAAAATCCCACAGCTAATACACTTACTGGTAGAATGAATTTTTCCCCCCTATTCACAAATAAGAATGTCTACATTCACCACTCCCACTGAAAACTATATTAAAGGTTCTGGTCAGTTCAACAAAGCAATAAAAAGGGAGGCATTCATGAGATAAGAGTTATGACACTATGTATAGATGACTAGATTTCTAAGCAGAAAATTCTATAGTATCTTAAAAAATGCTAGAAATTAAATTTAGCAAAGTTGTAAGACAAAAGACAAAATTAAAAATCAAATGCAGCAAGGAAGACTCAGATACTGAAAAAATTTTAAATAGCAGTTATAACTGTTAAATAAATACTTAGGGGAAACTTTGCTTTAAGATATGTAAGATCTATATATCAAAAGCTACAAAGATGAGATTAAATTATACCTAAATCAAGAGAAGGTAAGTGTTATTTCCTCTTTTTCGTACTGTCTGCCTGCCTGTTCGCTTTCATCATTCCTGCCTGCACCTTCCCTTCAAAACAAGAAACCAGAACAATACAAATGTCCATCGACTAATGAATAAACAAAACGTGACATATCCATACAAGGAAAATAGTCAGTCATTAGAAAGAATTAAGTATTGATAAATACTACAAAATATATGAATCTTGAAAACATCATGCTAAGTCAAAGATCCAGTGAAAAAGATGACACACTGGTGGTGCCCTGGTGGAGCAGCAATCAGGTTTGCTGCCTCCAGGCAGGAAAATCCATATACATGCCCAGGACCTGGGTTCACATCTCAGGGCCAGGGGGACCACCCAGATGAGCTACCAAATAAAATAAATAAAAATGCTTCTCTTTCCTCTCTATTCCTGACTGATTACTCACCTTCATTCCCACCTGCACCTTTTTTTTTTTTTTAAAAGACATTGTATGATTCCATTTCTATGACATGTATATAATTGGCAAATATACAAAGACATAGATAAATGGTTGTCTAGGGGTTAAGGGTGTATGTGCATGTGAGTGTGCTACAGACGACTGATTATTAAAGAGTTCAAGGTCTGGTATGCCCAGCGGAGCAGCATTATGTCAATCTCCTCCAAGAAAGTGCAGGCCACATACCCCTGGGTTCAAGTCCCACGTTTGGGGGGAAACAACCAGTGTGAACTACACAAAAATAAATAAAAATACTTCTTACAATTCTCGAAAAAAAAGTGGGTGATGAAAATGTTTCAAAAGTGACAGTGAAGATGGATACATATATGAATACTCAAACTCTGAATAAAAAAAAAGTAAATGGATAAACTATGATGTGCATATTAGATTAGTCTTAAATTCATTAATAGGGTTACTCTATATTATAAACATGTATGAGTGAAGTCATACAATGTCTAGACAAATCAAATAAATGAACTAAATCAAACAAAAATAAACTTCTAGTCTATAGAAAGAAATTAGAGATGATAAGAAGGAAAAGGGGAGGAGGGCAAAGTTAGTTCAAAGGGATTATATGATGAAGGAAGAACTGAACTAATGGTGGCAACCTTAAATGTATTACATACAGATTTTGATTTACAATGATGCATAAGTTAAATCTATATAATGTTATTATGCAATGTTCTTTCAATAAAATAGAAAATTACTGAAAGATCAAAACTGTTAAAAAAGTATTAACCAGAATTATGAATTTATATCCTGTCTTCTGATAAGTTCAAATATCAATTTTAGATTACAAAAATAGGCATAGCTATTAGAATATTAAAAAATAGTTATTGGGTGTGTCCTCGTGGCTCAGGCAGTTGAGCCAGCAGTTGGGATATGAACCATGTAAAAAGCCCAGGGATGCAGGTTCACAAACTGAGACCAGGGGAAACAACTAAAATAAATAAATAAAAATGCTTCTTCCTCCCCTTCCTCCCTTCCTGACTATACCTGCCTTTATTCCCACTTGCCTTTTATCCTTTTTTTTAAAAAAAATTATTAATCCAAAACAATCTCAGGAAAGGGAGCAAAGAAACAGTAAAATGGTACAATTAACTTTCTATTATAAAAAATTACACTAAAAAGAAATGGTTTGAATGTTCCTAGATTAAATATTAGAGCTTGACTGATTAAAAAAAAAAAGCAAGACCCCAATTATAAGCATCCTATAAGAACCTACTTGAAATATAAAGGCACAGATAAATTAAAAATAATAGAAAATTTTAAAACATGTTAGCAAGTGTGCCCTGGTGACTCAGAGGTTAAGGTCATGCCTGGGGTGCAGTCCACATACAGCCCAAGGAACCAGGTTTGCAGCCTGGAATATGGGAATAACTAAAATAAACAGTTGAATAAATAAAATCCTTCTTCCTCCTCTCTCTTCCCTCCTTCTTTAAAAACAAACAAATACACTAGCAATAAATTAAAAGAAGCTGCAGTGGCTATATGACTGTCAAACAAAGTACACCTTAGAATAGATTTTAATATCAAAGAGGAATAGTTAATTGCTTTAGCAGCATGCGTACTAAATTAGAAAGGCTACAGAGAAGATTAGCACGGCTCCTGCATAAAGATTTGATGACACACTCCCTATTTTAAAAAATAAGTAAGTAAAAATAAGAGGGGCATCATAATATGAAAAAAGGATCAATTCATCAGAAAGATACAGCAATTCTAAATACATATATAACTAACAACAAAGCTTCAAAATACATGAACAAAAAGGACAAAATTAGCAAACAGACAAATCCACAAATACAGATACAGATGTCAACACTATTCTCTCAACAACTGACAGAACAAATAGAACTTCAGTGAGACTAGATGACTGAACCACTGTCAACCAACTTGATGTAACTGATATTCTATATGTACACATAATATAGTCTAGTGCACATGAAAACAGTCACCAAGAGAAATCATATACAAGACCAAAAAATATTTCAATAAATTTAAAAGGACTAAAATCATGCAAGAATAAAAATGAACTAGAAATCAATAATAAAATGACAACTGGAAAATCTTCAAATATTTTAAAATAAAACTACATACTTCTAAACAACACACGGATAAAAGGAGAACTCACAGAGGAAATTAGGACATATTCTGCACTGAATAATAATAAAACATATTATGGGATACACCCTGTGACTCAAGCAGTTTAAACAGCTGAGGCGAGGAGCATGTAAAGACAGGGACCTAAGCCCGTGACCTGGGTCTGGGGTAGGAAGAAAGCAAAAACAAAACAAAAAAGCTTTTTCCTCCTCTTCCTTCCTTCTTCCCTTTCTTGCTTTCTTCCTCTCTTTAGGGGAAAAAAAAAAATCACAATCTTTGACCACTAAGCAGGGCTTAGTTATAAGTTGATAGTTTCAAATACTTCAAACAAGAAATATTTACAACCTATATTCAAAGCTTCTATCTTAAGAAGTTAGAAGTGAGTGCACCCTGATGGAATAGCGGTTACGTCAACTGTCACTGAAGGAACACAGACCACATACCCTCGAGTTTGAGTCCTGGGGGGAAACAACCAGTGTGAACAACTAAAATAAAAATAAAATAAAATACTTCGCCTCTTCCTGCCTGCCTGTTTACTCACCTTCATTCCTGCCTGTACCACTCCTTTAAAAAAAAAAAAAAAAAAAAAAAATTAGAAGCAAATGTAACCCAAAGTAGAAATAATCATAATAAAAGCAAAAACTCAATGAAATAAGAAGCTGAAAAAATACAAAAGATGGTTCTTGAAAACAATCAATCAAACTGATAAACCTCTAGCCAGACTAATCAAGGAAGACAAAAAGAAAGGAAAAAACACAAATCACCATTATCAGGGAGAAAAATGGATTTCAAGGCAGATCTTAGACATTCAAAGAGTAAGTATGTACTATAAATAACTCTGGCAATAAATCTGACTACATAGATGAAATGAACAAACTGCCAATACTGACAAAGACACAGAAAAATCTGAATAGCTCTATATTGAATGAAGAAACTAAATCTGTAACACAAAACCTTCTAAAAAAGAACTCTACAGGACAGACAACTTCACTGTCAAATGACATTAAATACTCATGGAGAATTAATACTAATATTCCACTGACGATTTCAGAAAACAAAGGCGAAGGCACAATCCTTATATCACAACCAAAGACATAAGTAAATAAAACTATAAACAATAATACCCAAACCATCAACACCACCCAAAAAAATCATTTGAGCTAGCACTTCAAAAAGAATGCCAATCAACACATAAAAAGAGGTTTAACATCTTAATCAGGGAAATACAAATTAGGGGCTAAATGAGATACATTTACAAGCCCAGCAAAATGGCTACCCAAAATAGAAGGATAACACCAAATGCAGGCAAGGATGGAAAACAAATGAAACTATCATACATCACTGGGTGATGGGAGTAGAGTAATACAAACACTTCGGAAAATATCTTTCAGTTTGGTGCTAATTTACCATATGATCCAGCAATTATACTTTTTAACCATATGATCCAGTATTTACCCAAGAGAATAGAAAATTAAGCCCACACGAAGACTTCTAAGTAAGTGTTTACAGATATTTTATTCTTAATACCCCAAATCTGAAAGCCCAACTGTTTACCAACAGGAGAATGAAAAAACAACTTTGAGTATTTTCATACAGTAGAAAACTACTGATTAATAAAAAGGAACAAATTCCTGACATAGTCAAGAACACAGAAGAATTCCAAAAGCATATGATGAACAACAAAAACACAAATATACAAACAAAAGCAGTTTACATACCAACAAGTATGGATACCATTTATATGAAATTCTAGAAAAAGCAAAACTTATCTATAGCAACAGAGAACAGATCAGTGACCGAGTGGAGCCAGTGGGGGGTGGGGGTGAGGTGAACCACATCAAACTTGAGGGAATTTTTGGGGGTAAGCAGAAATGCTCTAATTCTTGATTAGGGTGCTATTCCCAAGATGCATACATCTATGAAAATTCAAACTATATAGTAAATACATTTGTGCTTCTTATGCATAAACAAAGTTTATTTTAAAAAGTAAGTGTAGTAATAATGCCACACAAATGGGCAGAAATTTATAGCTTTACCTCATATCATTAAAAAAATAAATTGGGCTACAGATAAACAGAAAGAACAAAATTGCAATCATATTTAAAGAAAAATAAGAGGGTGTGTTTATGATCCTGGGGAAGAACAAGTCTTCTATAACAGACATTCAAAAGCAAAAGCTATAAAGAAAGATACATTATTAAATGGATAACAAGTGTGATGAACCTCACTAGCAGTGCAGGAAATGTGAAGCCACTTTTCACTCAAAAGATTGGTACTTAAAGTAGCAAATGGCGATGTTCATGTGATGAATAACAAGGGGTATTGACACAACCACCACAGACGAAATTTAAGAATATACATTAAGAATATACTCTCAATACTCAACAATTCTACTTCTTACTTTTTATCCAAAAGAAACTCATATAAACACAAAAAAGCATGAACAGAAAGTCACTAAAGCAATGTTAAATGAAAACTCAGCAACAGCTTACATGTCAAAGGGAAAGAGCTACCTAAAGATACATTTATACTAGGGTTGCAATTGAAAGAAAGGAAATACTTCTATACCATATATTATCTACCTATCTATCTAACATGAAAAGGTCTCTAAAACCTATTGCTGACTGATCGAAAATACAGAACAATATATCTGTATAGAAATGAAATGAGAAAATGCTTATATGTAATGATTACATAAATATGTACATAAATGCATTTAAAAGATTTCCAAAAGTTGTATGAAAGTAGCTCTGGTGAAAGAGGAGGCATAATGGGGAAAGGCGATTATTAGGGGTTCTAGTTAAGTTTTCAAAAGGAAAATGTATTCTTGTATTATTTGTGTAAGTATAAATTAATATAAAAATAATCTGATTTTTAAATGAGCTTGGAAGTATTGCTTGAGAAGCCCTTACCATCTGTGCTATTTTGCAACAAACATCAATGCCTTTTAAGTCTCTTCTCCATATTGCCTTCAAAGCTTTGTGAAGTACGTCTTAATTCAAGTCTAAGACCATTATTTTGTTTTATTTTTTCCATAGCAATTAGCGCTATCTGAACATAGCTATCTATTCACTTATTTACTATCTGTTTCCCACTAGAATGGGAATGGCAAGACAATTTTGAATTTATATGTTTAGTCAAGCCATTTAGTTTTCTTATAGTATCAAAGATACATTTTATTTACTTACCTTAGTTGGAAAAGGAAATTTGGAAGGTTCTGTTTTGCATGGTGTATGAATAGCCGTTAGAGGGGGAGGCCATGAATGCGTCATCTCCTGAAATGTAATTATTACAGTTTGTTTTCAACCAAGTCAAGGATAAAAATTATACAGCTAAAAACCAGCTTTGTATTATAAATACTGGTTTCATGACTATGCCTCCAAAAGTATACATATTTAATCAATAAAGATGATTAGGCACAACTGTGTGCAAGTAGGCAGTAGGAAAATAAATAATATATACTTCCTGGAATCAGGAGCTTAGAGTTATGAGGATGAGGATGAGACCTGTGAATAGTTACAGAAACAAACCTGTAATTCACAGCACACAGTAAAATACTGTGGCAGTGGGGGTGGGGGATAATAATAAGAAAAGCAGCTAATATTTACTGTGTACCTTTAAGGGGTCAGATACTGTGCTAAGTTCTGCCCATCTCTGCTACTCATTTGGTACTCACAATGACATTATGAGGTAGATACCATTATTACCCTAACTGTGTAGGATGAAACTGAGGCACAAGAGTTATTAGTCAAGGTCATACACTCAAGTAAGTAAAGGACACAGGATTTTTCATCCTAGGAAGTCTGGCTACAGAGTCCGTACACTGAAGGGAAATTGTGATCAGGTGGAGGAAACCAGAAGTGAGAGACAAAGCACATAAGGAGGAAGACAGACAAGCAAGGCCATAGTTTAATTTAATTCAATGTCTTCTGTCTCATCATATGCAACTTATGTCCAAGTGGAGTTGTGCGTATGTCAGAGGAGCAGGGGAGAGGCCTCAGACTTAGAATAAAAAGGGGGTGTTTTACTTCTGGCATTTAGTTCAAAGTAAGCCATTATGTTGAATAATAAAAAAAAATTAAAGATGGTATAACTTTTAGAAATTTACCCTATAGTTACATCCATACATTTATGGAAAGATACATGGGAAGTCACACTTAAATAGAAATAAGTTAAGTGTCCAACATGGGAGTAAATAATCAGATATCCACACAATGAAAAACCAAGCAGACAGTAAAATGAGAAATTTATTGATATGAAATGTCTACAGAATATTGTCGAGTGATAAACACAAATCAGTCTATGCCCTAGTAAATGTTTATATATGAATAAATCTCTGAAAGATAGCTAACAGTGGCTACCTGTGGACAACAGAATGACAGAAGGGAAAAGGAAAAAGGGCATTTGATAGACTAGACTGCTTGAACCTCTGAAAATATAAAGTGTTCTTTATCCTTGTACAATATTTTCTTTTTTAATAGCATTCCACTTTCTGAAATAATATTATAGAGATTTTCAACATTCTGCTCTAGAATGTCAACTCAAAGAGTACAAGCAACATTATCACCACCATACCCTAGTGCTTGACACACAGCAAGTGCTTAATTAGTATGCCTTGAATCAATAAATCAATTTTTTATAATAAATACATTACTTTCAGATTAAATTTTTTTCCTTAGGCTTGAGATGGGGTTTACAGAAACAGTTTGACAATAAGTATCAAGAAAATATGATAGGAATGAAGACCTAAAGTTCCTTGCACACTGCACATAGGAAAGGGGAAAGGAAACAGAAACTGATATACCCCAGTTTTTCAGTGTTAGCATTTTACACCTCAAACTCTATTTAACTCTATCAAATGACTGAGCACCTATTCCTCCCAAGGCCATGTGCCAAGCCCTGTGTTACTTTTAAGAAGGTAAAAGAGCATAATGTGTATGGCTTAGGGAAGTCATTTTGGCAAAAGTGATTAAATCAATAACAGATGAAGTTAGTTCTGGCCTGTCAAAGGTTCATGAAGTTAAATTTGGATACTATTATTTCTATGTGCCTTAATAAAGCCATAGAAAATCTCTGGGAAGAAAATTAATGTATGAAGATGGGATTGAAGCAAAAAATCTGGGAGCAATACAGAAGGCAGATGAACAGGGAGACTCAAGGCAGAGGCTGGCTAGGGGCTATTAATACTATAAATACAGAAGCTCACGATGGCAGAAATGAAAATAAACAAATAGGTGTTCTGAAGTAAGTTTTAAAATCTACATGTAGTTTTATGATTAACTTAGAACATAAGAGAAATAAGTGAGAATTTATTTTAGGATTCTACACTTAGACGCACAGGAGAATGATGGTACTATCAATAAAGTCTAAATATGGCACTAGACATGTTGAGTGTGAACTAGGGGAAAATCCCAATGGAGACTCAGCTAAGAAGCAATTAAGAAGCGAAAACAAAAACCCTAAGGAAGTCAAAACAGTAGAGCGAGAGTGTGAACAGCTAAGGTGAAGGAAAAGAGCAGAAAAAAAAGGGAGGCTGGAAAATGTACTCATGTTTTAAGAGGTAGGAAAAGCTACAGAACTTTTGTAAGTCGGAGGCAAGATAAGAAAGGTGGATGGGAAATTAAAACTATAAAGCATAACAACATTAAGGAAAGAAGAATGATGCTTCCAGACGGAAAAAACAAAAATTCTTTTAAAGCAGCAGGAAGAGCAGAGAACTCAAGTGAAAACCCCCGATGATGGAGGTAATAACCTGCGAGGAACAGGTTCAGCAGAACAGCTGCAATAAAGCTAAAAGAAAGCATTATGAGAGAATAAAGTAGAGCCACCGATACAAGCAGTCTTTTAGAAGTATTCAAAGAGAAATGCAAGTATAGACACAAACATTCAGGCGCTTACACAAAAGGTACAAATGTGTCTGTTTTTCTCTGTTGAGTCAAAAGCAGTCATTGTCACTCATTAATTCACTGAACTTTCTTCATCCAACAATTGTTCCTTTTCTCAACAAAGATATTTTTGTTCATAGGTTGAAGATAAATATATTACATTAAATACTCAAAATATGCTGTATTCAAAGGAGATCTATCACTGTAGGATTATCAGTATATATAAAACAAAGCAAACTATTTTCATTGCAATGGAATGACTGATTAGTATTTTAAATTATTAACTGAAAAAAATGTTTAACTGACTAGTATTTTAAATTATTAACTGAAAAATGTAAGAAAGTTATGCTTGGTTTCTTCCTCTTTTAAGGCAAATTGTTAAAAACTAGAGTTTATTTTACTAAAAAGGAAAAAACAAAAATATAGCTCTTTGTGAGCAAATAAGTGTTCACAATTTATGTATGAATACAAACAGAACAGAGTCAACTATTTTTGATGAACATAATCAAGTTACACATGTTAAGCAATCTGCCACTTCAGATCCTTTGTGAAATACAGGGGCAAAGAGTGGAGCAGAGCATTGCAACTAAGTAAGAGACTGAAAGTATTTTTTAAAAAAAAACCAACTTACTTTAAGAATTTCATCCACACAGCTCACATCACCAGAAGCAGATGCCTTAAGAAAAAGGAAAAGAAAAACACATTTAGATTTGGATTTTTTCTTCTTTTTTTTTTTTTTTTAAGGAAAGGCATAGACAGGAATGAAGGTGATCAGGCAGGCAGGCAGTCAGGGAAAGGAGGAAGAGACATTTTATTTAGTTGTTCATCTTGGTTATTTCCCCAGAACCCAGGTCATGAACCAGAGACCTTGGGAGAAACAACCAAGATGAACAACTAAATTAAATGAAATAAATGCTTCTTCCTCCCTCTTCTTGCCTGTTTGCCTACTCACCTTCATTTCATCTGCACCTTGCCTTTAAAATAAATAAATAAATAAAAATCTCCTACGTATGTATCTGTTTCCTTCCTCCGGCCCGGGGTCTCAGACCTGGGTCCTCAGGCTCTATGTGGCTGTGCTGCACCGGAGCCACTTAGTCACAGGGGTGCTTAGGAATAATTTTTAAAAGCAATTTTTCATGTGACTAGCTTGTCAAAAAATTTTGTTTATATACAAAATACACCAGATACTGAGATTTCACATCAACAGGCAAAAAGTAAATGCAATATTACTTGTCTGAAATATGATGAACATTTTACAGTATCTTTCTTAAATCATGGAAGTTAGGTCGTTTACTCCAAGGCACAAACAGGAATGAGGGAGCTGGAGTTTGAACTCAAGTCTAACTCTAAGGATCACACTGTTTGAAAAAAGAACAAATTACCACTTTACTGCTCTCTTGAGAAGTGTAATTAGATGAAAAATACCATGAATGATATTTCCCAAGACCATAAGAATGATGTTTTAAATTTTCTCAAAATAACATTTTAGGCTATCCCTGACTCCTCCCTGCACTAGTTTAAGCTAGGAGCTATGATTTTCAGCTACTACATTACTTTAAAAATTTTTTTTTATTTTAAAAACTATATTAAAAGATAAAATTTCATTCGTTTCACAATGGATGCTCACGTCTTTGGTTTTCCTTCTTTTGTTTTGGTACAGTTATAAATACTATAAATTTCAAATCACCATTATGAATCTGGGGCAGCCACCGCAAATCTTAAAGTATAACCAGAGAAAAGGATCATGACATTCAAACCACACATCATTACCATCTGTATGGACCTAAAAATGTCTCAATATCTAGCCCAATGAACTATGGCCCACAACTCATTCATGACTATCACTATGAGAGTAAGATTTTTTTAAAATAAAATAGTTAAGATGTGTTATTCCATAAACTCAGAAGAAGGATATCTAAACTACTGACAGGTTATGTGTTTATTCTGTGACTTGCTATTTTAATGTTTGAAAATAGTAAGTGACATTTTCTTTACCAACCAAGAGAAAAAGTAAACAGTTCTATGGACTCACTTGGGAGTCAATCATAAGACTTTCTTTAGAAATTTACATTCCTTACTATTAAGGCAGAGAGTTCAAGTTCAATCACAATTTCAGGGTAAGTTGTTTCACACAGTCATAACATCAAAAGCTCTAACAGAAATGTGACTTACATCAAGCGGCTGGGATGGAATCTTCAGCTTGGTGAGATGTGCTTTGCTGCTGGGTTTCAGTTCAGTCATGCTGTTGCCATGGGGTTGGCTGCTGTAGTGCTCACAGGACAGCTTTGGTTCCATGGACTCCTGTCCATCCATGGGCCGCACATAGGCAGTGGGTTTCTGTAACATTGAACTGGACTTTGACATCAACGAAGGTGGGAAAGACTGATTTGAGTGCTGCCCACTTGAAAAAGGTACACGGGAAGGAGAATCCCAGTTTGCATCAGGGTCCCGAGGTGATTTGGAACGCTGATGTTCCTTGCTATGGTGATCATTCCCATGAGACCTGGAATGACTGGAGCTTAATGAAGAAACAGCCTGGGGTTTTCCGGGGCTGGAAGAGCGAGATTTGGAGTGTTCCGACCCATGCTGGCCCTTTTTCCGGCTACTGCTCCCACTGCTGCTATATGAGTCACGCTCATGTCTCTGACCACTACTATTTGTGCCACCACTGCCACCTGCACTGGTCCGCTGGCTACTGTGTCCACTCTGTAAGCCTGAAGACCGTTTCTGAGACTGAGAAGTGCTGGGTGCAGGTCCTACTGGAGTCCATTTACTACTCTGATGAGAGTTCCCGTGTCTCTGTTCAAAGAAATTTGGGTTAGATTTTTCATCCACTGTCGGTGGTACTGTAGGCTTGGGAATTGCAACAAGCTTTGGTATAGATCTGTCTCCTATGAAATCCTTCATTTCATCGTAGTTTCCAAGCATACTCTGAATACGACTTGATAGCTTATCTTCTTTGCTAGTCTACAAAAAAAGGTAAAATAAAATTATAAATTAGCATAACTGGAAATAAAAATGTTTCTAAACTAAATTTCCAAGTTGCAAATAGCCTCCACTCTGTGGCTCAGGTGGCTGAGGGGTGGGAGGGGAAGATATATAAACTAACTGCAATAGAAAGGGGTTTTTCTGTTTCTTTGGTTTTTTAAAAGAAAGGTGTAGGTAGAAATGAAGGCTAGCAGGCAGGCAAGCAGGAGGTGAGAGGAGGAACAAGCACTTTATTTTTATTTAATTGTATATCTTGGTTGTTCTCCCAAGCCCAGGATGCAAACCTGGGTCCTTAGGACTAGAGGCAGTTGACCAAACCACTACTCTACCAGGGCACACCAGAAAGTGACTTTTCAAAGGGAGGCTTGATTTTATATTTTAAGACTAACCTTTCTTCTTTTCAGGTGGAAGGAGGCAGGAGAAAAAAAGGCAAGTAGACAGACAGGAAGGAAGAAAAAGGAGGAAGAAGCATTTGTGTGTTTGTCCATCCACTCTGGCTGTTCCCTGGGCCCAGGGTACAAGCCCTGGTCCTTGGGCTTTTAGGTGGACTACGGTGCATGCACAGACTTAATGCCTGAGCCACCAACGTGCGCCCAGGTTAGCAACTCAAGCAAACTCCGACACATAGTTTTTAAAGGGAAAATAATGCACTGTAAATGAAAAATTCAGGCTAAAACATATTCTGTAAGAAATATATACAATAGATTCCTGGAGGGGAAACAAATACAAATTTCACTAATAAAATTACTATAATAGCAGTAAAAATATTTTGCAGCACAGGAAAAGTAATCTGCCTTTATTTAAATTCTAGGTCATCAAATTAGTCAACACTCATATTTTGACAATCTAGGAAAACATTATATTCCTTATAATTCAATGTTATAGAGGCAAAAACAGAAATTTAGAAACAAACTATATCCAACTTACTTTAAAACATATTTGATTCCTTCAGTTAACTGTGACTCATATCAAGTTAAAGTCCCAATAACAAAATTAAGCATGGAAAATCCATTAATGAAGCTTTAAATTCAGGCTGTTAATTTTTACCAATAAATGCTCCAACTCTTGAGGTCAATGGTGTATACTTTATGTTTCAAACTTGTTGTTGGGTAATAACGTCAAAGATGTCTATATGCTTTAGGATTCTTTCATATTCATATAAATGGAAAAAGGAATATTTATTGGTTACAATAAAAGAGAACTCAAGACTGAATCACTAATTTGAGATTGGTATGAATCAATGACTTTGGATTGCTTGAAAATTGTCTGCTCCTTTTTACATAAGAGAAGCAAATGTACAGCAATTTGTAGGTGAACATCAAGATCAGAAATCAAATCCAACTCATTACAATACAATTATAAAACAAATGGTAGTCTAATCTGAAGATTCTAAACCAAATTCCTGATTTTTCCAAAATGCCTTTTATCTTCAATCCCAAATCCCAGATTTTATGTTATACTCATTTAAATAACTGGAAAATCCTGACATATTATCAATCTCATACTATAAACTAACAATGATCATTACTGCTTAATACATAGCATTATATACACCTTAAGTCTTTAAAACTGAAGAACAGTTCAAGTGAAATCCAAAGCCCAATCAAATATTAGAGAGACATCTGTGGCCAAGTCATTATCATCAAAGCTGGTACGATTTAGTGTTTTATAATCCTAAACCAAAACAATGGTTGCTATAAAAATAGCAATAATACAATTTATTAAAAACTTCTGACAACATGCTTTAATCTATATCTGTTAATCAGAAACTTCAGTGATAGAAAAAGAAACAGATTGATACTAAAGACACATTTATTCACACACATACTGCTGAGTCACTGAAACCTAGCTAACTAAGTACAATGACAAGAAATAGGGAGAAACATTCATCTCTGATTAATATTATACCAAAAAAACCTAAGAAACAAGCAGACGATGCATACTGATTTATAAAATTTTAGTTTAATTCAAAGCTTATAGTAAAAAAGGCAAAATTCCTGCCCAAGGTTAGTGAGCTCATTCAGATCACAATTTCATATACAGGATAGCAATGGTGGAGGGTGGGATTGAATATGACTTTCAAGCACTAGCAATGTTCTATTGATTTGGAAATTAATTATGAGGTTGTTCCTGTCATAAAATTTTTGTCAGCTGTAATACATATTTTGTATACATTTCTGTATGCATGTAAATTTTCCAAAGAAACTTTTACCCTCCAAAAGAACATTCCATTGAAAGGAAAGACAAGTTAAATAATAATAAAAAATAACTAATATAAAAATTGAAACTTAAATATCATAAAAGCAAAAATGTCATATTACTGGGGGGAAAACATTCAAAGAAAGACAACTTACAACTTTGTATGGCTCAGCAAACAGAGGAGAGCTAGGTGGGAAGGCGTCTTCGCCCTGCTGAATTTCTTGATTCCGCCTTTCCCGTTCTTTCATACGCAGCACATTCCGGTCTTCACGGTTCATGTTGCTATGAAGAGAAACACAATCTTTACATCACAGAAATAAAAAGAAAAGTTACCATTTCTGTACTGAATTTGTCAGTTTAATGCTTCAATCGGAGATTCCCTTTTGACTTCCAATAGCAGGCATTAGTGCTGAGGTTGGGTTTTAGCAATGGTTTACTCAACTAACACCAACAGTGTCTTCCACAGTTATCCAGACAGGAAACACTAGCCCAGAGTATTAGGATCCACCCCAACGAAACACCAAACCTGGTCAATTTTTAAAGAACTCTGTAGCTAAAAGTCACTGAAAACTTAGGCATTCACAGGGAAGGTAGTACTTAAACCCAAATCCTTAATATTTCCTATAAGCTTTTGGTGGTTTTCTCTGCAGAAATCTAACTATTCTTTGCCATTTAGAGGCACACAACCCACTCCCGCCTACCACCCCACCCCCAGGGTCAGGTGCTTTTCTCTACTTTGCATCTACCTTATCTTGATTTCTTTTTGTCCCAAACACAGCTTCCTTGGTGTCCATCCTTATGGCAGTTTGCCTCAGCTTTGCTGTTGCTCTAGATCCCCTAAAAAACGACATTTCTGCTCTAAATATATAACATTTCAATTAAAACCTCAATAGATGGCAAAATTGAGGCTTTCAGCAATAGAATCTATAATTAACTTGGGTTAGTAACAGTAGTCAAAAATTTTTGTATTGAAAAAGAAAAAGGTTTTGGGGATGGAGGGGAAATGAGGCTGTGTGTCTATAATTGTGACACTAAGAAACCAAGGGAAACAGCAGCAGGGATTCTGATTTAAAAGATACATAAAAAGGTTTTCACACCCTGGGACAAGAGAATACAGGGACTCTGCAGCATGCATCCCTGGAGACAGAGTAAACCATTTATTTGTCCAAATGGGTTTCTGGCTTGTTTGATTTTGTTTTCAAAGTTCTGCTGGAGGCCAAAGGGAAGAAGCAGGTTAGATCTGTGGAACACTTCTAACCTTTTGATTCATCACGTCTAATCACAAAATTAAAGTCAATCACAACTGGGTGAAATTATAATTGTAAAATTAAATGCAGAGCAAAATGAATATACACCTGAAGATTTTTATACATGATTAGAACAGTACAAGTAAACATTCAAAGATGAAACTCATGATTTGCACAATTTTCAATAATGCAAATAAAACAATGTAATATTTTTTAAATGTTTCAAATGTCAAGCTGCTTCTTTCTCATAATTTTCTAATAAATTTAGACAAGAACACAAACTATTTTGAGGTATGGAAATAGTGTGTGCTTTTTCTTTTGGATCCTCTAGTACTTAGCACCATACAGAGCCACATAAAGTATCTGAAACTTTCTTTAATAATTACCACAAACTACCTCTACTTAGATAGTCAAGGAATAAAATCAAAGAACATATGTTTCTTCTCCAGCACACTTGAGCCAACTGTTAATTATATGTCACTGACAGTCAGATTCCGTTAGATTTCTAGAGCTACGCAGCTGCAACATACAAAGTTAATTCTGTCTGTATCTAAGAGACAAGTTAACGATCAATTTCCTTAAATTTCCTAAACTAAATTCCTGAAACATCAAAAAACAGAAATGTCCTAAAACGATGATTTAATTTTATGTATTCAACAGCAGATAAAATTATTGAATCATTCAAGAAACACTTGTACACTTAATGCAAGAACATAATTCTCACAATAAGAATCCTGCTATAATCCAGTAATAGAAAACTTCAAGAATATCCCAGGTATAGCTATTATTGTTTTCTAATCTGACTTATTTTCATGTCTACTTTTCCACTGTTTTCCTCCTGTGTCTTTAAACATCATCATCTCCAACTAAGATAAAATAAAGTTTGCTCCCAAAGCAGTAATTCCAGTAATATGAGCTCCATAAAATTAACATGAAACTTAGATGAGTCCACCTGAAGTATATCTTTGCTTTACAGGCAAAATTATTTTAGTGAATATTCTTCAAGACATTTGCAACTATTGCACTGAAATAATAGTATTAAGTTAAAATTAGCAAATTGCTTTATCACAACAAAAACTGTGGGGCCACTAAATAATCTTTAAAGGAAAATTAAATGAAAGGAGGGTTCTCCATCTAAAATTTAAAATTACCTCACTAAATTATTTTAAGTACCCATCAAGTTCTTAATATTATGCTGATACATTAATTACAAAGAACATTCAATGGACAAAAAAGAAATGCAAAAAAAATCCTCAACTTTACTTAGTAGGTCTGCTACTGCTGCTGGTTATGATAACGGCATGGCAACTTAATTGCTACACAATCAAGCAAATGAGTAAATATATCATACTTTTGGAGAGCGGGGGAATCTTACTGTTAGAGAAGTGAGATATCAATGCAGAATGGAATAAGGAAAAAAAGAACCTTTGGGGTAAGGAATTAGAAATAGTATCATGAACACATACATAAATGCGTGTGTATTTGTGTGTATATGTACATGTTTGTATGTGCGTGCATGTATTATTATACATAGTCTTGCTCCAGCCATTGAAGGAGACTAAGAGTGGTGATACCCCAGTAGAAGCACCTGTAGCACCCAAATTTTTTATTTACATTATCATTCCCCACTAAAATGGAACAGGACTTCTTGGAGAAATGGCTAATTCCAAGGCAGCAGCAATAGAAGTACAAAGTGAGCCTACAACATCTTGTTTTAATAGTAAGAAAAGGTTCTAAAAGTGATGAAGAATATCAAGAGGACATGGGAACCAGTCTGATGGGGATGAGCTTTCAAAACATGTACATTACAATGAACAAAGACAAAAATGGAATATAGCCATTTGAATAAAAATAAAAAAGAATCCCTGAACTCGTGCAGTAAAATATAAAATGAGAAATAGAATAGATTAGCAAATAAAAGATACAATTAACTCAGCAACTAATATTGGAATTTACATCTAATATTCTCACCGGCTAAACACGAGAATATTGAAATACAAATATCCAAGTTTCATATACAAGATGTAGGATCTCCCTATTTAGGTAAATCTTCTTTCCTGGCCATCCATATATGTCTTCACTATTTATATAAATGCAAATAAGGTATATTCTCCCTCCACCTATAGTATTTCTCAAGAGATAAAACTCTGATGGAGGAACAACCAAAATGTACAACTGAAATAAAATGCTTTTTCCTCCTCTCTCTTCCTGCCTGCTTATCTACCTGCCTTCATTCCTGCAAAAAAGGTGTGCCCCGGCGGCCTTGTCATAAGGGTGTAACAACCAAGATGAACAACTAAATGAAATAAATACAGCATGCCCCGGTGGCCTTGCGGTGAGGCCAGGGCTGGGAGGGACAACCAAAGTGAACAACTAGATAAAAAATAGTTGGGATGTCTCTTCTGCCTCTCTCTTCCTGCCTGCCTGTTCACCTTCATTCCTGCCTATATGTTTCCTTTAAAAAAATTAAAGTGCTTCTTCCTCCTCTCTTCCCACCTACACTTTTCCTTTTTCATTCCCCTGAAATATTTAATATTCTGGGTCACATTATTACATACATGTAAAATTACAAATACAATTGCTATTTCATATAATAAACCATAAACAATAATATACATATGAATTTTCATGATTTTATTGACTGCATAATATTCATTTAACCAGAAAATCCTGGATAATTAGGCTGTGTCTAGAACTTAGTATTACAATCATTACAGTGAATGTGTGTGTATATGCACAAACTATTTAGTTTCAGATACATTTACAGATGTGCAGTGAGAGGGAATGCTATTTGAAAAGATTGTGTCAATTGAAAGCCCCACTAATAGAGAGTATGAGCCTGCCTTTTTATCTACGTCATTTTCAACCCTAGGCATAAGTCTTTTAAAATTGTGCTATCAATAAAAGAGGTTAAAAATTATTCCAATGTCAATATTTATTTCATTTATTCAAACAAATACATAAGCCCTTATATACTCTTTTAGGTACTGTACTAGATGCTAGGAATAAAACGGAGAATGACACAGTTCTTAACTGTATAGAACTTACAGTCAAATAAATTCTACTGTTACTTACAAATTTTGCCCATTTTTCTATTAAAGTAACATTCTTTGGCTTACGTAATAACTATGCTTTCCCAATTGGACATGTATCCTAACTGAGGAAATAAGGTTACAATCACACTTTATCTTAGTCCGTATCCTAACTCTATTGACCGCTTCCTCAAGTCTTCTGCCTCCTCCTGTCTGCCCGTCCCCAAACTGCCCACAGTCATGCCTGACTCTCCAATGCCTGCACTGACAGCTGCAGCTGTCAGTATCTGCCAGTGTTCTGAGTCTCTTGATTTGTTCTACCTGCTTTCTTTCCTTCTACCTTGCTCTGCATCTGCTCAGCCTGAGTTCCCATTCTTTATTTCTGTGGGTAGGTATAATTAATCTAAATAAACAATTTTTAAGGTCTATACTATAGACACCAACTATGAACAACATGGAATTGGGGTACTAAAGGAAGGAAAGGGCTGGTTTTGAAAAGCAGCCCGTCCCACCCACTGCAGTTATTTTAAACCTCATCCACCCACTACTAGTAAAGTAGTTCCAGCCAAGTGAAACTGCATTTAGAGAGAAACCAAACTAATGAGAAAGAGGTCACTTCTCAGTCATTTATAGTTTTCTCAAGATCCTTAAGCCCTGTTGGTGAAAAAAGGAAGGAAATAAGAAAGGGGTTAATAATAGCAATCTCAGAAAAACATCAGGAAGAACTCAGAGAATATGGTACTGATGCATATTTCGGGGAAGAAGAGAAGTCCTCCCTTATTCCTCCACAATCAGTATCAGATAAGTTAAGGTATTAATTCTCAAGATGACCTTTTATCAACCTTTTACCTCTCAATACACAGTTCCTCAAATCACAGGTGATTCAGGTAGTTTAGTTAGAAGCAAGGACTGACTATTTGATAATCAAGATAGAGGGAAGAGTATCCTTGCTAACAGAAATTCCCAAATATAAAATGTCTAGTAACCAAAACCAACACAGGAAAATACCTCTTAATTAACATTCAAAATACCTTAACAATGTAATCCATGTCCCGAACTTCAGCCGAAGTATAATCAGTTGAAGTACTGTAACTTAGTAAAAATAGGACAATTAAGGATACCTGATTTCAGCTGTATGACATACTAGAGCTATGAAAAAAGTCCCTAAACCTGTTTTGTCTTTTATAAAATGTCCATAGTAATCTGATAATCATTAAATAAGAGAAATATGCGAATGCACAGTACTTGGTGTTTAACACTATACAAGAGTAAAGAATAAAACAAAGAATGAAAGGTAACTGAAAATAGGCAAAACAGATCTTTGGGGGTGATGGAAATGGTTTACGATTGGGTGACATTATGGTGACAGCTGCACATTATAAACCGATTTTAAAAAATCGCCACACTGTACCTCACTTGCCAAACAAGTGAGGAGTGTTACCAGGTTGAGAAGCATCCTAGGCTACTACTGCTTGTCAGCTCTTCCTTTCTCTTCTCTGTACAACCTTACTGAGACCAGCGCATATCCTTAAATAATCCCCTTTTCCAAACTTCTGATTAAACTGCCTGTTTCTATATCAAAAAGTGAGGTTTGATATCACTAATAAGGAGTTATTCAAGCAATTGCGGATATGAATGGAACAAATACTACAATCTCATAGGAATTGGCCAAGACTATAATAAACTAATTAGACCTAACAGATACATAAAGAATACTCCACCTAACAACAGCAGAATACACATTCTTCTCAAATGCACATGAGACGTTCCCCAAAATAGATTATGTTAGGTCATAAAACAAATCTAAATAAATTTGGAAGAAATGAAATCATACACAATACGTTCTCAGGTGACAACAGAATGAAATGAGAAATCAAAAGAGAAGGAAAACTAGGAAATTCATAAATACATGGAGATTAAACAATATACTCCTAAATAACCAATGGTCAAAGAAGATATCACAAGGGAAACTGGGAAGTCCTTTGAGATTATAAAAACAAAACCCTATACTTCTGAGACACATCTAATGCAGTGCTTAAGTGAAAATGTTTAACTATAAATACTGATATTAAATAAGGAGAAAGATTTCAAATCAATAATCTAGCCTTACAAAACTAAAAAAGGCAGTAGCAGCAGGAGAAAAAAGCAAGCAAAGTAGCAGAAGGGAGAAAATGATAAAAGATTAGAGTAGAAATAAAGTAGAAGATAGAAAAATAATAACAGCATGCCCTGGTGGAGTAGCAGTTAGGTCCTCTGGCTGAGTGAAATTCACACATGTTCCAAATACCTGGGCTTGTGTCCATCCTGGGGCAGAGAGCCATCAAGATGAACTAATTAAAAGCGCTTCTTCCTCCTCTCTATTCCTGCCTGTACCTTTCCCTTAAAAAAAAAAAAGGAAATAAAAATAATAAAGAGTAAATGAACAAAACTAAAAACTTGTTCTTTGAAAAGATCAAGAAAATGGACAAATCATTAATGACAATGACCAAAAAAAAACTGTTAAAAGATGGAATGATATATACATGAATGAATCCATTCTCCTGAAACTTATACAGTATTGTAAAAAAGGAATACAATGAAATATTGCATTGCCAACAAAATTAGATAACCTAAGAAATGAACAAAATCCCTAAAGAGATAAAAAAAAAAAAAACTACGTAATTTAAGAAGTAATGACCGAAAAAAAGACTAGCAGAATTAAAAAACCTGAATAGAACTATTATAGGAGAATGAAATATAAATCAAAAAAATTCCTATGATTAAGAAGCAGGACTGAATGGTTTCATTGGTGAATTCTAACAAATATTTAAAGAATTAACACAAATTCTTCCCCAAAAGTAAATGAGGAAAAAATACTTCCCAGTTAATTCTATGACAGCAATAATTGATCTGATACCCAAAACAGACAAAGGGTACGTCCTGGTGGAGTAGTGGTTAGGTCTGCCAGTTACTGCTGAGCAGAGTCCATATATATCCCAAGGACCTGGGTTATCACTGGGCCTATGTGTGTGTAGGGGAGAAGGGGGGAGGGGGGGTGGGGGAGGCAAAAACCAAGATGAACAATTAAACAAAACTATTTCTTCCTCCCCTCACTTCCTGCCTATAGGCCTTCATTCCTGCTTACACCTTTCTCTTAGCGAGAAAGACAGAGAGAGAGAGAGAGAGAGAGAGAGAGAGAGAGAGAGAGACAGACAGACAGACAGACAGACAGAGACAGAGACAGACAGACAGAGAGACAGAGAGACATTACAAGGGAAAAACAAACCTTATGAACATATACACACAAATCTCAGTAAAATAAACCAAATTCAGCAATATATACAAAGGGTTATATACCACAATCAAGCAAGATTTACCCCAGAAAAATAAGACTGGTATAACATCCAAAAATCAGTAAACCATTATCAAATAGAATAAGGAAAAATAAACATGATCATCACAATAGACAAAAAAAAAGGCATTTGACAAGCTCAACTAGTAATAAAAGAGAACATCCTCAACATAATAAACTACATCAAAAAAAAAAAAAAATCCCATAGCTAACGTATTTTATACATAAAAAACTAAATGCTGTCCTTCTAAAACAAGGAACAAGACAAGGATGTCTTTTTATCACTTCTATTCAATATTTCACAGGAGGTTTGAGGCAGGCAATTAGGCAAGAAAGAAATAAAAGACATACATACTGGAAAGGAAGAAGTAAAACAACAATCTTTTTTTTAAAGGAAAGGTGCCAGCAGGAATGAAGGTGAGCAGGCAGGCAGGAAGAGAGGAGGAAGAAGCATTTTATTTATTTTACTTAGTTGTTCACATTGGTGGTCCTCTCTCCCCTACCCAAGGAAGCAAAGCCAGGTCCTTGGGAAATACGTGGACTGTGCTCCTTCAGACCTAAACACTACTCCACCAAGGCACACCATAAAGTGACAATGTTGTATATATAAAAAAAGATAAGCCACTGAAAAACTATTGAACTAATAAATTAGTTCAGCAAAGCCATGAAATACTTGTATATGAACATACTCAAAATAAAAGCACACTAAATCTATACAGTACCAATAAACCTAAAATAAAATTAAGAAAATTCTATTTACTGTATTATCCATAGGAATAAAATACCTCAAAATAAACTTAAGAAATGTATACTCTGAAAACTATAAAATACTATTGAAAGAAGTTAAAAAGTCACAATAAATGGAAGATATCCCATGTTCATAGATGGGAAGATTTATTATTAAGATGGAAATACTCCATGAATTGATCTACAAATTTAATATAATTCCTACCACTATTACCAGATAACATCATTTTACAAGTTGACAAACTGATGTTAAAATTCATATGGAAATTCAAAGGATCCAGAATAACCAAAACAACCCAGCCAAAACAAGTTGGAAGACTCATAATTCTCAATTTCAAAACAACTTATTATAAACATTTGAGAATCCAGAAATAAACCTCACATTTGCAACTACTTTTCCACAAGCGTGCCAATACAAACTACTCAAATACAAAAATTTTAAAAAAGGGGGTGCGGGTCTTGAATAAACATTTTTTCCAAAGAAGACATTCAAATGCTCAATAACATGAAAGCACATGAAAAGATGCTCAACATCATTATTCGTCAATAGGGAAATGCAAATCAAAACCACAATTATCACCATTCATACCCATTTTGATGGCTATTATCAAAAAATTTAAATTAAGATTAAAAGTGCTGGCAAGAATGTGGAGAAATTAGAACCCTTGTGTAGTGGTAGCAGGAACGTAAAATGTTGCAAAGGGCTACGGGAAAACAGTTTAGCTGTTGCTCAAAAAGTAGAATATATCCATATGACTTAGCAATTATACTCTCGTGCATATAGCCAACAGAACTGAACAGAACTGAGATATTTGTATACCTACACCAACATACAAAGCAGCATGATCTACAATAGCCAAAAGGTAAAAACAAATCAAGTGTCTACAGATAGATTAATGGATAAACAAAATGTGGTATATACGTGAAATAAATGGAATAAATATTATTTAGCTTTAAAAAGGAAATACTGACACATGCTACAACATGAACCTTGAAGATACTGTGCTAAGTCAAATAAGCAAGTCACAAAAAGACAAATACTGCATGATTCCATTTATACTAGGTACATAGAAAAAGCAAATTCATAGAAACGAAGGTGAATGGTGGTTGCAAGGGTCTATGGCTGAGGAGGAATGGGGAGTTACTGTTTAATGTGTACAGACATTTTGTTTGGGATGATGAGAAGGTTCCAGAAATTGGCAAGGGGTAATAGACGATTGTACAACATTATGAATGTACTTAATGTCACTGAATTGTACACTTAAAGTGGTGAAAATGATCAATTTTATGTTCTGTATATTTTTCAGAATAAAAAAATTAGTGATACATAATAAAAGTAAAAAATTCTAGTTATTCTAGTGAACCATTGTCATCTTCTATATTTTTAATAAACATGGGTATTAGTTTTATTAACTTTAAAATGTAAAATATGACCTTTATATCTCTCTTCTTCCAACGTGATCAGAATCGGTACAATGTTATCTTTTCTAAGTAGTGCTTTAGAACAACTTACTGAAAAATGCAGTCAACTACCAGATTATTAAATGATTTAAACTCAAAAGTGCAAATGAGACTTGAGCTAAGATTTAAATTATTTTATGATCCAGTTTATTAGAACTGCTACTAAATGTAACTCTATGCCAATGAACTATGTTAAAGCAAGTCTCAAGAGCAGAGAAACCCCTCTTGGCCTCATTTGGCAGGATTGCTCTACCCATGAGTCTGAAGAGGTTACTTCCTACAAAGCAGGGAACCAAAGGTTGTAACACCTGGAGATCAAAGCCAGTACTAACAAAACATCAGATCCCAAGACAGTATTTGCTTAGAAGATTCTTTGCTCCAAAGTTAGCTATGAGACTTCTATAGCCTCCAGGTTTAAAATAACATTGCAAAACACATGGAAACAAAAAGAATTCCATACCATTTTTGCTTTGCTTATCATATATTTATATATCATCCGAATTTCTCATAATCACATTTCTCACTCTTAACTAAGCCCTCAAGGTTTACCAGAAATTTTTCTATCTTTCTGTGGTGAATGTTCTCTGTTACTCACAAGTATTTTCATGGAGTCCTATAACTTTTCCTCTTGTAATTCCACAAATGATACAGCCTTAACGGACAAAGACTAAAATCTGAAGATTAAAAGTCTTCTCAAGAACCTTCAAACTACTAGCATCTGCATCCATTCTTTCCTCCATTTAAAAAAATAACCAATTCTGGCATGCCCTGGTGGAGCAGCGGTTAGGTCAATCGCCTCTGAAGGAGCAAGCCACATACCCCTGGGTTCTGGGAAGGAGAAAAAGTGTGAAAAATGAAAGAAAAACAAAAAATAAAGATGCTTCTTCCTCTTTCTTCTTATGTCTTTCGTCCTCCTTTCTCCACCTGCCTACTCACCTTCATTTGTGCCTGCACCTTTACTTTAAAAAGAAAAAAAGTAATTCTCTGCTGCTCCCTGGTTGTAGTAGTGGTTGGGCACAGTCCACATATATCCCTAGGTCCTGGATTCACAAGCTGGGGCTGCATCTTTCCTTTAAAAAAATAATTCTTTTATCCAAGATCAATTATGCCCATTTTGCTATCTTCTCCTTATCAGTTACTGACTTCTCTCCAGCAACTTCAATTTCTCCCTCTCCTTTCTATGAGAATTTAAACATATTCTTGAAAAAAAAATCTTCCTTGACTCATATTTCTCCAGCTACCACTCCATCTCTTCTCTGTTCTTGTTCCTATCCAAACTTCTCAAACAGATTCTTGGTGATTCTCCACTTCCTCTGCAACCATTCATTTTATAAATAAGTTATCAAAAAAGGTATAAGGAGCAGTATATTGAATATGTGTTATAGACAAACCCCCTTAGTACCTATTACTTAGTATAACCAATATAGTGGAGGCTACTGTGTCCTGTCCCTGGATCACATCTCCAGTGTCCCTCCCCCTACCTCTAACAGGTACTCACTATTCTAATTTTGGTATTAATCATTCTCATGTATTTCTTTATACTTTTACTACACATGTATGCATTCCTAAATAAGACACTGAATTGTTTTGAACATTTTTCAGCTTTTAAAAGGGGTATATTCTAAAGACTTTGAGCCTTGTTATGAGGCTAATCCACGTTGATACATGCTTCTGTAAGTCATTTATTTTCACTGCTGTGTATGCACTACTTAACCACTCTCCGGTTGATAGATATTTAAGCAGTTTCCTTTTTCTGCCATTACAAACAATGTCACAATGAATTTTTAATGCAATTCTCTTTGTACCAATGAGTGAGTTTTGTTTTGTTTTGTTTTTTTTTAGAAAAGAAACCAGAAGAGGAATTACAAAACTGCAGGTATGTGAATCTTCGACCTTTGCAGAAAATGCTTTCCAAAATATATCCTATCTCTGTTCAACATTCTATTGCTTCCAACTCTCCAAACATTCAATTTCCAACTTCCCAGGTTCCACACCTATGCCACAATCACTAGATGTTCATGTTAACTCCAACAGACACTTTATTGTGTTATTTGACCTATAGTTTACACATTCAAATGCTCACACCTCCTTAATACACTTTTGGCTTCTCTAGCTTTGGCCCTCCCAGTTTTTCCAGCACCCCTGGCTCCACCCATTCTACCTACTAAACTTCTAAAAAGTTGGTGCTCCTCAGCACGCAGTCATGGATCTTACTCTGACTCATTCTACCTTCTCTTCCTGTATTCTTCATGGCTTAAAATGCATCGCTATACCTACAATCCAAATGCCCAAATATGGCTGACATCACACATTTCTCTGCTGAGATACAGAACCACATATCCAGGGATACATCCAAAACTGTATGCCTAATACATTCAAAATTGATTTCTTGATCTGTTTTCTCATAAACCCAACAACTCCTGATCTAGTAATTCTCATCCTAATAGTCAGATCCACCCACATCCAACAATCCATAAACACAGTTTCATATATATATATGTATATTCTCATATATATGTATATACATATATACATATGTATATAAATTTTAAGAGAGAAAGGCAGAAAGGGAGAAGAGGAAGAAGCACAGGAAAGAAGGAAGAGAAAGGGAGGAAAAGAAAACATCTTTATTTATTTAGGTTTTTCACCAAAATAAAGTGGGATCCTTAGGCTCTACATGGTCCACACACCCCAGAGTCTCAGCCACCTGAGTCACAAGGGCCCACTGCAACACACATTTTGAATCTACCTGTCCACTTCATTCTCCAGTGCCATTGTTCATAACAAGCCATCATCTAATCTCCAACTTGGAAATGCTTTACAGCCTTCCAACTATACATCTGGTTCCCTTGGGGTCTCTCCATATTTCATACAGCAGACAAAGTGATCTTTTTAAAACATGAAACAGATCTTGTCACTCAACCCAGCTTAACATTCTTGAATAAGCTTTCTACTTAACTTGGGATAAAATTTAAGATCCTTTTAACATGGCCTAAAAAGTCATATGACTTTCTACTTGATTTGACTGCTGCTTATCTCTTCACATTTATTTTATATCTTTCTACATCACCTCCCAATTCCCACCAATGGGCTTTTCTTGGTTTCTTACACTTATAAAGCTCTTTCCAGTTTCAAGAAATTCATGTAGAAAATTTATTTTTCCTTCAGAGTACTTGTCACAATTAAGTATATACTTAATTTATTCATTAATATGTCCTCTCCCACTAGACAATAACCAGGGAATGTATTTTTTTGTTGTTGTTCAGCACTACATATCCGGAAGATAATACGGACAATCCTTTGATTAAGTAAATTAATTAAACATCAGAGTGTAGTTATAAAGGAGTGGTTATCTCAGTAAGAGATAACACCAGATGTGCTGGAGCAGGTTAGGTAAATCACCTCCAAAGGAGCAAGTAATATACCTCTGGGATCGAGTCCCAGACCAGGGGAAGTAACCAGTGTGAAAAACTAAGTGAAAAATCAAGAAAATTAAGATGCTTCTTCCTCCTCTCTCTTCGCGCCTACCTGCCAACTGGACTTCGTTTCTGTCTGCACCTTTCTTTAAAAAAAAAAAAAAAAAAAAAATGAAGAAGAGATAATACTAGAGTTCATATTTTCTTTACCTATTATCATAAAATACTAATATTTCAAAGCTGAAACAATTAGGATTTCATATTATACTAAAATCAGTCACCATTCAACAACAAATTTTAATTCAGCAGACTTAATATTTGTATTTATTTCAGACAAACTAGAACTGAACCATATTTCTTTATTCATCTGTATACAAGCTATATAACTCAATTTATTTCCTTTATGAAGCTTTTTCTGATAAAGCAAAACTATTTCTTCTTAAAGGTCAAACAGTATCACAATCAATTTTAGTATGTCAGTAAGTAGATTCCAATTATTTAAAAAAAAAATCTGAAACATTTTGGCCAAACAGGTTATGATAAATCGATATGTTCTTTAAAAAATTAGACAGGTCAACCATGTCAGACAGTAGTCCTTAAATGTCAATTTTAAAAAGATCTTACTTCTTAAGTCTGACTGTCTTAGTCATATGTATTAATAACTTACTGAAATCAACCTAAATAACCAGTACTCTAATTTGGAACAAAACATTCATACTACAGTCCAACAGTACATGTTGATTAATTCCAAAGTGGGATCTACCAGTCACATCTCACAGTGAAAATATGACATTAACTATTATGCAGGGTTTTTTTGGGGTTTGGCCATGATATGATTCGATTTTACACACCATCTTTCCCTATCTCAGTCACTGTAAAATCATCATTAGTACAATGCACAAACACAATAATAATCAAAATCTAAACATAGTGACAAAGCCCCAAGGGAGCATTTGACTGTAAAACAGTCCTTCAGAAGTTTCCTAAAACTCATAATGTCCAAGAATCTCCAGTTATAAGAAGAATACTACAGAAAAAGGAATGTTACTAAAGAGATTAAAGAAGTAACAAAATCAGATTAGCCATTTAGAGGAGAAAAAAATCACTGTGGTGGAGTACAATAGGCAATAAGGAAACAAACGAAATAACAGCAATACTCCCATAACAAAAGCCTGAATTAAGGCAGTAATACTGGGGATGCAGATAAAGAGGATTTGAGCGGTTGAATTCAAAGAGTTAAAGTATGAAAGTGGTGTCAGCCAGCTATGAGAAGTAAAACAAAGGAATCAAGTCAACTGGCAAGGATCTGGTAAATGCAGTGATAGTGGCGCACTTCTCTACTGAGAAGTTACTAGAATGGTTAATCACCCAACTTTTCTAGAAATTCTCTCCCCCTTCACATAACTGTACCAAGAGCAATCATGTTTCAAGGTAACCTACAGCAGGATCCCACCTTCAAGGTAGAGTTGACCATGGTAAAGTCTGGATGCCTAACTAAGCTCAATAACCACCCAAGTATGCACTAAAGGTCACTTGATCTGCTAAAACAGATGTTAACTGAGTTTTTTTAAGCTACATAATAAATATTTGGGGTTTTGCAGACTACTACTCAATTCTGCTATTGCAGCAGCAAAAGCAGCTAGAGAAAATACATAAAACAAATGGGGTACTGTCGGTGTGTTCCAATAAAACTTTATGTATGGACAGTGAAATCTGAGTTCCCTACAATTTACTCATGTCACAAAATATTCTTCTTTTGATTCCACCCCACCCCCCAATTCAAAAATATAAAAACTGGGCATATCCTGGTGGAGTAGCAGTCAAGTCAACTGCCTCTGAAGGAACTAGCCCACATACCCCTGGATTCAATTCCCAGGTCTGGTGGCGGGGAACAACCAGTATAAACTGAATAAAAATAAAAACAAAATGCATCTTTCTCTCTGTTCCTGCTTGCCTGCCTGCTCGTCTTCATTCCATATATACTATTCTTAACTCATAAGCCATACAAAAATAGGGAGCAGGTTGTATTAGAACAACTGACCATTGTTTGCAGACCCTTGTGTTAAGCGAACATAGAAGCGCCTTCCCATAAATCTTCCAAGTGTCTTCTTAGTGTTAACTTTAACCGAAGAAAATAGACAAGGAAAATCCTCCTAGTGGACAGAACTGATAATCTTCATTTAGCTGACCAAAGAACTGACTACATTCAGAAGGAAGTGAGTCAACAAATGGAGGCCCATGTAATTTGCTGATTCTATCATTTACCTTACACTGCAGCTGTCAAGCAAGATATGGTGTAAGCTTTAGAACAATGACCCCTTTCTCTTTGCATTTTAGTTATTTTTTTCCACTACTGTGTATGAACTATTTTAGGGATAATCAAAACTTAGTATTTAGCCCAGAGTTTTAGACACTGACAAAACATAAGAGTAGACCTAATTAACAAAAGATATCACCTCTAATATCTGGACTCAGAGAACAACGACCTCTGGATATAGTAGCTATGAATTTGAGTTGTCTCCACAGAAGAGATGATGGTGTTTGCTAGTATACAAATTATGTTTAAAAAAATCTCACACACACATACATGTAAAAGTAGGGTGTATGTACTAAAGAGCCATGGGATAAATGAGGAAGACTATGTTTTAGAGAACGCTTTACTCCGCTGCTCCCTGAGATGTTACAGCAAAAGCATATTATCACAATGTGGCCCCCTAGTCAAGAAGTGGTCCAAAAGTGAACATATAACCTACTGAGTCCCTTTCCTGTAATATGGAAAGTCAGATCAGTCTCACTCTGATGGCAGAAGATATAATATATAATTAACAACTATTAAAGTTGATCCATAGCAAGAGAAAACATGTCAAGAGGGATAAAGAGATACTCCTGACCACAATTTGAGCTCCAGGATCCAGCTGTTTCTGAATTCTAGATGTCCTTCTGACTTGATTATCTTTCTTAGAATTCATGGGATAAATAAATACCCAGTATGTTCCCAATGAATTCCTCTTTTTTGTCTAAATTTGATATGTGTCACTATCCTAACTAAAAGTATCTGCTAAACAATCCTTAGGGGGTTAATCAGTTGGTTGGAAAAGTTATGGTGCTTATAATATACTGGCAGATGGTAGCTAAAGCAATACAAATAAATGAGATTTACCCAGAAGAACGAAAAGAGAAGGCTCTTTTGTACAGGGTGCTCTCTTTACTTGTTAGTTGTGATCACGAAACAACTAGCAAAAAAAAGAAATCACAAGTGTCACAGGTGGCCTTGGTAAGAGCTATTTCACTGGCATGTAGGATAGCAAGTTGAAGGATTTAAGAGTGACCAGGGGTGAGCCTTCGTGGACAGCAGTTAGGCACATGCTACATATACCCCAGGCCCCCGGGGTTCATGTCCTGCGGCAGGTGGGGCACAACCAAGATGAACAACTAACGGTAAGTGCTCTCCCTTCCCTCTATTCTTTCCTGCCTGTCTCTGCTCACCTTCATTCCTGCCTGACCCTTTCCTTTAAAAAAAATAGTGACTAGGAAGTGCACAGCACTACATTCACACCTAAATTGAATAAAGCATCTAATTAAAACCACTAATTTACAGGAAATAAAGAAACAGAAAAACGTATCACATGAAACTAGAAGGAAGTAATCCAAACGGGGAGAAATCTCAGAAGGTAAAGATCTGGTTTCTTCAATAAACCAATTGTATGGGAATAAGAACAAGAAGAAAAAAATGGGAACCTATAGGGAATAAAAGGTTAAGACACATAACCCAATGCAACATGTGAACCTTTTTTATATCCTAATTCAAACAGTTAAAACAAAAACTTTAATCAAGAAAAATGGAACAGTGGATATCTGACATTAAGAAACTAATGTTCATGTGTTTGTTGGTTTTGGTTTTTTTTTAAGGAAAGGTACAGATGGGAATGAAGGCAAGCAGTGGCAGGTAGGCAGGCAGAGAGAGAAGCAGCATTTGTATTTATATTTATTTAGTTATTCATCTTGGTTGTCCCCCCATCCCATCCTTTGGATGCGAACCTGGGTCCTTGGGATATATGTGAACTGCGTTCAGACACAGGCAGCTGGGCCTAACTGCTACTCCACCAGAGCCTGCTGTTAATGCTCTTAGTGAAATTTTAGGTTGGAGTTAATCCTAATCTTTTAGAAACACATAATGAAACAATCTAACAATCTTTCTTTCACTAGTGTCTTTCCTGACACACTGTGCTCACTGTTACCCAGCAGGCTATAATCCCATTAGTAGTTGCAGAATACTTAAGAAAGATACAAAGTAATACAGGGATTCTAAGGCCCTATGTCAAACTGGAGTAGGATAGAAAATCAACCAAAACTTTAGGAAGGTAAGGATACTTACACTGGGTCTTAAAAATGGTGAAATTTTAACAGGCAGAAAACAAAAGGGCAGAAAAGTGATATTTCTGATGGAAGAAATGGAAACAACTACAAAGAGGTAGGAAGGCCTGACTATGTAGAGTATTGACCTGTACTCATCTCTCTATAAAACTGCTCCTACTCCAATGATAATTATGAAAAAGAAAAGTACAAGTAAAAAGTCATAACCCATTAGGCAGGCAATTCCACCAGGGTGCAATACAGGTGAATTTTAACTTTTTCCCTTCAAAAACAGAACAAGGAAACAGCTCAGATGCAGACTATGTAAAGCCCAGAGATCCAGGACTGAGATCCAGGGCCAGGGAAAAAAAAAAAAAACCCAAAACAAAATAACTTTGGCACACCCTGGTGGAGTAGCAGTTAAGTCCACCGTCTCCAGCCAAGCGCAGTCCACATGTATTCCAAGGACCTGGGTTCCAATGTGGGGAGGGGATTGGGGGGGGAGGGTGTGTGTAGAATAACCAAGATGAACAAGTAAAATAAAAATGCTTCTTTCTCTTCTATCTTTCTTTCTGACTATTCACCTTCATTCCTGCTGTACCTTTCCTTAAAAAAATAAATAAAGTAGTCCCAATATTCAAAATGTTTGGGAATATTTTAAAAATATTTCAATGGTTCTAATATTTTCTCTGTGCCAGTATCATTAAATTCTCAGGATCAATGCTAGTGAAAATGAACATCAATATAAATAGGACCACAGGTGATCAATCAAAACTCAGTAACTATAATGTGTATTACTGCCCTAATATGTACTAAAGTATCACTTCAAATAACAAAAGATGAGTGGGTGTAAGGAGTTACTGCAAGTAGGTTTTGCTTTTCTAAACCAAAGGAAAAGGCAGCAAGGTAACAAGTCAGGTTAGCTTTAACCAGTCTTTAGTCACTGGCTACACCTTATTTCATAACAACTGAGACTGGCAAACATCATCCAAGAAATCAAATATAATTGTTCCAATTTATAAGAAGAAATGAAAAAGGAAATGAGTAAGACAGAATGAGGATTGGGGGTTCCACACTGAGAAAACTATATTATTTTAAAAGTTTTTATAGTAAGCTATCTATAGAATAGAGCTAAAATTAAAAAGTAAAACCTAAGTAAGTCATCAACTTTTAAAACACACACTGCATTTCTGGGTGACCGTCCAGGCATATGTGCCTTCAATACTATTCAATACTCTCTGATTTTATGAAAAGTACTACAAAGAAAAGGCCTCAGACATTTTAGACTCCATTCTAAACCAGTAGATGGCCACAAAAGAAGAAATACCTGTTTTCTTTGTTCTTCTCAGGTATACCAAAAAAAATCATATTTTCCTCAACTCTTAAAAAAAGGTAAAATACATAACTTTTAGGATTTACCTCCTGTCACCTTCTATGGCTCACGCTTATTTTCCCCTTCAAATACTGATAGCTTGCTTATACCACTTTCTTGTGATTCTGTGAAATTTTAGGCTGTATAACTTGATAGAATAACAATTTCAAATTTAAAATATTACATTCAAATTCCTAATTAATGTATAAAATAGTGGAAGTATACAGAGGCATAGAGTTCTTATTCTAATGACACTACAACAATAAGATTACAATACAAAGCAAAATGTATCAATAATTACAATGGGGGTATAATAAACTGGAGAGCATAGAGAAGAGAATGTATGTCATCTGACAAGTAGAAAGTGCATCAAAAAGAAAAGTCTGTCTTTAAGAATTCTTAATTACATAGCTTCACCAAAGCACTAGAGAATCACCTTTACACCATAAAACTATAGACAGACCACTTTCCAATTAACACAGTTAAACGATTTTTTAACCAAACAGTAAAGGATGGGTCATTCACAAACATCCTATCTTGTCCTACTTGATGCGAAATTTTATTGAAGTAAAATTTGCCTCCTGCTCCTATAGAGCTAACAAAAAACAAAGTCATCAGCCTGAAAGCCACCACAAACTGAATGAAAGAACAGGTTTTTTGCTTTTGTTTTTTTTTTATATATTTTGATTGCTTTCAGGTAAGTCAACTCTAAAAGAAAATTAAAAATGATTTCTTGAGTTTTTTTTTTTTTTTTTTTATGTTTGGAGACTGAAAGACACAGTTATGAATAAGGAAAATAAACCTGAGAAATTTAAAGGAGCTAGCTTTGTTAAAAAGCCAGTGGCCACTTGCAAATGCTTCTTTATGCACATATAACCAAAGACGATTCTAGACAGACTCACAAGTCACAAAGGCTCTTTATCAAGTGCTAAATTAAGAAAGTTCTTCTAAATATTTCAATTTTGATAAGCTAAAGGACAGTTAAATAAAAGAGGCACTTTACAAAGCTTTGTAGAATCAATACGGAAACAAAGCTTTGCTCTTTTAACATGTAAGCCCTAAAAGCAACACATTTTAAACGCCCCATTTACAAACATCCTATTCCAGGCACCTACAGATAGAGTCCATCAAGAAAAAGATCAGTCACTGGAAAAGCGGCCGGCTTTAGTTTAAAATCTTCATATGGCCAGGAAGGAAGAAATGGCACAATTCTTAATTCCAACTGACTAGAAGAACCCTCAATGGAACTCTTAGTTTGAGCTACACAGACAAACACCTCAGATTTATACTTTCCACTGCCTATAAATGTTATCATCTGTAAAAAACAAAAGGTAATAAGGATACTCCTCAAACTCCTATATCCCACGATCCATCCTCAAAAGAGTGGAAGGAACAGTAAAGTGGAAGGAACAAAGCACTGACGTCAATTATGAGATTAACCCCGGACACAGGCAGCTGGAGGAAAGGCCTAAACATCAATATCCAAACACGACCTATTGGGATAACTAGCTAACAGACCGATTCAGAAGTTATGGGGGGGGGGTAGTCAAGGATTACACCCCCACATTCCCATTTTTAGTCTATCCTTTCGCTAGTCGAAGGCGGAAAATTTTTTTCCTTTTTTTTTTTTTTTTTTTTTTTTTTGGGCGGTGGGGGGGAGAGGGGGAGGCCGCGCGCAGGATCGCGAGAAGGAAAGCGAGAACTAGCAGGGTAATGATAGCCAGAATCCAGGCCTATTTTCTCTTTAACTAGAAATAACTCGTAATGCAAGCGGGTGTAAAAAAGTAACATCAGTCGAAGCAATTTCTAAGGGAAGAAATAGACTGAGGGACGAAAGGAGAAAGGGAAAAAAGATAATATGTGTGTTAGGATTGGGTTAGCTCTTACTTTTTTTTTTTTTTTTTGGAGGGGCGGGTGGAAGGCGAAGATGAGGGGCGACGCCGGAGTGAGCAGCCCTACCCGCAGGGTCCCCAGAGCTCCCCGGCGGACCCCATCTCAGCCCCCACACCCGTCACCCGTCACCGCGCCGCCGCAGTCCCGCCCGCCCGGCCCGCGGTCACTCCGTCGGTCTTTCTCACCTCCAGTCCCGGCTCCGCTAGGCCCGAATCATCTCCCGGCGGCGGCGGCAGCTGCGGCGCCGGGCCTGCGCCTTCACCCGACGCGCATTCGAGCCGGCCCGGAGGGCGGCGACACTCGGCCGAGGACTGCGGCCGGGCGGCGGGGCTCCGGAGGGCTGCGGAAGCGCAGGCGGCGGCGGCGCACCTCAAAGGGCACGGGCGAACGTCCCGCCCCGCTCCATGACGGTCGGGCCCAGCCCGGGACGGCCGACTGAAGGGGCAGGGGCGGACTGACGAGGACCGGGCACCGGGATCCCCGCCCCGTCCGCTGACGGCGGCGACGGCGGCTCGGCTCCCGCAGCCAGGACTGACTGACGCAGCGGCCGCGCCGCCCATGTGATCCGGACCGGGCGGGCGCGGCGTCACGTGGCCACTCCGCGCCCCTCCCGCTGGGCTGGGGGCTGCGGAGCCTGCTGGGCCCGGAGGCGGCGCTGGCGCTGCTGACGTCGCGGCTGTCGGGGCCGACGACCCCGGGGCCGGCGGAGCAGCACCCGGGTGGCGCAGGCCAGTGTCCGGTCCCCGGGCCCCGTCGGCCAGGGCCCCGTCGGCCAGGGCCGACTGGGCAGGACCAGGCCTGCACGTCCCGGCGCGCGCACCTGCCTGCGCGTAGCCGCTAGAGGGGCTCGGAAAGGCAGGGTCGGGTCGAGCGAGATGGACCGGTCTGGGCTCTTGTGAAGGGTTCTGACTGTTCGCCTCTGCTGCGGTTCTGCCCAAACCCGAAGCCCCCTAGACCTGCTTCCCGGTGCTGACATTGCAGCCCTGACTCTCAGTAGGTCCAAATAGGAAATCTGCGGGGCCTGGATTCGGGAGGCGGCTTCGAACCTCGCTTAAACTTCTCCCTGAAAGCCGAATCAGTCCTTTTTCTTCGTCATTTAAACATTTTCTGCCACTAGTACTTTTATCAGCGTCGTTTTGATCCATTCTTTCACCTCTTAACATTTGGCTAGTCAGGGCGTGCTATCATTTCATTGAAAGTAAAAATAATAGTTACTGAACTAAACAGAATTTCAAAAGGTTTCAAAGAACTCGGTACCTTCCAGAAAGACTACCTCTGGTTCGTCATTTGGAAAACATTTTATGATCTTCTGCCTCTTGCCTGTTTTATTTTTAGGAAGAAGCTTTATGAAACTGGGTTTTTCTTTTTTGACTTTCTACTAATTTTGAAGCAAGCATTTAAAATTTTTAATTTAAGTTGCAGGTTTTTGAGTATCTTTGTAATGAAGTATTACAAGGAATGTGCCCTTGAGAACGTTCTTATCGGCCCTAAAAGCTGATATCTAGAAGCATCAATTGAAATATATTCTTTTTCCTTTCTTAAATTCCTAACTACCTGTTTTAATTTCTTTTTAAGGAAAGGTGCAGGCAGGAAGGAAGAGAGGAAGAAGCTTTTTATTTCTGTTTAGTTTTTCACACTGTATGCCTTTCTCCACCCCGCTGGAACCCGGGGGTATGTGGCTTGCTCCTTTGGAAGTGACTGACCTAACCGTTACGCCACCAGGGCATGCCCCTATTATTTCATTTAAACTTCACTTTTTATATAATTTTATCTACCTATATAAATTAGGAAATGCATTAATGCAGAACTCAAAACGAATTATGACAAAATAGAGTGAAAAATAATTGCCACTCCCATTCCTGCCCTTCAGCTACTTCAGTCCTGTGTGCAATCAGCGTTTTCTAATGTATCCTTCCTAACTTAAAAATGTACATTTAAATAGTTACTCTATTGTACTATAAACACTGTTAGATATTGTACTATCTACACTATTCATTCCTTATTTTTCTCACTTAAAGTATCTTGGATACCCTCCCCTGAAGGTATACCATACCCTTCACTACATAAAGAGCCATCTCTTTCATCCTGAGTGGTATAATATTCCATTGTATATGAATATGGTTATTTAACCAGTCCTCTGCAGGTGGACATTTGTGGCCAAGCTAATGCTATTAAAACTAAGCGGCCACTGATAACCTTATATAATGCGCAACTACTGATAATTCCTTAGACTTGAATCTTTAGATCAAAAGATTACGTTTTAATGTTGATAGGTACTGCTAAATTGAACCAATTTCCTTTGCTTTCCTCTAAGTTCTGCCTAAGAAGACTTACAAGGCTGCATTGCAAGAGAGTGAGTTAGAAGGAGGCAAGAAGAAAAAATATTTGTCATCTTAATAAAGTGCTAAAATTCAAATTTAAGATATTTTATAAACTTTACAGGAGGATTCCTTTACTTCTTTTGAAATAATAGCTATTGACTTTATCCACAAAGTGTAAGTGATAATACACTTTTTGTTCCATAAAGGACCATATTAATTTTTCAATATAAAATGAGACCTTAAAAACTAAAAAAAATGGGGAAGCTAAGGTGCAGACATGAAAGCTATGGACTGGGGTTTGCGACCCAGGGCTGGGGTAAAAGCAAAATTAAAAATAAATAGAAATGCTTCTTATTCCTCTCCCTTTCTTTCCTTAAAAAAAAATTAAATAAAAATTTTAAAATGTCCAGCATGTCCTGGTGGAGGAGCAGTTAGGTCAATCGCCTCCAAAGGAGCAAACCACACACACCTGGTTTCAAGTCTCAGGCCCAGGGGATAACAGCCAGTGTGACAACTAAATAAAAATAAAATAAAGATGTTTCCTTCTTCTCTCTGCCTGCCTACTCGCCTTCATTCCTGTCTTTACGTTTCGTTTGAAAAAAAAAAATTCCTTCCCTTTCAGCAAGAGAAATTACTTCTCCATTTATAATACTTTAATACTCTAATTTTATTTAATCAGATGCATCTGTTTTGATAATGTGACTGTTCCGTCTTTAACTATGTGTTTCGAAACAATGTAAACTGCACAGAATGGAGAAACAATTGAACATAAAAAGGAAAAAAAAAACTCCAAGAAAATGATTGCTTTATTAAAGTGCAAGATTTTAACATAGTAGTCCACGTGTTTTGTTACAGTAGCAATTGTTCATAGAGTCTAAGCTTTTTTTCAAGTCCGATTTTTGGAGGTACAATTTGCATAGTCAAATTCATCCCTTTTACTGTACAGTTCTGAATTTTGACAAACACATACAGCTAGTAATCACCATCACAATCAAGATACAGAGCATTTCCATTCTCCCAGAACATTGCGTTGTACACCTTAATTCCTAGCAACCAGTGATGCGTTTTCTATTCCTATGCTTTTACCTTTTCCAGCATATGACATAAATGTAATCATACAGTATTCTGCCTTTTAAGTCTGACTTCTTTCACTTATGATAATGCCTCTGAGATTCATCCATTATTATTGAATGCATCCTTTTTGTTATGTGTTCCTTTTTATTGCTGAATGATATTCTGTTATATGGATATCACATAGCTTGTTTAGTTATTTATCAGTTGAAGGACATTTGGGTTGTTTCCAGTTTTCAATGATTATGAATAAAACATATATAAACCTGCATTTACAAGGTTTCATTCAAGCTTTAAAATTATTTCCTGAGAATCACATCTAGATGTAGGAAATACCAAGTCACAACTATACTGTATAAACTTTATTCCGTAGTTTGTTTTTCAAGGAAAGTTGCAGGCAGGAATGAAGGCAAGCAGGAAGGCAGGAAGAAGCACCCTATTCATTTTTATTTAGTTCTTCACACTGGCTGTCTCCTCCTGGGTCTTGTGCTTCTTCAGAGGCGATTGACCCAGGTGTTATGCTACCAGGGTATGCCAATTCCATATTATTTTAGAAACTCGGACAATGTTTTCATTAGGTATTAAACATTCATTATAGACCAACTGGTTTAGGCACATGCATAAATTGATTGTCAAATGCTGAATCTCCAGAAGTATCACCAAAGCATTGTGCTGATAAGGCGAAGGTGAGCATATTACGTAACGAAAGAGAGCACTATTATAGTCTCAGTAGCATTTCGAAGGGTGGGACTGGGATATTTATAAGATTTTGACATCCGGCACCTCCTAATGTAGTAGTGGTTTGGCCTAAGCGCAGTCCACATACATCTCAAGGACCTGGGTTCACATCCTGGCCAGGGAAGAATCAAGATGTACAACTAAATAAAAATAAAAGTATCCTGCCTGCTTGCCTGCTTGCCTTCATTCCTACTAGTATCTATGCTTAAGGAAAAGAAAAAAAAATGATTTTGGTCTGGGGTTTAAGGGGATTTTTAAATCGGTGGCTTTATTAGGATTGAGTAAGAGTTATCATGATGATACAACAGATTAGGATTAGTGACCCAGAAAGGTAAGAATTTTAAAGAGGATTGGATTGTGTATGTTTTCTATTGCTGCTGTAACAAGCTGAGGGGCTTAAAACATCACAAATTCATTATCTAATAATTTTATTTATTTTTTAAAGAAAGATGCAGGCAGGAATGAACTCAAGTAGGCAAGCAGGAAGAAACTATCTTTATTTTATTTTTATTTAGTTATTCACACGAGTTGTTTCCTCCTGGACCCAGGACTCAAACCCAGGGGTATGTGGCTTGCTCCTTTGGAGGAGATTGACCTAACTGCTACTCCACCAGGGTGTGCCTAATAATTTTAAATCAGAAGCCTTATATGGATCTTACTGGGCTAAGAGCAAGGTTTGGCAAGATCATTCCTTTCTGGTGCCTCTTTGGGGAAAATCCCCAAATGCCCTTTCCAGCTTCTAGAGGCTGCTCACATTCCTTGACTTGCTGCTCACTTCCTCCATCTCCAAAGTCAGCAATGGCAGATTGAGTCCTTCTTAAATCATGCCTCTCTGATCTCCTATTCTGTCTCCCTCTTCTGTTTTTGAGGAATCTTATGCTTATTTGGGGTCAATCCAGGTAATCCAGGATAATCTCCCTATTTTAAAGTCAAATTAATTAGCGAGCTTAATTTCATCTACTACACTTATTTTCCTTAGCCATGTAACATTGTACATTCAGAGTTGCCAAGAATTAGTACATGGGCATATTTGTGAGGGCATTATTCTACCTATAACAATGCTGAACACATTAGATACCTTATTTAACCCTTTTGACCTTTTCCTCTCTTTTTTTTTTCCACTACCAGCAGACCACTAAAACCACTTGCCCTGATCACCAATAATCCACATGCTACCAAATCCAAAGGGACATCATTGAAGTCATCTGTTGAAAAGTTGAGCAGTTCAGTACTCATCTGCATGGTATTTTGAGAATTTCCTGAAATGAGCAATGAAGTGATTTGCATTTTTTCTTTTCCTAGTCAAAATGTTCCTGGAATAGTAGCTATGTTGACAATGACAGTGGAATAATAAAATTATGTTAATACCGATAATAATCTGTGCAGATGTAGATGGTTTCAATTCTGTATCCTTCATTGTAGTCATTCTTCAGCATGGGATGGATTCCATTAATATCTGCAGCCATGATCAATCCAACACTTCACTGTTGCTTAAGGTGTCATCATTATGAAGCAGCTATTTGGAGGCGGTGGTTTCAAATTGTTTAAGTGCTGGGTTTTCCCATTCTTAATCCTGCTGAGGATCTCTGGGGGAAACTGGAGGACACAGCCCTCAGAGTTACCCTATCAGGTAAGAGATCTAGAGTATTTCTACAACTAGTCCTGTTTGTCTTTGCTGAGTGCTGTCCCTGGGCACGTTAATTCCCCTGCACCTCCAACATGTTGCATGTGAGCAGAGTAGCCAAAAAATTTTCCAAACAAATAAGATCAGGAACATCTGCACAGTTGAAGGTCAGACTGCAATCATAGAGGTGAAGGGACAAGGATGGGACACCAACTAAGGTCTGTGTCACTGAAATTACTGCACATACAATGTGCCAGACACAATGTAAACACATTAGATTGTTTATTTAATCCTTTTGACCTTTCCTCTCTGTTTTGTCCACTGTCACTAGGCTACTGAAATCACTCACCATGATCATCAACAATCCCGGTGTTACCAAATCCAAAAATTTTATCTCTGTATCTGCCTTGGAGACATTTAACACAGTTGACCAGTCTCTTATTTAAAGCACTTTCTTGATTTCTGAGATGCCAAACTCTCTGCGTTTCCCTCCCACCTCATTGGCAGATGCTTTTCATTTTCATTTACAGAGCTTTTACCTTTTCCTGACTTCTGAACAGAAGTGTTCCAAGACTTGGTCTTTAGCTCTTTGCTCTTTCTCTCCTTGTTATCTTCGTCTAGACAAAGGTCAACAAATTTTTTTCCGTAAAGGTCAGATAGTAAATATTTCAGGCATTGCAGGTCAAGTATCAAAATGAAGGACTTTATGTAGTTACATAGTAAAAGATTTTAAATTGTTTCCATACATTTTTATTGATGAAAATTGTAAGATAATCATTGAATAAATTTTGTAAATCAAGTCAACTCATGAGAATAATTTTTTTTGGTGGGGAATGGAAATATTTCACTTAGTTGGGACTCAAAGTTAGTATTATTAAAAGTGACTTCACATATTCTTCTCGTAATGCTGTCACAAGATTTTTTGTATCTTTTAATTTTATTTTAACCCCCTGTCCTGGTTCTAAACCCAAGTCCTTGGGCCAACATGATCAGCACCTTAACTACGAGTGTGCCAGTGTCTTTCGTTTTTGCCTCTATATATCTTTTTCACACTGATAGGTATTGCCAAATGCTAATATTAAAGAGCATTTGATATTAAGAATAGTCATTGCTTGAAAGAAATATATTTTTATTTGTTTTTTGTGTGTTGTTATTTATTTTCTTAATCATTTCTATTTACTTAATTACATATTTCTCCAGCATGGGTCTCAAACCCAGGTCTATGGTTTTTGTAGCCTGTACCTTAGCTCCTGAGCTACAGAGGAGCACTTGCTTAGAAGAAATGTATAGAAACTTATTAAATGTTTCTCTTTATATATGCCTTAGAAGATTCCACTCTATTGAACATTAACCACTTCCAGATGAAGATTGGATAGGAGATCCTCAGATGTACAATTAAATGGATTTTGAAATATGAAATTTTCCTTTACACCTGAAGTAAAATCTAAAAATCACTGTAGCCACTAGAGTTTGAGCTCAGAGAAGACATATGCTGCATCTGTCTGTGATAATGGGCTTTCTACTTCTTGCTATAACTTCTCACGGAACGAAAAGTATAAAAAACGACTTGATTGTGATTTTTTAAAAACTGCTGAAATGAATTTACTGCCACAAAAGTTTTCTACATAAACAGTTTTGCCTTATTATTTTAGGTTGAATTCATTAAGAAGCGTGATTGACTCTTTAATAAAAGTTAATTTCCAAACAATTTCGTGTTCTACAGTGGCTGAAGCAGTTCTCATTCACAGAAACCTTATCCCACAACATTATTCACAATCATCAGAGGTGGAAGCACTCCACGTGTCTATCACTAACAGAATGGATAACAAAATGTGGTGTAATGTATGTAATAGAATATTATTCAACCTTAAAAGGGAAAGAAATTCTGACACATGTTACAACACGGATGAACTTTAAGGATATTATAGTCAGGGAATTAAGCCAGTCACAAGAAAGCAAAAACTATATTACTCTACTTATATGAAGAACCATCCATTTTTGTTTCTAAATGTATTGAGACAGAAAGTAGAAGGGTGGTTGCCAGAGTCTGGGGGAGGGTGGGGATAGGGAAATGAATTGTTTAATGTATATAGAGTTTCAGCTTTTGTTTTTAGCAGAGGAATGATGGAAGAACTGTTGAAACAGGAAGGAAGGAAGGAAAGATGGGAGGGAGGGACGGAGTGACAGAGGAAGAGAGAAACGCCTTTATTTAGTGTCCATTTTTTGATTTATTACTCCAGCCCCAGGTATTGAACTTGGGTGCTTGGGCTGTATAGTGGTCCACACACCAGTATCTCAGCTGTTTGAACTGCATGGAAATGCCTAAATTTTAATGTTGCAAGATGAAATGAGTTTTGAAAATGGATAGCAGTGTGGTAAACGTTACACAACAGTGTGACTGTACCACTGAACCGTACACTCAAACTGATTAGGATGGTCACTTTTATGTTATATATATTTTACCACAATGTTTAACCATTCCCATCTCAAACCTAAATTTGAACAATCCCAGCAATACTTTACAACTATTAATCCATCAAGCTGCTGTGTGGTAGAGTAAATCAGATTATATGAGTTTATTTCTGAAAAAAAAAAAAAAAATTCCTGGAACTTACGATGGTTAAACCCAGAATTGCTAATGACATTCACTGTTGACACCCTCGACTCACTAACACAATAAATTCAAATAGTTGTCACAAGGGGTTAAACACCTTTCATTGTCACAAGCTTTGTAAATCCCCAGTTCAGCTTTTTCTCTCCTCATCTACCGGTACCATCGTTCATTGAAACACATCTTAGCTGACTTCATTTCACGTTGTATTGAATTAAGTGTTGTCTCCACTTATTTGAAAATATTATCATATGTAGATGTCCCACAAAGCTTATTCTTAAACATAATTCTTATAGTCACTTTGAACTCAACAATGATTCCTTGAATAAACCAATGAATGGCAAAAGTAACATCCATTCATTCACATCAAGTAACAAGGATATGTATGTTAATGAAATAGAATTGAGAGTCTGAAACAAATCCGTTGATTTTCAACAAGTTTTCCAAGACAATTCGATGGGCAGTCAACACATGATGAATAAAGTTGGACCCCTGCTTCCCACCTTATACAGAAAATAATTCAAATTGAGTCCCAGACCTAATTCTAAGAGTTTGAATTATAAAACTCTTTAAGAACATAGGCATAATCTTCATACGCCAGATTAGATCATGGTTTAAAAAATATGACACCAAAAAGTACTAGCAATAAAAAGAAAATAATAGGTAAAGGGACTTCATCAAAATTGAAAACTTTTGTGCTACAAAGGACATCATTAGGAAAGTGAAAAGACAGCCCAGTTTTTAAGAAATGAGCAGAAGATTTGAATAGATTTTTCTTCAAAGATACACCGAAGGCCTGTAAGCACAAGAAGAGGTTCAACAGAATTAGCCACCAGGGAAACGCAAATCAAAACCACAATGAGACAGGGCTTCGCACCCACTGGAAGATGACTATAATCAACATGATAGATAATTACAAGTGTTGGTAAGACAGACATGGAGAAATTGGAACACTTATAGATTGCTGGTGGAGATTGTAAAATAATATAGCTGCTTTGTCAGATCCTTGAAATGATAGACATAAAGTTACCATCTGACACAGAAATTTCTGTCCTATTTATATACCCAAGAAAATTCAAAATATATGTCCACACAGAAACTTGTGCATAAATGTCATAGCCACATTTTTCAAAGCCAAAAGATGGAAAATAACCCAAATGTTCAAAATATGGTATGTCCATATAATAGAATATTATGTGATAATAAAAAGAAATGAAACACTAATACATACTACATCATAGATGAAAAACCTCAATCACAGAGAACAGTATATTACATAATTCCTTTGGTACAGAATGTCCACAATAGACAAATCTATAGGGATAGAAAGTAGATTAGTGCTACTTATGGTTGGGTGGTTGTGGGCATAGATAATGACTGCTAATGGGTACAGGGTTTCTGTTGGTGGTGAAAATGCTCTAAAACCGATTATTGTGATGGTTGCGTGGCTTTGAATTGTTCACTTTAAATAAGTGAATTGTATGGTATGTTAATTATATCTCAATAAGCTATTATAGAAGAGGGAAAACCAGTCAATATCACTTAACTTGTTCCTTAATCGTGCTAGGAATGTCTTCAACTCTGAGCAATTATCCTCATGGAAAAGCTAATACTCTTAAACAGGTTGATTTTCTCTGGAAAATAATATTTTCTTTAGTTGCTGCAATCAAACATGACTTAATGAGCTTGCCATCAGTACATGGCTTTCCTTTCTTGGATAACAAATGAGTCACTCAGGGTGTGCCTGGTGTCCTGGGGTCTAACACACCCTGGGAGCAGTCCCACATACATCCCAAGGTTCCAGGTTCAACACCTGGGGCCAAGGGGAACAACAAATGTGAATAACTAAATAAAATAAAAATGCTTCCTCCTCCTGTCTCTTCCTGCCTGCCTTCATTCCTACTTGAACCTTTTCTTTAAAAATGAAAGCAAATGACTGACCCAGAAACTTGCTTTGGTAGCAGTCTCCTTTTCATTTTTTATTTTTGTGCAGAAATTTGACTGTAATAAAATGTTATTCCACTTAACAATTTTCAATGTCTTCTTTTTTTTAAAAAAAAAGGAAAGGTGAAGGCAGGAATGCAGGCTAACAGAGGCAGGCAGGCAGGAAGAGAGAAGAGGAAGAAGCAGTTTATTTTATTCAGTTGTTCATCACTGGTGGTTCCCCCCTGCCCCCTGCCCCCTGCCCCCCACTCGTCTTGAACTGGGGACCTTGGGATGTATGTGGATTGTGGCCAGTTTAACCCGTTAGGTCACCAGGGATGCTGAATTTCAATGTCTTTTATGATTCAGTTCCAAAAGTCACACTGATTTCTGCAATAGCCTGTTGGTTGCACCAGTCAGTCCTATTCAGTGTGAGAGGGGGTTTCATAAGGACGTGAACATGAGGAGTCAGGGAGACCATTTTAGGGGCTGTCCACCATAATGCCCTTTTAAGAAAACTGAATCAACAAAGTGTGCGGGTATAAACATTATTTTTCATTTCTAAAAAAAAAAAGTGTTTGTTGTCAAGATTCTAATGCAAACATTAAGGAAAGGAGTTAGTAAAACTGTAGGCCATCATGGTTTAGCGATGCGAAGTCAGTGGCCTCTGTAAGTGCAGACCACATATATCCCAAAGACCTGGGTTTGCGTTGTGTGCGTGTACGGAGCAACAACAAGGATGAACAGCTAAATAAAATAAATACGTTTCTTCCTCCTCTCTCTTCCTGCCTGTCTGCCTGCTTACCTTCATTCCTACCTGCACCTTTCCTTAAAAAAAAAATTCACATATAGTTCATTGTCTCAATACCTCTTCCCCCATCAAAAAACCCCGGGTATACTATTAAGGCAAATGTAATACTAATGTTTTTATTTGTTATAATTAATTTGTTTTCTCAGCAATTAAGTATCCAATGCTCCCATATATCAGATAGTATTATAAGCATTCTAAAGGCAGTAGGGAACAAAAATTAAGTCCTTGTCCTCATGGGGCTTGCATTTTAGTGGTGAACACACACGCACATACACACACACACACACACACACACTTATAGAATAAACTTTCAGTATAATTGCAAAGAAAAAAAATCCGGAGCAAAGTGTTAGAATGACTACAGGTACTATTTTAGATAACTAGGAAAACTTAAAGGAGATAAACTTTAAGCAGAAACTTGAATGTGGTCTTTTAATAAATATTCAATTTTAGATATATGAGCATTATTTTTTTTTATTATGGCATAACAAATTGCTCAAAACTTAGTGACTTAAAACAACAATAACCATTTATTATCTCTCACAATTTCTGCTGGTCAGGAATTCAGGTGTCACTTTGCAAGGCGCTTTGCGAGGCAGCTCTGGCTGGGGGTCTCTTGAGAGGTCGCAGTCATTTGAAGACTTAACGGGGCATGGAGAATCTGCTTCCCAGGGGACTCCCTGACATGCCTGGGAGATTGATGCTAGTTGTTGGGTGGAGGACGCAGATCCTCTCCACAAACGGTTTCTCTACGAAGCTGCTGGAGTAGCCATACATAATGGAAGCTGGTTTACCCCAGAGTGAGGGTTTTAAGAGACAAGTCAGAAGCTGTCATGCCTTTTATGACCTAGTCTCTGAAGTCACACATTGTCAGTTTTGTACTATTCTACTGGTCACTTACATTAGACCTGATTCACTGTGGGAAGGGACTACACCAGGGCATAAAAAACAAAAAAATGAGGGTTTTGGGGAACCATCTTGGAGACTGGTTACCCCATTCCAAATCACTATTTCCTCTTATCTGTTTCCAGTGATTTTAAGCAAATTACTTAGGGAAAAAAACCACTAATGAACTTAAAGTCTAATTTTTTCTATCATTTCAATTTCATATCCAGTCCTTATCCATATGCATAACCTGTGAACACTACTTTTTGTGTGGTTACTCCCATTTAGTTTATACATTTTAATGTTTATAAAAAGTACAAAATGCATTTTAAAAAAATAGAGTTCTCTTTGTGGAGGGTTTTTAAGTACAAATTCTCTTTCATAAATATAGGAATATTTAGGTGATTTGTTATTCAGTGAAACTTGTCAGTGTGACTGTCAAGGAATTTTTCCATTTAATTCAATTTATTAAATGATCAAAGTTGTCATAGCCTTAATCTCCTTTTAATATCTGTGGAATATGTAATGAAGCCATCTCTCATTCCTGATACCCGTAATTTGTATCTTTTTGTCTTGAGCAGCCTGACTAGAGGTCTATCACTTATATTAACCTTCTCATAAAACTAATTTTTGGATTAGTTGATTTTCTCTATTATTTTTTCAATTTCTATTTCATTGTTCTTTGCTTTGATCTTTATAATCTCCTTTCTTCTGTTTGAGATTTATTTGAACTTTTTTTTTTTTCTTGTTTCTTAGGTAAAAGCTGAAGTCATGATTGCAAACCTTTGCTGATTCTAATATCTATTGCTATAAAATTTCTGTAAGTACTGCTTTATAATTGTACCGGAATGAATGTTTTTAGTTCAATATTCACTGTTGGTTTGCAAAGTGGCCTCATACAGGACTGCAAAAGAGAATCCTAAGAAAGACTACTTCAGACTGGTAGGTGGCAGTTAATTTCTGGTTTATGAGCAAGGAAACTTGAGAAGCTTATCTCGGACAGTGGGAGGATGAGATTTCCACATCCGCATACAAAATTTTAAAAGTTTATATAGTGGCCTTAACTGAGTCTAGTTAGGTATACACTCCAGATAGTTTCAACACCACGTAATTATCTCAAGGCTATGTCCTTGGGCAACTTTTACCTCAGGGAAGGCAAGCAGAAGCACATTCCAAGGACAGAGTAGGGTGAGAGGAGCCTCCAATTACCAAGCTCAAGGATCCACCAGTAGTCATGACCTCTTGATGACCTCCTCCTACACTCATGCCAACCAAACAACAGATCTTGAAATCTTCCCAGGTAACCAGCACCATCATAATCAACAGATCGCTAAGTTCTGTCATTTCTACCGTCTCAGTATCTTTCATCTCCTTTCCAAGCTGATCAAGGGAGTAGCTATTAACATCATGGGTTATATTAATTTCATTATTGCTGTAATATTTTTTCATACTAGTTTTACTGCTATTCTTTTCTTCCCTCTGCCTCTCCCCCTCCCACTTTTTTTGGGTATTTTTCTGAAGGATCTGGTAATGTAATCTAGGGTTATATTATTATTACCAGATTCACATCAAAAGTTATATTGGACAAATTGAAATTATAGGATTTGGGCATGCCCTAGTAGAGTAGCATTTGGGTCAATTGCCTTCAAAGGAGCAAGTCACTTACCCCTGGGTTTGAGCTCTAGGCTCAAGGGTAAAGCAACTAGTGTGGACATCTAAATTAAAAAAATAAAATAAAGATGCTTCCTCCTCCTCCTTTCTTCATGCCTACCTGCCTACTTGCCTTCAGCTTTCCTTATTATTTCCTTTCTTAAAAAAAAAAATCTATCTATATGATCTGGAACACAAACAATTTGATTCTGAGTGTAGGGTTAGCTTTTCCTTAAAGTTTGAGTCACTTAATTGGTTTCTCTACTTCTAATCTTGCCATGCCTAAAAATATTTTTAATGTTTCTTGAATGTGACTCTCTTATTATCTCCTAGAGAGAGTACAAAATCCATATCCTGATATAATATTCTTGCTAATATATGAAAGGATGGATAAGGACATAATTTCATTTCTGTCACATTCTTTCAAAAAGTATAACCTCAGTTCAATCTTGAGAAAACACCAGACAAACCCAAAATGAGGGACATTGACAAAATAATTTATCCATGCTGTTCAAAAGTGAAAAGGGCATAAAAAACAAGGAAAGATTGAAATACTATTAGACTATAACAGAATTAGAGGTAATGACATGCATTTCCTGGGTAATATTCCAGAACAGGAAAAGGACATTAGTGGAAAAATGGATGAAATGTGAATAAGTTTTCTGGTTTAATTAACCACGTTTTACCAAATAATAATTTTTGGTTCAGATCATTATTTATAGTTAAAAAAGATGCTAACATTAGGGAAAACTAGGTGAGGTACATATGGAAACTATACACTTTTTGTAATTTTTCTGGAAATGTACAGATCAGTTCAAAATAATTAAAAGAATAAATATTCTTTTATATTCTACCACTCCCTGGTAGAATAGCGGTTGGGCTTGCTGCCTCCAATCTGGCATAGTTCAGTGTCCTGGGGCCGGAAAAACAAACAAGATGTAAAACTAAATAAAATGAATGGTTTCTTTCTCCCTTCTCTTCCTGCCTGCACCTTCCCTTTAATAAAAAATTTTTTTAATTAAAAAATTACAACTTGCTTAAATGCCCTTACTCTCAAAAGGAATAAGAACTGGCTTTAAGTAAAACAGCAAAGAGATAAAAGAAGCTTAAGTCTGTGTGCACAAACTGTGAGATTTATTTAATCGCAAGTGATCAACCAATGGACACATTATTACCCTCTTCCAAGTTGCTAAATTTGTTCTTATAGAGACAAAAAAACATTGTAAAATGTGGTAAGTAGTAACATCTGCAATTTGTCTGTCAATAGATACCTTCTGTGTGCAGTATTTGAAACATGTTATGAAGGTTTATTTACTGTCATTGAAAGCAAATGGTTGTGTAAAACTTACAAGTAGTTATAGGCTCCTTAAAATCACAGCACATGTATTTCAATATTTAAATAGCTCATTTTCCTCAGAAGTAATTTTCTACTTTCTCATAAAAATATAAAAAAGGCAACATTTATGGTTTTATTTTTAAACAAAATCAAGATTTTGCTACAAATGATACCTCTTTTTCAAAAAGTTTACAAAGCATCACAGAATAATGTGATGTTAAACCAAATAATCACACAAGTGTACTTAACTATTAAGAAATAACTGCACAGGCACACCCGGGTGGTTGAGTGAACACTTCTGCGCCCTCCAGCTGGCACAAGCCACACATATTCCAGGGAACCTGGTTCACATCCTGAGGCCAGGGTGATCAAGCAAGAGGAACAACTAAATAAAAAAATAAAATGCTGCTTCCTTTTCCTCCTCTCTCTTCCTGCCTGCCTGCTCACTGTCATTCCGGACTATACCTTTCCTTTAAAAAATAAAAAGAAAGAAGAAAGAATTGTGCAGTGTTTCGTTTTAACCTTTCATTCTAGATTTCAACAGAGTATATGCTGTAAACACATCAGGATTACTCCAAGTCATTTCTATTATGCAGTAAACTATCACGTATGACCAGTTACCATATAAACTGTCATAGAATAATTGCAAAAATGGCAAAAGGCAATTTTTTTGAAAATACTTTAATAAAAGGCAACTGACATTGCCCTTATTTTCTACAAAAATTACCTTTCTTCCTCCTACCATTTTTTCTTTTGAATGATACCTTTTACAGCATACTAAAGATATTTATATCACTTTCACTTGTTAGCTTTTCACAAGACTGTTTCTTTTCTGACAAACTAAATTATCAAAAGGCACCATGAGTAGACTCCTAAAGAGTTTCAGACTTTTTACTCTTTTTTAGGTTCCTTCAGAAGGATTTTCCTCAGAAAGCGGTAACTCTTAAGAACCAGAAGAAAATGATAGAACACAGCAACCTGAAACTTACACCATCCAAAAGGTATACATCTATTAATAGAGTCCTTGAACTTTTCATTTAGGACAAGAAATCGGAATAATTTTCTGAACATAAACATAAAAATAGAGCACATTTATTTATAGTAGGAAAACATTTGAGCTTATAGTAACAATGTATTAAATCTTATATAACACTGAGCCAAAAGCATTAGAAATTCACTGCCAGAGAGTTTGAGTGCATTATCCTGAAAACATGTCATCCATATCATTAACATATAAGAAAATGTGGCATTTCTTTCACAGGGAGAAAAGATAACAAATTTCATCACATAAACAGATTTACTGGATTTAAGCTCTGATTAAGTTTAGAGATAAACTTTTAACATAAAAAAGAAAAGGAAGCTTCACCATCGATATGTAATTATTTATACACTGAACTCTTACAGTGTAAAACATTTAGAAATGTTTGAACTCTAGAAATTTGGACCAATTGACTGGCCTTAACAGACTCTAAATTCCCTTTTGAAAACCACGTTGATGTGCTCAGTGCACCAGTCCTGCAGGGATAGGGCAATTCTATTTCTTTTTCTTCTTCTTTGGTGGTTCATCCTCCGAGCTGCTGTCTGTGCTGGTGCTGCTGCTACTGGAAGAGCTGGAGTCTGAGTCTGAGTCAGAGGAGGAGGAAGAGCTCGTGGAGGAGGCCGAGGCTGATGAGCTGGAGCTCCCCTCAGTCTCACTGCCCTCTGAGGATGATGAAGCAGATGTCTCTTCACTCTCGGATGAGGAATCGCTGGCTGAACTGTCGCTGCTATTGCTACTGGAGCTGGTTACACTCCTTGACCTATCAGACAAAGAATAGGAAATAATATGCATGGAAAGCTGACGTTGTTTAAAGGCAATTTCATATGAATATGCTGTAGCTTTGCCAGCATGTTATCCCTAGATTTGACAGTCTTGGAGGTGCTTAACTAATAACCCCAACACGCCATGCCTCACGCCACCCTGTTCTCAAGATGTTTTTCTTCGGCAATTTATTGCACTGTCCACCCCCACAGGTCTTGCACAAAGGTCCAGTTTTCATAGTCTGATCTTTGGCTGCCTGAGCCACTGGGCGGGGCTACTGCAGTAATTTAACTCTCTAGGATGGAGTTCAAGACACAGTAAGTGTACCTACCATGTCTTGTTCCAGAGAATAATGTCAGAATAAAACAGCAGTGTAACAAGTAGGTTTATTGAAACATCATGTAGAATGGTAAATAATAACAACTTTTTAGAACAGATCTAGCTGGCCAATAATGTCTTATTAGGCTAATAGCATTACCTATTTCTAAGCCAAGAGATTTTAAGACCTCTGGAAATTTGAGGAGGAAGAACAGATCAGAAAACAGGATATTTTTTAATCAAGATTTATTACAAACAAGAGACTTTAGACTCAAATCTTGTAGTATTTTAAAAGCATTCTTCCCATCCCTCTAAAACAGATTTGTATATAATCTATATCATATTGATAAAACCACACATACCTTTTTTTCTTGGTCTTTTTTTCTACATTAGATTCTCCAATGCTGATAAGCAAGGCAGGAGGGAGAGAAAGTTCCTGTTAATAGAGTGATTATACACAGCTCTGAAAACCCCTTCTGCTATCCCCAAAATTGATTTACATTGGAGAAACACACTGTCTTTTATAACATGTACTCAGAGACCAGTATTTCATGTTACAAGCAACCGAAGTTTCCTGTTGTGAGCAGCCGTATCTGGTACATGCAGTCCACTTAACCAACACTTGAGCAAGACAGATTTTATCAACTGCATCTCAGAATTCAGTCATTAGTAATTAAGATGACTGAATGTAGCATGCTCTAGTGGCCTAGCAGATAAAACCATCAGATGCAGTCCACAATGTAACATCCCAGGGACCCAGGTTTGAGACCCAGGGCCAGAGAGAACAACCAAGGTAAACAACTAAATAAAATAAATTAAAAAAAAAAAAAGACTTAATGTGATTCTTTTTAATTTTTGTTTTTGACTTTTAAAAGGAAAGGTGCAGGTGGGAATGAAGGTGAGTAGGTAGGCAGGCAAGAAGAGAAAAGATGAAGAAGCATTTTATTTTATTTGTGTTTAGTTGTTCACACTCAGGGGTATGTGGCCTGTGTTCCTTTGATGGCAACTGATCTGACCACTACTCCACCAGGGCATTCTGATTCATTTTAGTTTTAAGCTTAAGTTTACATAGTTTTATCAATTACTTACTAAACAATAGAACAAGCAAATAATAGTACAACAACTATAATTTATAATTTGGGTTTCCAGAGTCATTATAAATGATCATTTCATATAAAAAGAAAAACAATCTGTTCATTTTAAATGACCATTCTTTTCTTGCATGTCCTCCAAATCCTCAGTTACTGTTTAAAAATTAGAGGCTGACTACTTCAAGACTGTGTTCCCTCACGCTATCTGTAAAGAACAAATTCCAGCAATTTTTGAATGAAATATACAGATGGCTTGCTGCTACGCTTCTACATAACAACATGCATGCTATTTCAGGTTTTTAAATTACAGAAGTACTTCTATTACTATAGCACTGTCCTATAAATAAAATATTTCTCTATTCTAGGCTTTTCTGTTTCCTACATAATACTTCTATCCTTATTTCCTGAGTCTTCAAGTATAAAAATTATAAAAAACAGACTAATGTTTTCAAAGGAAAATTGTTATATCCCTTTGGTAATTGTATCCACTGGAGAGTAAATGACACAATAAATTTATAACTATCATAATTCACTTAAATATATATATGTGTCACCACTTCTTGGTCTTTAGGCTAAAATCAAGTGCAATATTTGTTCCTATCAGTTTAATATCTGATCCATCCTCTATTTGAGGAGAATATAGTGAATGGATTTTTGGAGCTGGAATGTGGAATAGGAGCTTGCTCCATCCACTCCACGCATCAGTCTGGTACTGCAATACCTCCAGTAACAGTGCACAAAAAATAAACAAAAGTGCACCTCATATACCCAGGTCCAATGGGAAACAACCAGTATGAATATTCAAATAAAATGTTTCTTCCTCCTGTCTCTTCTTGTCTGTCTACACTTTTCCTTTAGGACAAAAAAAAAAAAAAAAAAAAAAAAAAGAGAGAGAGAGAGAAAGAGAGAGAGAAGGAAGAAACACCTTCATTAATTTATTTTGGGTTTTTCATCCGGCCCTGCGTCAAGAACCCGGGTCCTTTGATTTTAAATGGTCCGTATAGTAGTGTTTCAGCTGCCTGAACCACAAGGGTGCACCTTCACATCCCAGTCCTCCTTCAATTTTGCTGGGCGAATTTTTTTACAAAAGAATTTGTTCCTAATGATTAGAGCCATTCACTTTCTCAGTACAATAGCGATCTTCTGAAAAATCTCTAGTTTTTACATATGAAGACATTACACTAAAGACTTGATTAGAGAGCTGCACCTTTCTTTTGTAGAACTAGAAAGGGGTTGCTGGCAAGTTCTCATATAGATTTTTGGAAAATGTATATATGAATGCTGATGATCTAGAACTTGACTACATATCTAAGCCTGCATAACACTGGGAAAGCTTTCATGTCCACAAATTAAAAGTTTGCTTCCTTGAAAGTCCAGATATATAAGACACTATTAAATAGCTAACGGTTCTCACATTGATGTTGCTTCTAATCTGCAGCACAAAATCGAACCAACTCCTCCCTCAACCCAATATGCTCAGTTTCTCTAAAATATGTATACTAACTTATTTCATAAGGATTTTAAAATATGTATACTAATTTATTTCATAGGGATTTAAAAAAATCTAAAACTATAAGGGTAAATAACAACTTACAGTTTCCCTACTAACCAGTTCTCCTAAAGATGAATCACTATTGGCCCTGGTAGCTTCGAGGGCTCATTCACTGGGCTTAGTCCACATACATCCCAAGGTCTTTGGTTCAAGACCCTGTGCCAGGGAAACAACTGAATAAAATAAATAAAGTGCTTCTTCCTCCTCTTCCTGCCTGACTGCCTACTCATCTTTATTCCTCCATGTCCCTTTCCTATTAAAAAAAAACAAAGGAAACACTATTAGCAATTGCTTTTATTCAAAAAAAATTTGTCTATTCCTTTTTTTCTTACATTATATATATACATATATATGTATGTATATGTATATATATAAAATCTACCTCGTAGAATTCTGTTGTCATTTCATTGGCAGTTAAGATAATAAAGAGCATGGACTCTAGAGATGGGCTGGTTGGTTTAACATTTAATTTTTCAACTTATTAATGACAGTAAGCAAGTTACTGAACCTTTCTATGTCTCGGTTCCTTCACATGTAAAGTGAGGATAATAATAGTACCTCTGTACTGGCACAGATGTAATATTTAAATAAGTTAATAGTTGTACTCAGTAAACAACAGCTAGTATTATCATTTGAATCTGAATGACCACCGTGAAACAATCAGGCCCTTAATTAATTCTATAAATATAAATTTAAAATATTTCTTTGTAACTCTACGTAAAAACTTACCTTTGTTGTAATAATAATTTGTTTTCTTTTTCTTTTAAAGCTTTCTTTAATTCTGCTGTTCTTGAAGGCCTATGTAGGTATTTTCTTTTTCCTGTACATTCATAAGTCCAATGCCCAAATTCCAAGCATTTCTGACATCTTACATGTTGCTTATTTGCTTCACTACAAAACAAAAATTAGAACACAGGTTTTAAAATTATGAACTGAAAATTTCTTCTCTGAAAAGTATAAACAATATAACATATAAAATTATGTATATTTTTAAGGTCCAGCTAAAATAAGGCCATATAGTAAGTGTTTAAAATCATGGAACTTGGAGCTAGAAATGAGTTCAAATTTGGTTCCTAAATTTCATTCCAATAATGACAAGCTAGTTAACTCAATAACTCTTCAGTTCATAACTAGAAAATGTGGTCAAAACAAGCTGCTTGAGGCATCAGAGAACAAAGTAAAGAATAACCAAAGCAAGATATGAAAGAAGATGGAAATCCAGAATGGTCGGCCCCATACTCAAGTCAACTCTTGCACTGGAGGAGCTTATCCAACTCCAGAGGTTAAATAGTAGCTATAACAAGGGAGAAGACAAATTTCATAGCCAGAGTTAGGACTCTGAGAGACTGTACCCGAAGAATGAACCAGTAGTATGCCGAGTGCAGCCTCACATCTCATAATCTAAGACAAATCTCAATCCTTAAAATTAGATTAAGATAAAACAATTAAAAACTGGTGAAAAAAGGGGAAAGAAACAAAAGAGACATTCCTTCCTGATTGTGCAGTCTGTGCAAACAAATCCCAAAGAATCTACAGATAAAAATATTTTGAAATAAGTGAATTCATAAGTGAGTTTAGTAAGGTTTTTAGACTGGGGGCAGGAGAGCAAATCTCATTTGTAAAAGGTCAGATAAATATTGTAGACTTTGCAGACCAAGAGGTAAAGTTGAGGATATTGTATAGGTACTTATATAATGGGGAAAAAATTATTAATAAAAATATTTCACAGAAAAAGGGTTTACTAATGAGAAGAATGGAATTTTTTCTGGAGCATAGAACTCACTCAATTAAGGTTCAAAGTCAGTGTTCCCTAACACCAAATTGATCCTGTATGCACTTGTATAAATAACATTCTTAGTCTGCAAGTCTACAAGAACAGACAGTAGGCAGGGAACAAGAACTATGGTTTACTGCATTCTGTATTTAGATATAAGGTCAACACATAAAAACCAAATACATTTCTATAAAACCAAAACAATTAAAAATGAAAAACTCAAATTATTTGAAAAATGCCAAATACCAAGAAATAAATAAAAGCAAATACATGTAATACTTCCATGAAAAAAATCAAACATTACTTAGAGAAATTAAACATCTAAATAAACAGCTAAATAGAAAGACTAACTATGTTCACAGACTGGAAAACTTAATATTGCAAAAATGTTCATTCTTCCCAAACTGATTTTAGGATTCAAGACAATGTCAATCAAAATCCCAATAGGTTTTTGTTTATTTGCTTGTTTTTCATATGGAATTTAACAAATTTATTCTAAAATGTACATGGAAACTCAGAATACCAAGACTAACCAAAATATTCTTGTAGAGGAATAGGTAGGGAAACTTAGGATAAAATATATTGCTCATAAAGCTATAATAATTAAGAATGTGAGATTGAAGCAAAGGTATGCAAATGATTCAATGGAACAGAACAGAATGTTCAGAATTTATTAACACTTCATGACAACTCAACTTTGGTATAGAGAACAATGGGGAAAAAGACAGATTATGAATGGTGCAGGGACATAAGACTTGGTCTCTGCTTTCCATATATAAACACTGATTACAGACAGTCAAACAATAAAGGCTTTAGATAATATTTATGAAAGTGATATAGACTGAAGAATTTTTTTTTAAAAAGGAAAGGATAGATAAATTAGACTATACTAAAGTGAAGACTTTCTGTTCATCAAAATGTATGAAGTTAAAAAAACAAAAACGTGAGGAGATATTTCCACATATACACATCAAAAAGCAAATTATAACCCAGTAAGACAACACTAGATACCTACCAGAAAGATTAAAACTTAACAACTGGCGATAGCAAGTGTTAGCAAGGACGGATAGTGAGAGGAAGACCCAGTTACTGCTAGTATGAGTGCAAACTGGTGCAACTATTTTGAAATAAAAATGTACTCAGGATGAAAGGGGTTTGTACTCTGTGGCACTGCAATTCCACTTGTCAGTGTTTCCACAATAGAAATGCCTGGATAGCTATACCGGATAGCTATACCAGATAGCATGTATAAGCATATTGCTTTCATTTAAGTAATTTTTTCCTTATCGAAGCAATCACAACCTTATAGAAAAGTTGTAAGTAGTTTAAATAGTTCAAATAACTTTTTTTTTTTTTTTTAAGGAGCGGTACAGACAGCAATGAAGGCAAGCAAGCAGGCAGGAACAGAGGAGGAAGAAGCACTTTCGCTGGTTTTATTTGGTTGTTCATCTGGGTTGTTCCTCCAGGCCTGCTGGTGAACCTGGGTCCTTGGGATGTACCTGGACTACACTCGGCAGGAGGTGGCAGATCAAACCACTGCTATTCCAGGGCACAGCCAAAGAACTATTTCTACTGAATTATTTGTGAAATATTTCTTCAGAACCATTTTAAGTTGCCAACCTGACGCTCATCAATCCAGAATATTTTATGGCACATTTTTTATGAATCACGACATTCTCCTACATAACAATGTAACCAAAATCAAGATGTTAATGTTGAAATGGGTATTAATTCTTCTCTGAGGGTTTAGTGAAACTCATTAGAAAAGTCATCTGGTCCTGGGCTTTTATTTTTGGGAGACTTTTGATTACCTCTTCAATTTCTTTGCTTGTGATTGTTCAGTGGGGCCTATTTAAGAACCTGACGACATATACTATCTTATTTAAGAAAAGCCTATGATATAGATTATAGCCATTTGATAGATGAGAAAACCAAAGCTACTAAATCTGCCTACAGTTATAGAGTCAGAGTCAAGTTACAAGTGTCAAAGTTCAAATTTATCTTTCATGCCCATAACCTGTGTGCTTAATATTTTATCCTAATTTTATTATTATTGATATTGTTTTGTTTAGAAAGATGCTAACCAAAATTTTTGAATTCTACTTTCAGCATGCTGAGATTTTTCTTTCTAGTTATCTTATTCTTCTTGGTAATTCCAATTTTTAACTTTTCTAAATTAAATTGTGACTCAGGCTTATATTATGAATTTTTATATATTCTACTATATTCATTTTAAAGATTGTTTTGGAGATATCCAATATATTGTACTCTCCTGAGTTTCTTTTGAAATGAGTAGTGTGATACATTATACATTATTATACATTTTCTTGGCCTAAAAAAAAACAAACCAAAAGGGGAGTGGTAAAGGAAACCAGAACTCCGGTGGTGGGTGTGATGTGAAATGCACACAGACCGAGGTGTGAATTCAATATCCTAAAAAGCATTCAGTGATGTGAAAAAAATGAAACAAATATATATATATAGTATATAATATATAAACACATATGTATAACGATAACATAATGAATATTCATATATCCAACATACTGTTTAATTTTAACTGTTTTGAAATGTATACATTTTAAGAAAGCATATAGTTTTGAAAAAAAATAATAAAGTGCTTCTTTCTCCTCTTAAAAAAAAAAAGTAATGTTGATATATTCCTACAGCTTAATCCTCAAGTCCCACATAAACTCCATTAAGTGGTCCAACAATGTTCTTTATAGCAGCATCCAGCTCAGCACCAATGCTGCATTTTCCTGTCTCTAGTCTCAGTCAGGTCTTCATTTTCATGACCTTGATGCTTCTTGACGGTTACCCAGTTTGTAGAATGAGCTTAGAGTTGGAGGATTGGTTCCACATGGCTATCAGTAGAAGGCTTCAGTTCCTTGTCACGCTGGACTTTCCACAGGGCTGCTCCCAACATGGCTTTCCCAAGATTAAGTGACCATCACAGCAGAAGGAAAATCAGTCTTTTAGAACCTAATCTTGGAAATGACATACCATCACTTTTGCTGTATTCTTCTGGTCAGAAAAACCAACCCTGAAACCAAAGTGTGGCTACTAGGGGTCAGGATCACTGGGGGTCATCTTGGAAGCAGGCTACCACATTCGTTATCTCTACTTGATTAGATTCAGGTTATGCATCTTTGGCAAAAACATAAAACAAATATTCCATTTTTCTCACTATATTCCTGTCAGGTGACACATACCTTCACTGTATTGCTACTGATAATATTCTATTATTTTTTTCACCCCACAGCTTTCTTAGCCAGTGCCTTGAAGTCACAGGGCGGAACATGGTAATGTTCACTTTTTTTTTTTTTAAGAAAAGGTATAGCCAGGAGTGATGGTGAGTAGGCAGGCAGGCAGGAAGAGAGAGGAGGAAACTCTGTTTTTATGTAGTTGTTCATCTTGGTTGCTCTCCCCAGACCTGGGATGCAAACCGGGGTCCTTGGGTTGTACATGAACTTCACTTGGCCAGAGGCAGTTGACCCAACCAAGCATGCCGATATCCACTTTTATTCCTTCATTAAGGAAATCCTACAAGACTTTGCTATTGTAAAATTACTTTTTGTTCCTTTGTAATTGTGGGGGTTTTAAATTATTTTCATAGATCCTTTGATACTCCTCATTTCACTCCTCTTGAGTGTGGCTTAGACTTAGAGACTTGTTTCTAACTAGAGAATAAACCAGAGTGATGCTATGCAACTTCAAAAAATAGGTCATGTGGCTCCCATGTCATGCACAGACTCATGCGGCCTCTAGAGAGGCCCACGTAGCAAGGATCTGAGGCTCTATGCCAATAATCCTGTGAATGAGCCACCCTGGAAGCAGATCACCCTCTTGTCCTGGTCCTGCCTTAACAAGGCCAGAGCCCCGGTGACATCGTGACCAAACCACAGGGACAGCCTGAGTCAGCTTAGCTAAGTCACCCTGAATGTGCAGGATTCTTTATTTTCCCGTAATTTTTATTCTACACATTAAAATAAAATCCTATGTGTAAGTTTCCCCATTCCTCAGATATATGTCAACACATCCTGCCCTCCAAGTGTTCTTGAACATTGTCCAGTGGGCTCCACAACCACTTGCATGCCACCTCCGACCCATCCCATAAGTATCTGAGGGTTGGTTTGGTTTCATCTGTTCCTTTGTTTTGTCTATCTACATTCCACCTGGGAGTGAGGTCATCTGGTCTCTCTCTTTCTACTTGTGACTTATTTGTTAGTATAATCCCCTCTAGTTCCATCCATGTTGATTCAAATGACAGGATTTCATCTCTTCTAAGGGCTGTGTAGTACTCCATTGTATATATGTATCACATCTTCTTTATCCATTCATCTGATGTTGGGCACTTAGGTAGTTTCCAGTTCTTAGCTATTGTGCATAGGGCTGAAATCTACATGGGGGTGCATAAATCTCTGCAGATTGTTCTTGCATCTTTTGGATAAACACCCAGAAGTGGGATGGTGTGATTATATGGGATTTTCATCTTCAACTTTTTTAAGACTCTCCAGTTTTCCATAGGAGTTGCACCAGTTTGTAGCCCCACTAAGTCAGCTAAGTCATCCCATGTGCACAGGATTCTTGACCCACAGAAACTGAGATGATGCATATTGTTAAAAACCACTAAGTTCAGGGGTGATTTGTTGCACAACTGTAACTGACAACCATGTAGCAGTTAGAAGGTATTTTGTGGGCTGGTGCTTGAAAGATCCTGCTCATCACATTTGTACTTCCTGTATTCTAACTATTTTCCCATTTTATTCAGTGAATTATAATCCATTACGATGATTTCTTTTGATGTTCATATTGGCCTAGATTTGATCAAGCTGAATTTCGTGTTAGTTTGACAATGCTCCTTCATTCTTTGAGTACTTTCTTGCATTTAGATACAATAAAAATTTCCAGGTTCATCTTATATTTTCCCTGCCCTAGCCTAAAATCAGTCTGACGGAAGGCTGACGATATTTAGAATCAAGATCTGGGCACATGTACACTCAAGGTTGCTGAGATTTCACTGCTTCCAGTTACTGTCAGTGAACAAAGCTTGGGAACACACATCTACCCATCTACTAAATATTCACATTTACATCTATCTTTTTATTATTTTTAAAGGAAAGGTACAGGCAGGAATGAAGGCAAACAAAGGCAGGCAGGAAGAAAGAAGAGGAAGAAACACTTCATTTACTTTATTTAGTTGTTCATATTAGCTGCTCTCCCTGGTCCTGGATCTAGAAACAGAGACCTGGGATGTGGACTGCACCAAACCCCTATTCCATCAGGACATGCCTATTTTTAAAGAGAGAAAAGGAGAAGAGGAAGAAGCATTTTTAATGAAGGAAGAGGAGAAAGTACTTTTACGTATTTTTGGTTATTCCCTCAAACCCTTGGGCTTTACATGTTCCATGTCCCAGCCACTGGCTTGGGACGTGGGCCAGCCAGGTGCACTTACATCTGTATTTAATTACCTATTTTAAAAGCCATGAATTCATACACATACCTTTAATTTTCATCCAGCTTCATAGGCTTTACTCTATTTTTGCCTTCTCCATAACTATTTTGTTTTTAATTCTAAAGGAAATGTACAGGCAGGAATGAAGGCAAGCAGGCAGGCAGCAGGAGGAGAGGAGGAAGAAGCACTTTATTTTTCATTTAGTTGTTCACATTGGTGTCCCCCGAGTCCAAGGTCTTGAACCCAGGACCTTGGGATATATGTGGACTGCTCCCAGGTGTACTAGATCACTAGGCCACCAGGGTACACCCTCCATACTACCTTTTTTTTTACTAGATTTACGTTGTTTTTTTAAAAAAAAAATTTTTTTTAAAGGAAAGGTAAAGGCAGAAATGAAGGTGAGTAGGAAGGCAGGCAGGGAGAGGAGGAGGAAAAACCTTTATTTTAATTTTAATTGCTCATACTGGTTGTTCCCCACTTGGACCCAGGACTTGAATCCAGGGGTATCTGGCTTGCTCCTCTGAAGTGACTGACCTAACCACTGCTCCACCAGCGAGCATATGCCTATTTGGTCTATTTTGATCTAACCAATTGCCCATTGCTACCATTGCTGCCCCCACTCCCATACAGAAGTGCCCTTCACTCCTCTTGGGTTCTAATACTCTGCCTTCCTCCAGGGGCCCTTATGGACAGGCTCCTCACCCTGCTCGAATCTACTCTCATCACCAGTCCCCTCAGGTGGTCACATTTTTTTTCTACCTAGGCTGTGACACCCCATTACTAAATGACACCTATCTTCCTGTGTAGATATTCTCCCCTCTATGTGAAACCTACATCACCATGCTTGAGATCCGATTCCCTCCCACTAAACACCCTGTGTCATTTGTTGACACCTTCACCCAGCTCATTCCCCATGCAGAGGCTCCACCAACACTTAATTGGTGTTTGCAAGTAAGACAACTGCTGAAGGAGGTGAGGTTTAAGAGAACATGCACTGCTTCTCGTACGTTTTTCATTCATTCCTGTAATAAGGTTCTATAATCTTGACAAAATTTTTAGCATTTATATGAATTTTTTTTTTTTAAAGCAAGGTGCAGGCAGGAATGAAGGCGACCAGAGGCAGGAAGAGAGAGGAAGAAGCAGCATTTTATTTATTTTATTTAGTTGTTTATCTGGTTGTTCCCTCCAGACCTGGGATGGGAATCCAGGACCTTGGGATATATGTGCCCAACCCTACTCACCTAGGGTGCGCTTTATATGAAATTCAAGCCAAAACTAATTTGAAGAACTGATGTTGATGTTTTAAGTAAGGAAATGAGTCTATTTCAGTAGACAGTAATAATAATCGAGAGTCAGCTTTCAGCTTAGCAGTAATAATTAAATTTTGGTAAACAGCTACTAGAACCAAGACTCTAACTTTAGAGTTTATCTGATTATGTAATGTCATAGCAAAATATTTCTTTTTAAAGAAAACATACAGGCCACAATGAAAGCAAGTAGGCAGGCAGGCAGGCAGGCAGGCGGGTAAGTAGGAAGACAGAGGAGAAAGAAGCATTTTATTTTTATTTTGTTGTTCACACTGGTTGTTTCCCCCAAGACCTGGGACTCAAACCCAGAGGTGTGTGGCCTGTATTCTTCAGGGGTGACTGACCTAACTGCTACTCCACTGGGGTAAGCCATCAATAATAAATTATTAAGTTAAGGGCATAAATAATAAAACATTGTATGGACTTTATATTTGCTTTTTGGAAAAAACAACCACAAAACCCCAAAAGACCCCACTAACATATTTAATACATATCCAGTTGTAACATGTACCCCAGAAGTAATAAAATCAGAAACATTAAAGGATAACAAAAAAGCTAAATCACGACTTACATACAAATACGAAACAAACGCATGTCAAAGATTTTATTTAATTATGAATTCATAAAGGAACCAATAAGATGCTGCAACGGGTTCTAATATGTGTTATATATGGGCAATCAGGACTGCTGACATTAGTTGACAACTAGCTAAAGACTGGTCAAGAGCCACAGGGCAATAGTCAATTGCACTGCACTTGCACAGATAAGAATCTTTCCTACCAGTTTCCTACAATTTACAGAGTTATCGAATAGCCTGAAGACAAAAAGGCACAGCTTATAGAAACACAAAGCCAGGAGGAGTGAGCCAGACAAAATACCAAGCAATCTTCTTTTGTTTTTGAAACCCATTTCAAAGTGTTCATAATATTTCCTAACAATGAAACTACAGGGGTGGGGAAAGTTCTCTCAGAATCATAGAAAGAGTCTGCTCCAATTCATATGTTGTTTTCCCAAAATTAAGAAACTTATACATTGGGATACAAGCCATTAAGAATATTATCCACCAGACACTGTGGGTGGCATGCTCTGATGGAGCAGCAGATGGGTCAAGCTCCACACCCCTGGGTTTGAGTCCTGATCTAGGGGAGGCAACTAGCATGAGCAACTAAATAAAAATAGAATAAAGATGTTTCCTCCTCCTTTCTCTTCCTGTCTGCCTACTTGCCTTTATGCCTGTCTGTACCTTTCCTTTAACAAAATTAATTTTTAAAAGATGCTTTCTCCTCCTTTCTTCCTACGTGCCTGCCTACTCGCCTTCATTCCTACCTGTACCTTTCCTTAAAAAAAAAAAACAACCCATACAATACCTAGAAAATTTTCAGTACTACATAAGATTACTAGGAGCTAAGGAAAAACTACACAGACATTGCAGAGTTAATTTTTGGTACTCTAAACAGAATATTTACAAATATCTAAAGCCCATCACCGAGTAACATAAGTTACAGATATGTTTTAAATCAATTCCCCTTAAAAATACGGTCTTCCATAGAGAATGTGGAATGAGACAGATCTATAATTTCAAAATAAACAAGATTAGCATTATTTCTGCTCAAATGGATACCCTAGTTAAATAATAAACTATTTCTAGATCCTAAGCTAATATTTAAAGAAGTATTTTAATGATATAGAATATTTTATGTTAAATTAACTTCTTTGATACTTAAAGTATTAAGACATACCTTAATTGTTTTTTTAAGCATATTAGTGGAAAAGATGAAAAATGAGTATTCATTATATGGCAAGATATAAATTCTAACTGCTAGTCAGACTGTAAAGTGCACAAATTTTCTAAAGGGCTATTCAGAAATATTCAATGAGAATCTTAAAAATGTATATATTAAAAGAAAAAAAATAATACAAATGATGATCACCTACTCAAACACTCCCTAAAAACCCAAAACAGAGCTACAAGACTAATAAGTGAGTTTAGTAAGGTTGCAGAATATAAAGTCAATATGTAAAAGTCTATGGCATTTTAATATACTAGCAACAAACAACTGGAAATTGAAATTTTTTTAAATCTATTACAGTATTAAGGATAAATCTGATGAAAGATGTGCAAGATCTTTACAGTAAACTATAAAACATTGGTGAAGGAAATTCAAGACCTAAAAGAAAACAAACATAAAACAACAATATACATGTTCATGGGTCAGAAAACTCTACTGTTAAGATACCAATTAAATTTTTTGTTGTTTTCATTAACTTTTATTTTTCTTTCTAGCCCCAGGTCTTGTATCCCAGGTTCATATCTTTCATAGCCTGTGCCTTAGCTGCCTCAGTTATAGGAGGGACACAACTGTTTAAAAGTTGATCTATAGATTCAATACAACCCCAACTGAAATCTTCTCAGACTCTTTTTTCAGAAATTAGTAACCTGCCCCTAAAATTCACACAGAAATACAAAGAATCTATAATAGTCAAAGCAACTGTGATTGTGTGCTGGTTAGGTCTGCTGCCTCTGGCTGAGCATAGTCCACAAACATCCCAAGGATTGAGTTTTTGTGTCCCAGAGCTGAGGGTATAACCAAGATGAATAACTAAATACAAATAAAGAAAACTTTTCTTTCTCTTCTCTCTTCTTGCTGCCTACCTGCTCACCTTCATTTCTGCCAGCCCCGTTGCCTTAAAAAAATAAAAGAAGTGTATGTCCTAGTGGGCTAGCAGGTTAGTTCACTGGAGGTGCAGTCCACATACATTCCCAGGGTTCCCAGTTCAAGATCCAGGATCAGAGGGAAACAACCAAGATTGACAATGGAAAAAAAAATCAAAATGCTTCTTCTTCCTCTCTCTTCCTTCCTGCCTGCCTACTTTCCTTCAAGCCTGCCGGTGCCTTTCCTTAAAATAAAATAAAATAAAACTGTGAAAAGCCCAAGGACCCAGGTCAGGGAGAAGGGGTGGATGGTGGAACATACAACTAAAAAGATTAAAATGAACAAGTAAATAAATAAAATGTTTCTTCCTCCTCTTTCCTTCCGCCTGATGCCTGCCTTTTCTCGTTAAAAAAACAAAATACTGTAAAAGAACAAAATTAGAGGACTAATACTACCTGATTTAAAGACTTCTTATAGGGCTATATATCATAGCATATGATATTTACATAAATAAGCAGTGAAACAGAATAGAATCCAACACAGACCCACACACATACATGGACAACTGTTTTCTGACAACAGTGCAAAAAAAACTCAGTGGAGAAAACTGTCTCTCTAACTAGTGGTACTGGAACAAATTGATAGCCACATGTAAAAAGATAAACTTTGGAAATGGTTTGGTAATTTCTTATAAACTTGCAACATGATCCAGTAATCCCAATCCTAGCTATTTATTCAATATAAAGTAAAACTTACGTTTACACAAAAGACTATATACAAAGGTTTATAGCAACTTTATCCATGATAAGCAAAAATTAGAACAATTCTCTCATCTGTTGAGTGGATAAACAAACTGGTAGAGTCATCCAATGGAATGCCACTATCAAAGACATTACTGATACAGTGAGAACTTGGATAGGTCTCAAAGACATTATCTGAATGGAAAAACCTGGACTCAAGAATCTACAGACAGATTCTATTCACTTGATATTCTGGAAAAGGTAAAATTATAGGGACAGATAAAGATTGCTGGCTGCCAGAGACTGAGATCGCGGTAAGAATTTACTTACAAAGGGTCACGGAAAATTTATTTAAGTAATGGAATTATTTATCTCGATTTCGGTGGTGGGTACATAATGACATGTATTTGTCAGAAGTCATGGTATTGAACATTAAAAAGGATAAAGTTTGCTACATGTAAATTAAACCTCCATAAACCTGACTTGAAAGAAATAGTCCATATCACTTGACCCAGAAATATAGCAGATATATTCATTATTTTAGTTGCAGAAATATTATAGGAAGTTCAGTATGGCTTAGAAAAATAAACTTAACTATCCAACAATAAATAAAATGGCCAAAAAGTTACTCCATATCCTTAAAAAATATGATGCCACCTGAAATGTCAAAAATGGCCTAAATATACATACTAAAATGTAAACAAGGTATGCCCAGGAGGAGTAGCACTTGGGCACAGTCTACATACATCTGGGACTTGAGGGGGACCAACCAACATAAACAACTGAAAACAAAAAATAAATAAATGAATGCTTGCTCCCTCCTTTCTCTTCCTGCCTGCTTGCCTCAGCTTGCCTTCATTCCTGCCGCACCTTTCCTTTAAAAAAAAAAAGTTAAAATGTAAACAATAATTATCTTTGGGTTGGATAATACATTTTTTGTTACTTAAATTTTCTACTATGAACATGGATTGCATGTGAAATAATAAAACAAATTTTAAAGGATATTTTTCAAAGGAACATACAACCAAGGAGTACAGAAGAATAATAAAGGCCTATAAGAGAAATATTTGAAAAGACTCCTGCTAAAATGAGCTGAGACTAGTGAATAATATTGAGAACATAAAAAAGTGTTTTATTTTGTTTTGGTTCTATTTAAAGCACAAAGAATCAAAAACAGGATAGGTTATTTTGGGTACTAGGCAAATAGGTCACCAATGTTATAGGCTAAGAGTTAGCAAGCAGGACTATTTTATTTTGCTTCAGTCTTAAACACAATCAGATGCAAAAAGAGAAGAGCAGAACTGAAACTCAAGATACTTGAGGAGTAGGTAATAGAGCCCTTATCCGTCCTGGGTGTGTTTAAGTCACATGGCCCAGGTAACAGCTGCCTGAATATCAGAGATTTTCCCAGTGACACTGTTATACTGCTTGCTGGTAATCCGAGGAACTCAGGCAAACAGGAATGGTGCTGAAATACTGGAAGTAGGCAGATGTTGTTTTGATTTTCAAAAGGCGATGAAGGGTAGATTCCACAATTAGATCAGTGAACTTGACATCTATTCCATGCAAAAATCTGGCTGGATCTAGTAAATCCATTTGAAAAGAAAAGGCATGAGCACTAAGTATCAAATCATTACCGACACATACCCTTAATGCCTTTTGGGTACTTATACTTCTTGGAAAGTCTCTCCCAAAATCCTTGTGAACAAAACAGAATAGTTAGGTAGATCAGCTAAACATTATGGACAAAACATTATGTTCAGTGGGTTGAAGTAAATACACAGACTATCTGGTGACGGCCTGAAGGGTTTGGTCCTCAGTTTGGTATTACTGAACATTTTTATAAATGACCTGGATGAGGACACAGATGTGCAAACCTGTAGTTGACATAAAGCTGAGAGGGATAGCTAATACGATGGACGACCGAATCAGGATCCAAAAAGGTCTTGGCAGGTTGGAACTCTGTAGAATCTAACAAGATGAAATTTAACATGGGTAAAAGTAAGTTTTTCTTCCCAATAAGACCTGAAGCTCCTAAAGGTAAGATTTATTTTGTCTTCTGTGTAGCTCATATATCAAATGCAGGCATACTATAAAAACAGAGTATTTACTTAACTTCCTGACACTTCTGAAATAAGAAATACCAATTTACTTTAGGTGCTATAAAAGTCTTGCTGCCATTTCATTTACAGTGAACAGTAATTGGTTTTGATAATCCAGCAATCATTACCTCCTCTGACTTACACATCCCAACCAACTCATCATTGTTGTATAGAAATCCATTCAATTATAATGGAAAGAGAATGAGAATTAAGTCAATCAGTTATTCAGGGTTTGGCATGTAATTCAGTCTAGGCCAATGTGATGTCATTAACTTGAATTTGAAAGAATATAAGTCACCCTAGGTACTGTAGTCATCTTTGAACTATGTGTGTGAACCTATCCAAGTATGGAACCAACATCCAAAAGAGCAAGCCAAACAGTTTAGCACCCCTATGAAGTATTATTATCACCTAATTCTTGATCTCTGACTGACTTCTACCAAGCATACTACTCTGACCCTGTAAGTCTACATCAGGCATGAGAGGTAGAGTGGGGTGGAGGGGAGAAGAGAAGCAAAGCAGGGCTCTTAGAATAAAAAATATAAATATAAAAAGAAACATAATAACAAAAGAAAACATCATCAAAACCAAAAGGAAACTACTAACTGGGAGAAGATATTTGCATTCAATATTTCTGACAAAGACTTAATATCTAAAATATACAAAGAATTCATAAAACTCAACAATAGAACAACAGACAATCTAATCAAAAATGGGAGGAAGAACTGGAGAGACACTTTTTTGAATAGGATATACAGATGACTAACAAACACATGAAATTATGTTCCTACTGGCTCTCAGGGAAATGCAAATTAAAACAACGAGGTATCACCTTACACCTGAAAGACTGGCTATTATCCAAAAGTCTGGAAATAATAAATGCTGGCAAAGATGTGGAAAAAAAGGGAACACTTCTGCACTGGTGAGAGTGTAAATTGATACAAGCCATATGGAGAATAGTTTGGAGATTCTTTAAAAAACTGAAAATGGAGATCCCATATGATCCCATCATTCCACTTCTGGGCATCTACCCAAAAGATACAAAGCACCCACCTGCAGAGATGTATGCACCCCCATGTTTATTGCGCCCCTATTCACAATAGCGAACTGTAAATTACCTAAGTGCCCAACATCAGATGAATGGATAAAGAAGACCCGGTATATATATACAATGGAATACTGTACAGCCTTTAGAAGAGATGAAACCCTGTCACTTGAATCAGTATGGATGGAACTAGAGGGGATTATGCTAAGTGAAGCAAGTCAAAAGAAGAAACATACCAGAGGACCTCACTTACAGGTGGAATATGAATAGACAAAAATAAAGGAATAGATGAAACATAACAACACTGAAACACTGGCAACGGAACTGAGGTGACCAAAAGGGAATGGGGCGGTTGGGGGTAAATGGTGGTGAAGCCCACCAGACAATGGAGAAGAATACTTGATTGGGTGGAGGGCATGGTGTGCTGAAATATATCTAAGAAATGGGGAACGTATATGTAGGAAATTATTTTAATGTGTAGAATAAGTACTATAATAAAAAATAAATTAAAAATATGTCAGTAATTAGGGCCTTTAAAGGCCATCTCTTTGTATATGAAGATCTTGAACAAAAATGGGACAATGTTAGAGACAGCTGTAAACCCTGTGTATATATCCATACATACATATAGAAATTCACATGCCAATTTTACTATTTTAAAGTAGTATGTGGACCACTAAAATCCAAGGACCAGGTGAAAAGCCAAAATAAACAACTAAATAGAGATGTTTCTTCCTTTCTTAAATGATTTTCTTCCTTTCCTTAAAAAAGAAAGAAAAAAGAAGGGACATCTGTCCACAACAAACCTTGTGTTACTCTCTCCCCCTCATTAGCCACATAGCTATTTAAGAACTTAGTTCTTAAAAACTAAGTTATTTCCTGTCTTAAAGCAATAATGTAGATTGTCTGGATGGTCTTTTCCCAATTCCTTTTCCACACTTTGACAATCTGCACATAGGCCACCTTTTCAGAGATGTCTTTCCAGTCCAACCAACCTAACCTGGGTCTTTTCTTTCTATCCCCTATTTCCTTCAAAGGTCTTATCAGTTTATTAAACGTAAAATGTTTAATTCACCCACCCTTTCGCTAGAATGTAAGCTCCCCGAAAGCGGGGAATCCCGTTTTGAACACCTTTTTTCTTTATATCCAAATCCTGGCACAAGCATAAAGTAATGAAAAAGTATTTATTGAAGAGATTGAATAGCAGAAAGTGAGAAGATGTATTATTATCTGGCTGCTTCTCAGTAAAACGATTGGGAACGGGCGGGAAAAGCCAGTGGGGCTGGGGGCTGCATAGGGAGCTAAAGGTTTACGAAAGAGAGAGGGGTGGATTCAGGCTCCCGTTGCCACGCGTGGGGCGGGCAAAGGGACTGATAACACTTAGTGACCAACTCCTCGACGTGCCCTCCCTAGGAACCATATGTGAGGCTCTCCTAGGTCCGACTCTCCTAGGCCCCACCGCGCGGACCTTTCGCATCCCGCTTTCACGAAATCGCTAGCCCGGGGGCACCAAACATATCACCCGGGCCCAAGACCCTCGGGAAAAGGCAACGTGAGAGAAAAACGGCTACTCTTTGCTGGGACCCACTGAGGATCCGACACCGGCCCCGCATCCAGACGCCAGCTCACCCGCCAGCTGACGCATTTCTCCCCGCCCCCAGCCCGCCCCGCGGCCCGCCTGGACCCTCACTTACGCCTGTCTCCGGGCTATGAGCCGATGCATGGGAGTCGCCATCTTAGCTCGGCCTAGGCTTGCCGCGCGGGATTTTGGGAAACTCCATGGATGGGCGGGGACATCGAACACGGTGGTTGGAGGCGTGGGCGGAGTCAGACCCGCCACGCCGCTGCCGCCCAACTACCTAGGGAAAGAGTGGGTGGGTGGTTGGTGTGTGGTGGCTTTTGTGGGTCTGTAGTGCAGGAAGAGGAGTGATACCGGGTGTCCGGTCTGAACAGGGTTTTGAAGGATGGTTACACGTGTATTGTGTGGAGAACGGAAGAACATTCTCAAACGCTGGTCCCTGGCTTTGACACTTTGTCGAAACACATAGAAGAATTAAACCGCAATGTTCAGAAAAATAGGCCTGAGCAAAACGTTTAGTGCCCCTGGGCTAGCCTTTTCGCAGAAACCGGATTCTAATGGTAGGAGTGGGACAGGAGCGCAAAATAAGCATGAGTTGAACAGGCTTGGGACCAGCAATTGAAAGGCGAACATTAGCAAACCCTAAAGTGCGTATATATTTGCCAATTATTTCTGTGTCTTTCATAGGGATACTGTAAGGACCAAGTAAGACTACATAAATAAGGCTGCCTTGTCAATTGAAAAAGATTAGACAATTATTTTAGGATATTTTAACATTTAATATCAGATCATGGATATTTTAGTCTCTTAAATGCATCCTATTTGAAATAGTATGAAAGACACACTCACATACATGTGGTTTTGGGTCCCTATTCATTTTTTTTCAATTAATATTTATTGAACAACTCGAACCCAGGGCATATGGCTTGCTCCTTCAGAGGCTATTGATCCAACCAATACTCCACCAGGGTGCACCCGATAATTTTTTTTTTAAAGGAAAAGTTCAGGCAGGAATGGAGAACAGAGGCAGATAAGGAGAGAGGAGGAAGAAGCACTTTATTTTTTTTAGTTTTTCATTCTGGTTGTTGCCGTTAGCCTTGGGATGTGAGCACAGGTCCTTGGGATGTGTATGGACTGTGCTAAACCTCTATTCCACCAGGGAGAGCTCCAGTGATGACTTAGAAAATGTGGAGTAATGGGCAGATGAAAGAGTTGCACTCAAGATACAAGGCAGTGGCCTGGACCATCTATTCCCTCTCCAGGTGTGCAGTTCTCCCCAAATCTCCACATATTCACCAATCAGAAGCTTGACGGACATTTTTAACAATCATTTTCTTTATGGGTTCCTAGAGTTGTTTCATGCTTACAATGTTGGTTTTTGTTTTTGCTTTTTTTAAGAGGAAGACTGAGGTAGGAATGAAGGCAGGCAGCAGAGAAGGAAGAAAAAATAAGGAAGAAAGCATTTTTATTTATTTAGTTTTTCATTTTAGTTGCTCCCCCTAAAGGGGGCATACCTGGGTCCTTGGGCTATATGTGGACTGCACCCGAGGAGCAGGCTTAACATGTGATCACCAGGACATGTCTAGATTTTTTTTTTATGTCCCAAGATTACAAAAATCTTGTTATAATTTTTTAATTACAATTTTGGTTATATTCTTAATCCTGATTTTTAGTTTTTGAAACACCATTTACCAAATAATCTTATCACACCTCACACTATACGAAACGTGTACAAATTTAGTCTATTTGGGGGCGTGCCCTTGTGGCTCAGGCAGCTGAGACAGTGGCGTTAAGACAATGTAAAATCAAAGAGTGGGTTTGTGACCCAGAACTTGGGTGAATGACCCAAAAAATAAACAACTAAATACAAATGCTTCTTCTACCTCTTCATTTCTTAAAACAAACAAACAAAAATTAGTCGATTTGGATATTCTCTTCTCTTCCACAGATCTTTTTGTGTCAGTACTTGTTTCCTTGTTTAGATTCCGGTGGTTTTATAGGCTATTTTTGATCTCGGGAAAGGCAAGTTCCTCCTAATTAATCCTTCCTTTTCATCAATTTTCTTTGTTGTCCCATGGCATCAATTTTTATAGATGAGATTTATATAATTCTCAAATTTCCAAGTTTCCTACTAATTTTGAAAGAAACCACATTGTATCAAATGAGATAAGGCAAGAAACAGAATGAGATTAATGGAAAGAAAGAAGCAAATGACATTATTTGTGATGATTTGATTATACATGGGAAAGTCTAGAAGAATGGATTAAAAACTTGTAGAGAGTTCAAGAGAGGAGGCAGATACACACACACACACACACACACACACACACACACCATATTAAATTACCAATTGCTTTTTCATTAGCAAGACCAAAATACTGTGGCTGTCTCCCACTGAGGTCTCCTTCTGGGACTCTCAGCTTTTCTTCAGAGGGCTCAGTCTAAAATTTAGACACTAAGATTTTTTTTTTTTTTGTATGTTTTTTTTTAAAGGAAAGGTGCAGGCAGGAATGAAGGCAAGCAGAGGCAGGCAGGCAAGCCTGGGTCCTTCGGCTTTGCATGGACTGCTTGGGAGCTGTGGACGTAACCACCGAGCCACCAGGGAGCGACAACATACAGCATTTTTACATGAAGATACTTACCAATGAGGTTTAAATGTAGTAGAATTATCAATTAGGGCTACTCAGGTTACAAAAGACAGAAACCAAAATCAAAAGACCCCTTGTTAAACAGGGGGATTTAAGGAAAGGAAACTGCTAGATGCCAGAGTAGGGTACCTCTTGGGACCTAAACCCAGAAGCAGGCAAATGATACTTGTCACCAAGACAAGTCTCTACTTTCCGCTGAGTAGTGGCCTCCGTTCTGCAGACCTTTCTAGTAGCTGGTTATATGGCCACTGGTACCTTGGGCATACATCCTTTCAATTCCTCAGCCTTTCAGGGATTAAAAAATCAGCTTCACCTGAAGGTTTATTGAATAAATCTGCTGTGTGTGGTCCACTCACACCCCAGGGACCTGGGGTGTGGGTGGGTGTGGGGGAACACCGGATAATCTACTAATAAGAATAAAGTTTCTTCCTTCTCTCTCTTCCTGCCTCACCTTCATTCCTACCTACAACTTTCCTTTAAAAAAAGATATCAAATGAATAATAAAATCTTTTTTTATTTAGGCTATTGCCATAGAGAACCCCAGATCTGAAGGCCACAGCGCCCCCAGCAGGGTGGTTTTGTCTGAGACTTTTAGAGGAAGGAGTAGATAGTTTACCAGTGGGAGGATTTAAGTGGAATTGTGTTTGTAAGCGGTGGTCTTAGCCAAATGAAGAGGAAGCATTTGTGTCTAGCTGGTTTCAGGGGAAACAACAGTTTATATAATCATTTTTGAGATAAAAAACAGGAATCTGGAGTGTCTCTGTCTGGCCTTATAGGTAAACAAGAGGGTATTTGTGAGTCTTATCTAAGTCGTATGGGAAGAGGGGTTATTCATAGCAAGCTGGAACATAAAAGGGTGGGGGGGATTTCTTCACCATCTCAGTTGTCCAAGAACACAGGACTGAAGTAATGTTGAACATTGTCAAGGTAGAAAAGAGAGGAAAGAGGGTTCCTCACAAACTGCAAAAGATACTTTTCTGGGAAGAGTGCCATGGGCTTGGTCACACGCCTGTCTGCCTCTCCCTGGTTCACTCCTTATGGCCAGTGGGAGGAGAGCTGTGAATGATTCAGCCTGGATTGTGCCAGCTCTGGGTGTCAGAATGGAGCTGAGAGGGGTTACTGGACAGATAGAGGAAATAGCTCTATTGTGGGCACACTGTCGTGGTTTAGTCTGATGAAACAAAATCTGAGAATTTTTCCTTAAAGCAGAAGACACAAACATTTGTTCAGAGTTGAATAGTGGTGATCTAATGATACTGGAAATTTACCATGAATCCTCTTTCTGGACTTTCGAAGAGTTCAAGGAGCTTCCCAAGGTACATCATGCGTTTTCTTAGAAAAATCGCCCCTCCTTCTTTCCAGTCTTACTACTATGAAATTGATAGAGAAGTAGAGATTTAATCAGTTGCTGCCGAAGGAGCAGAGTCCATGTACATCTTAAGGACCAGGGTTCATGTCCTGAGCCTGGGGGAAACAACCAGTGTGATAACTAAATAAAAATGAAATAAAATAAAGGCTTATTCCTCCTCTCTCTTCCTGCCTGCCGGCTGACTCCCTTTATTCCTACCTGCCCTTTCCTTAAAAAAAAAGAAAGAAAGAAAGAAAAAGGTTAAGAGTCTCTAGTTGTATGTCAAGTTGCTCCTGGCTTTGACCATTTTTTTTCAAGGGGCTTGCCACTTTTCCATTCTACCTCAAGGTCAAATTTGACTTAATGCAGACTAAAAGTCACTGACACCAAGCTGCCACTCCCTGAGAGCTTTAAGGCCTCCAGGTATATGAATCAGTATGGCTATTGAGAAAACAACCATTGTAATAAGGTTCCAGGGAATTTGACTCCTTGCACCAGCTGGTACCCAAAGAAACAAGTGAAGACTGGAGTCTAAGGAACACTTAAGGGTATTGAAACTCCTCCTCTCTCCATTTTACCAGTCTAACTGCAGAAAGGGAAACAGAGCACAGAAACCTGATCCTGTGAAGGATCAGAATTCCACCTTGTTAGTTGGATTTAATTTAATCAGAGGTTATTTAATTAGGCTGCTATTGGTGGTTTCCTTTTTTGTATTTATTTTTAGCACTGGCCCCAGGTAGTGAATCCAGGTCCATAGGCCTTACATGGCCTGTAATTAGCTGCCTTATCCTCCTGAGCTCCAGGGCAGCAACTCCTTAAAAAAATTTTTTTTTGCCAATGAAATGATAACCTAGGCATGTCCTGGTGGAGTAGCGGTTTGATCAACTGCCTTCGGCCTAAGTGCAGACAACATACATCCCAAGGACCCAAGTTCGTGTCCTGGATCAGGGAGAAGAACCAAGAAGTACAACTAAATAAAATACAGTGCCTTGTCATCCTCTCTCTTCCTGCCTGATTGCTTGTTCACCTTCATTCCTGTCTGCATTTTTCCTTTTAAAAAAATTATAAACTAGATGTCACTTTGGGGCTTCAGTGCATTTAGTGAATTAGGTAAACTGGGCTCCAATATCCAGGATCTGGGGTGATTTGAAGACTACATACAGTAGTTTAATTCCTCCTTAGACTTCTCTGTTTCTACCCCAGTCATACCTGGGTGTGAAGCTGCACCCTTTTCTCAGGTATCCACCAGAAATCCTATTATATCAAGCATCTCTTAATTTTACTGAAAACTTGTGAACTGCAGACAGAGGGGTCACTCAGATGACATGCCTACTCTCTTTTTCTGGCAATAACCTCCCTCACTTCCTCTTAGATCAAGACCCCTCTGCTCATTCCAAAACTCCACAGTTTCTACATATCATCTAGTGAAACTCTCTGAAAAGTGAGGTATAATAAAATAAATGCCCCCCCCCCCCACTTCATAATGTTTCTCTCAAAGCCCACCTAATCCTATCTGGATCCCTCATCTCTGAATTTCTTCCTTCCCTTCTTTCTCTTCTTTCCCTTCTTCCTTCCCTCCTAGGCAGGAATGGAGGCAGGCAGGCAACAGGCAGGAAGGAAGAGAAAGGAGAAAGAAGGATATTATTTATTTAGTTGTTCACTTTCTTATTTAGTTTGGGCATGAACCTGAGTCTTAGGGTGGTTTGTGGACTGCACCCCAGGTGAGGGCTTAACCCCTGAGCCATAAGGCCATGCCATCTCTCTGGATTTCAAAGCATCACATTTTCTCTCAGTATAGTAATACTTTGAGACATCTTTTCTAACTTGAGTCCCTCTAATTTACGATGACAATCCTCAGATTAGGTGTTAGTGACCTCTATTCCTAGTTATACTCAACTGAACCAGATTTTCTGATCCAAGCTAAACCAATTGGGGTCTCTTACCTAGAAGTTATTTTATGTTTTATTTTAGTTGTACATCTTAGTTGTTTCACCCCTAGCCCTGGGATGTGAACCCAGGTCCTGGGATATATGTGGACTATGCTTGGCTGGAAATGGTGAACCTAACCACTAGTCCACGAGGGTGTACCACCTGGGAGTTTTATATTAAAACTGAAGGTCTGCAGTTTTCATCCCTGCATAGGACTAGACCTGTGGCATGCATATTCCAAGTTTAGGGCCAGCCAGTGAATGGAGAGAGAAATCTTGTCAACAGAGAAAGAAGTACATCAAGATCATTTTTGGACATTCCTGGAGTAGTGGTTGGATCCTCCATCTCTGGCCAAGCGCAGTCCACATACATCCCAAGGATCCAGGTTCAAGTTCTGGAACTGGGGGATGGGGCGGTTGGTGGGGTGGCAGGGGATAACCAAGATAAACAAACAAATAAAAAATAAATAAAAATGTGAAATGTTTCTTTCTCCTGCCTTCTGTTTGCTTGCCTACTCACCTTCATGCCTGTGTCTATAATATTCTCTCTCTCTCTCTCTCTCTCTCTCTCTCTCTCTCTCTCTCTCTCTCTCTCTGCGAAGGAAGGAAGAGGAAGAAGAAGCATCTCAATAGGCATCTTTATTTGTTTTGGTTATTTACCCTGGTCCCAGGCTGTGAACCTGGGTTCTTGACCTTTTCATAGTCCACAAGGGTGCGTCCTATAATGCTCTGAAGAGGTAACGCCTGCATCTCTAGTCAACACTGATGGCCCACATAGTGTATATTAAAACCCACTCTGTGACAGGTGTCCAGTATATGTGTCTACTCCACTGTCCCACGAACAAGGGTGATCCCAGCTCCAATTTGAACATTGCTTTTCAACTGCTGCCTCTTGTTGCAGAGGTATCTCCCCTAGCCTGCAACCTTCTTGGGCAGGGTCTAGTGAAATAGTTCAGTTTCAGTCACCCATCTCAATATGAGCTGGATCTAGGGGAAATACATCTTCCCTTGTCATACCAGATGTTCCTTTCTTGGTTCCTTCTTATCACCAGTTATTGCTAGTTCTTTTCTCCTTTGTTCAAAAAGGAGACTTGGCAAACATGCTGCCTCAGGAGATGACAACTAAGACAGAAAGCAGGTCTCCCTGTTCTGTGTGCATCTCTCTCCAGTCTTCAGAGCTTCAAGATATTCTCACTTACCTTCCCCAGAGGGAACATCTTCTACCTCTAAACAACTAAGAGGAGGAATTTTCTTCTCACCAAGAAGTATTTCTGCACTTCCCATACAGCATATTAGCATATCCCTTTCATTCCTTCCCATCTCTTCTAGAGAGGTTGGAGACTTGGGGTGATTGGAACGGGCAGACTGAAAACTTCTAGGCGGTTTCTCTCTGCTCTTTTGGGGGATTTGGCGAGCTCCAATTACTGGCAATTTTCTTGATGGTGTGGATTAGTTACTACTTTTTTTTTTGTTTTCACCTGTGGGTCCTAATCATCAATTCTGGGACAACTAGGGAAAATCTCACGCAATATCCTGTTAGAAGAATGATTACAAAAAAACCAAAAACCCACCTCCTATATTTCTTGAGCAATTGCTGTGTGTCAGTGTACATGCATTTTATAGTAACTGTCTTATTTAAACATCACATCAGTTCTGTGAGGTAGTTTCTATCATTTCCTCTAATTTTCAGTGGAGGAAACTGAGGTTTATAGACCATTAAGCCACTTATCTAAGTCACTCAGGCAATATCTAGTGAAATTGGTTTTCAATCCTAGGTTGTAGGGCTTTAGAGTCTATTATATTGTCTCCTGTATACACATGGGAAGCACTTGTTGATTATTTTTTAAGGATTTTTTTTTTCATTTTTTAAAATTGTAACCTGCTACACATTAAAATAAACTGATATGTATAGGTTTCCCCATTCCTCAGCTTTATGTCAACACACTTTAAGGATATATTTTTTAAAGTAAAATTATTATAATGAATATGCACACTTTTCCCAAAATACTCTAGAAAGACTGAACCAAGTCATAATTCCCCAATACCTTCTCTATAACAGGACTGAGACTGCAATTTTTTTTTTATCTTTTCCAATATGGTATGAAAAAATGGAATTTAATTTTTGTTTTAATTAGCATTAAAAAATTCCAAGTAAGGTTGAACATTATGTTTATTTGTCATTTGTATTTTTTCTTTAGTAAACGTTGTCTTCTAATCTCTTGTCCATTTTTTTCTGACTAATTTATGACAACTGTATATTTAAGAATATTACCTCTGATACATATATATGGATATATATGTGTATATATATAAAATATTTCTTCCAAAGCTGTTGTCAAGGAATAAAACATTTTAATTTTTATTGTGGTAAAATATACATAGCAGAAAATTTATCATTTTACTTTTTTTTAATAAAGGAAAGATGCAGACAGGAACTAAGGTGACTATGCAAACAGGCAGGAAGTTAGAGGAGGCCCTTTATTTTATTTTTATTTAGTTGTTCACATTGGTTGTTCCCTCTGGACTCAGGATGAGAACCGGGATCCTGTGGATCTATGCAGACTTCACTCCTCTGGAGGCAGCTGACCTAACTGGGCATGTTCATTTCATTCATTTTTAAGTGTATCACAGAATGACATTAAATGTATTCACAATGCTGTACAACCATTACCACTCTCCATTTCTAGAACTTTTTCGTCATTATGAACAGAAACTCTGTACCTATTAAAAAATAACTCCTGACCCACCCCTTTCCAGAGCCCATGGTAATCTCTGTTCTATACTCTGAATTTGCTTGTTCCAGATATCTCAGATATGTAGAGTCATACAATATTTGCCCATTTGTCTGGCTTGTTTCACTGAACGTGTTTTCAAGGATTTATTCATATTGTAGCATATATAAGAAATCCACCCCTTTTAATGACTGATTTTCCATTGTAGATATATAACATATTTATTTGTTTGCTCCTTCATCTATTAGTGGACACTTGATTAGTTTCCACATTTTGGCTCTTCTGAATAATGCTGCTATAAACATTGTATACAAGTATTTATTTGAGTCTCTGTTTTTAAATTCTTCAGATATATACCTAAGAGTAAAATTCCAAGATCATGTGGCAACTTTACCTTTAACTTTTTTCAGAGGAAAGTCTGATTTTTAAAAAGTTAAAAACAGGCACACCCTGATGGACAGTTTGATCAACTGTCTCCAGCCTAAGTGCAGTCCACATACATCCCAAGGACCTGGGTTTGCATCCCTGGTCAGGGAGAACCACCAAGATGTACAACTAAATAAAAATAAAGTGCTCTTCCTCTCTCCTCGTGCCTGCTTGCCTACTTGCCTTCTTTCCTACCTGCACCTTTCCTTCAAAAAAAAAACTTGGTACGCCATGGTGGAGTAGTGGTTACAACAATCACCTCTGAAGGAGTGCAGGCCACACATCCCTGGGTACAACTAAAATAAAGAAAGCTTCTTTTTCCTGTCTCTTCCTGCCTACCTACTCACCTTCATTCCTGCCTTCACCTTTCCTTAAAAAAAAAAAAAGTTAAAAACATATACATATATAGTGAGAACATACAGGTGGATTTATTTTATTCATTAATTCACTTACCTGCTGGTAAAGTGGATTCCATGGGGAATTCAAGAGACTGACGTGAAAGCAAGCAAACTGGAATTAGATCGCTGTTAAACACAAAATTTATTATTGTTTTATAGAACAATAAAATCTTTGGGACTATCTTTTCTACTCGTCAAAAATCATTTGCCCCTCTCCCATACAAAACCATTTCCAGCTTATCAATACTACTTAAGTTAAAATTTAATTTTATAGAGTTTGGATTCTCATTGATAGGCAATGGTGAGTCAAACAAAGCTGTATTTTCCTAGACAATTATTGAACCCTTAACTGAGCTTGCTAATGTTTTAGTACGAAAAAACACACAGTAATCTTTATGCTTTATCTCCAAATTATGGGTATTTTTTCTTAACTTCGTTATTTAAAGCCTTTCATTTTGCTGAGGGTGGGGTTTATTTTCATTCATGTTTCTGTCTTTTATTGTTACTGTTTTTTGGTGATATGCTTTGAAAAGTTCATGATGTGTGTGTGCATTTGTATAAACATATATAAATATATTTATTATCCAGTAGTTATACGGTTTCTTTCTTTCTTTTTAAAGGAAACAGGAACAAAGGCAAGTAGGCAGGCAGGCACGAAGAGAGAGGAGGAAGAAACATTCTATTTCATTTTTATTTAGTTGTTCACAGTGGTTGTTTCCCTCAGGGCCCTGAACTTGAACCCAGAGCTAGGTGGCCTGTGCTCCTTTGGAGGTGATTTATCCAACCACTACTCCACCAAGGCATGCCATGGTTTTTTGAGACTTAATTATAAAGTTTAAAATATTTGATTTATCAGTAACATATTCTTGCGTATGGTATGAGGTAGGGATCTCAATTTTTTTCCCGAACGGTTAGCGAATGTCCTACATCACTTCTCTTTCACTCGTTTGTATTCACTAAATCCTCACACTTGGGTTTATTTCTGGACTTTGATTGCTTTTGTTTTTGTCTCTTCTAATGCCATCATCACAGTGGTAATTATTACAGCTTCATTGCACTGCGTTCCTTCTTGAAGGTCTGACAGGATTGCTCAGCTACCAGCAGCCACACCTTTAGTCCAGAGTCCTTCTCACAGAGGAGAGGCAAATGCAAGTGGCCAGGGTCACAAATAGCAACAAGTCTCAAATGTCACAGGGAAAATATGTTGTGTGTTTTAGGAAGTTCCACTGAAAATCTTAGAGAAAGACACTCACTTAAGAACCTGAAGTAAATGCTGAGTGGGGCATGGGAGGAGGAGGAAGGGGAGAAGGAGGAGGGAGGAGCGAGGAGGAGGGGAAAGAGGGAGGGGAGGGGGAGCTCATTCCAGAACTTCCTTTCAATCAAGTGGTTACATTTTCTCTTCGTTTTCATGGAAATGCCAAATTGTCACTCTGATCCCCCCACTTTGGAAGGGGGTTTTACATTTAGAGAAGAAGCCCCAAGAAAGAACAGTACAGGGAAGCCCTAATGAAGGCATTTTAGATACTCCACTAGCATTCTGAATGACTGGAAGAGGTCTTCCAGTGTGGTTGGGGTCTTCTTGAGGCCCTGGACCTCATCTCATCTAAGAGTAAGACAGACATGCCAGAGACAAGAGTGCTACCCCTTCCTGACTACCCCGGCTCTGTGCTAACACGTGGAGTGAAAGGAGGACCCTAAGGTCTGCTCTGGTGCTGCCTCTGAAGCCAGTGAGGACATTCATCAGGAATCTGTGTGGTCACTGCTCTTATTTAAAAAAATAAACTTTTGCCTTTAGTGGAAATGATACAAAATATATCCGTATTTAATAGACTGAATAATAAATATTCTTAGAGCCTGTCATCCAGTTTTAAAGAATGACTTACTAACCACATCTCAACACTCTGATGAGGACCTCCTTATTTTAGTGTTTCGAGACTACATAAAGTCCTTTCCTCAGCCCCTGCCCACTGACTTGAACCTGGGTATGTGGACTTTACATGGCCTGCATCTTAGATGCCTGAACAGCAGAGTTGCACCCATAAAGTTCTTATCATGTTTCTTGTCTCACAATGTCTTCAGAGTGAGAACTTCTTTTGGTCAGCTTTTCTAGGCTTTTCTTTTTCTAGTCTGGAAGAGAAACACTGATACTTCCCATGAGTTCAAATAATCTCTCTGGTTTCAGCCTGCTGTTGCTTCTGCTGCTTTTGACCATAGGGATGGATTCCTATGCCATTGCCAGGAAAATATGTTAGTCATTCCTCTGAGTTCGGACTTGCACTGCTGGCATTCAAGTGTCAAACTGTAATCGTCTGTGATATATTTAGATTTTGAACTCACATTGCATTTGAAGTTAATACTTCACGTCAACAAGAAATAAATGGAGTTTGGTTGTGAAACATTGTTTGGGCAGACACCACATGGATTATACAGTAACACTGGTTCTTTATTAAATTACAAATATTCATGCTCCAGATTCCTCTTTAATTAGGAACCCTGAAAATGAATTCTTATCAGAGGCCACAAGGCCTTTTTAAGTCAATCTTTGAGTCTTAGAACAAAAAGCGAAGAGCATTCTGTCCTTAGCTGAATGAGTTGTATTACCTGAAGAGATGCTAACACAGGATACACTAAGTCCTGATGAATTTGATAGGTAACAGGAAAGACGACAAAGAAATTTTTGTAATTTGTGTGAATGAAATGGTAGCGTCTACTATAACAGGACAACTCCTATGGGCTGGGATAGATGGTTCCCCTCTACACACAGGACACACCAGAGCAAAACTGGGCTGAGCAGATCATAGCCACATTTCTGTTGTCAGCAGACCAGACCAACAGGCAGGACTTTGAGGTGAATTCACTTGCTGGAGGTGGAAGAAGGCTGAGCATGGGACCAGTTGAGGGGAGTTTGGAGTCGATAGATAAAGACATTGTGAATCAGATCAGGAAAAGTATTGGTATTAGGTGTGAAGGGGTTACATTTTCATGAGTCCGCCAGTTTGAGCGACCTGGAGAAATCAGTGCACAATTCAAGTAGCATTTTAAGATTTTAAAGAGGGAAAGGCTCAGACTGATAATGATTCTTCAGGTCATTTGTGTGTCATCAGCCCAATAAGGGCAAAAACGTGGGATTTTGGTGGACACCGGAGTTGAGTTAATAGTATGCTCGTGTAAATAGATAAGATTGCAGCCAATTTAGAGCTAGAACTGAACTGTAATGGCAGCTTTTTATGTCAGAAGAGCATTATGACTAGAAAATGCTAGAGGGGGGAAAAACGCGGGAGACTAAATTGTCCTTCTTACTCAACATTTCTTATATTTATATTTTATGGATATGATTAAATTAAGTTAAACAGGTTTTCTATAGAACTTCTCAGAATCTTTAAAAGTGTAACATGGGCATATCCTGATGGTCTAGGGAACAAATCTGCTGTCTCCAGCCGACAACCAAGATGAACAACTAAATAAATAAAAACTTCTTCCTTCTCTCTCTTCCTTCTGGCCTGCCTTCATTCCTGCACCTTTCCTTAAAAAAAACTCACACGTAATATTTACCTTTCAACATCTCGGGGAATATTGTCATGTGGAACGCAGTTTGAGAAAGGCTGGTTTAACTTAATGTTTAAAAAAGCAAAATCAAATCCAATCATCATTTATAACAAAAATATTAAAAGGAATTAAAGTATTTCAAAATGTCGAAAGTAAATGGTTTCAGTTGAATTATTTCCCTTACTCTTTTTTTTTTTTTTTTTTTTAAGGTATAGGTAGCAATGAAGGCAAGTAGGCAAGCAGGCAGGAAGAACTTTTTATTTTCATTTAGTTATACATCTTTGCTATTCTCTAGACCTGGGGTACGAACCTGGTTCCTTGGGATGTATGTGGACTATGCTTCAGCCGGAAGCAGTTGACCAAACCACTATACCAAGGCACGCCTATTTCTCTTACTCTTTTTGTTCCCCACTTTTACTGTAATGAGCTTTTACAAGAAACATAAGCTTAAAGAAAGTGGGTTGTAGTTGTAGCAGATCAGTGTTAAAGTCTGAGTTGTAAAAGTTATGTGATCTTGAACATGTTCCTTAACCTCATTGGGTCTCAATTTTCTCATTCATAAAGTTGGAAAATGACACCTACCTACTGAATTTGCTGTAAAGAGGAAGTGAATTATGATATTCAAACCTAGGCTGACATACACAGCATTTTAAATGGGATAGTACTGTTTTTTTTCCATATTTCCCAGTTATCAGTTTTGTCCTGTGTTTGATAAAGCATGTCTAATGCAGGCAAACAGGCTTGCTGCACTGTACAGCTGAGAGGTGGCCAGACAGAAACCCTGGACGAGCACGCGCAGGGGGATTTCTGGACTCTGATATAATAAACAAGTAAAAGAATGAAAGAACAATGGTAAGAGGCAGGTAGAGGCAGGAAGACACAGGTAAAGGCCGGTAGAGAGGACATTCTTTGAAATTTTCCAGAGGGCTGTGTAATGGTCCATTGTGCCAATTATCTCAGAACAAATGCAAGGTGTTTAGTGTCTTAAGAGGCCTCACCTGTTCAGTTCTGTCAGTTCATAAACGGATTTGAAAAACACAGCTTCTTTTTCTGCTTTCACACATCAATTAGAGTATTAGAACTGAAGAAAGGCATGCAGGCTTTGACAAAAGTCATTGGTCTATTCATTGTGACATCAGGGAGACCATAATCTGAACCTGAAGCTTTCCCCTGAAAAAAAGACTTGCAGAAATTGCTCCAGGTGTAGCACTGACTTCCACAGGACCCTTGCTGGGAAGATTCTAAGGTCCCCAGTGACTGAGAGCCTTTGGCTCCTGGTGAACTGCCTAAGAACGTTGTATATTTAAAGCAAACAAAAGTCTTCCTAATCAGCAACTAAATTCAGTCATTGACCAGTGAAAGGCGTTTAACAACTTCTTCCTTCTAAAATACCCAAGATGCTCTCCTGAATAAAAGAAATTGTGCTCCGCCCATCAAGCTTGAAACCTCACATATTCTGGCAACTCTTGCTTCACAATTGTGGTTCTTGGCAACTTGTCACTTTAGATTCTTCAGAATTCGTAAATAACTTTTTCTGACCTCATTTATTTAAATAGCCCTGAATAATCTCTTAAGCTATAAGTTTGATGATCCAGGAAACTATTTATAGCAAGATGAATACTCTCTGTGACTGATGTTAGTTATGCTTTATTTTGAGAAGGACAGATCATTAAAAAGATTGATAGGGCTGATAGTATTTTTAACTGAAAGCAGTGCCAAGGCAAACAAGCCAGGTAGGTATGAAGTTGGAACATAAAAACATATGAAAAGGTATGATACTCTGCTAGTTTAGCTAAATATGGGGAGGTTTCCCACAAGATGAAAGACAGAGTCTGCAACTCAGACAGTGGTAATCTTTTATATAAATTAGACACTTCACCCTAAGGCAGCCTGGGCTGTTTGATTAGTGCTTAATAATCCAGAGTAGACAAATGGGAGATAGGAATCTGTCATAACTAAGGCCTATACTGTTATTGGTGTTACCAATAGCTTTCTAGGTAGGAAAAATAAGAAAATTAAAACAGTAGATAGAATTCAACTTTTTTTTTTTTTTTTAAGAAAATATATTTTTAAAGGAAAGGTGCAGGCAGGAATGAAGGTGAGCAGACAAGGAAGATATATCATTTATTTTAGTTGTTCAACTTGGCTGTTCCCACTGGCCCCCGGGACATTAACCCTGGACCCTGGGATGTATGTGGACTGTGCCCAACTGCTACTGCACCAGGGCCTGCCAAACTTTTTAAAATTGTGTTTATACATAACAAAATTTACCATTTGATCATTTTTACATGTACAAATCAATGGCATTAGGTATATTTCTATGGTTGTATGACCACCAGCGCTATCCATCTCTAGAACTTTATCATCATTCCAAACTGAAACTCTGTACCTACTAAACAATAATTACCCGATTCCCGCTACCTGAAAGTCCTGGTAAGCACCATTCTACTTTCTGTCTTATAGACGCCCCATATAAATAGAATCACTGAAAACTTGTCCTTAAATGGCTGGTTTCTTTTACTAAGCATGTTTTCAAGGCTTATCCACATTGTAGCATGCGTTGGAATTTTATTCCTTTTAAAGGCTGCACAGTATACCATTCACATGTCCATCAAGGAAAACATAAGGGATATAGGAGACTAATATGAAACAACAGACACGCCCTGGTACAGAAGGGGTTGGGCGCAGTCCACCTACATCCCAAGGTCCCAGGTTCCCATCCTGGGACTGGTGGGAATGACTAAGATGAACTACTAAATAAAATAAAGTACTTCCTCCTCCTCTCTCTTACTCCCTGCCTGCTTCTGCTCACCTCCATTCCTGTCTGCATCTTTCCTTTAAAAAAAAAAAAGAAAAAAAAGAAGCAATAATTTATAATTTTTTGGTGGGGAGTCTCAGATTTGCAAATCAGGGTGCACAATTTCTGGTAATAGTTCTAACTGTGTCCTGCTGGGGTCTTTTAGAGTTTTTATTTTTATTTTTGTTTTTGAAGGAAATGTACAGGTAGGAATAAAGAATAGGTAGGGAGGCAGGAAAAGAGAGGGGAAGAAGCATTCTATTTTACTTTTAAATTTTTCTTATTTAGTTGTTTATACTGGTTGAATCTCATCCCCACTGGAACCCAGGGTTATGTGGCCTGCGCTCCTTTGGAGGTGAGTGACCTACATGCTACTCCACTAGGGCGTACCCTTTGAGGTATTTTTTAAAGGACATAAGATGTGGGGGGCAATGTTAGGATTGCAAAAGCTATTAAGGATAGGATTGGTGATAGATTCTGTTCCTTAGAGTGCACTGGCCTTTAGTCAAGTTGATCTTGGTTACTATGGAGACAGACAAAATTATCTTTGCACAGTTCTCCAAGGCAGTACCTAGTTGGAAGCCAGGTCTTGCCAATCAGTAAATGGTTTTTCAAATACAGCAATTCAGCATGACCTGGTGGAATAGTGGTTTGGTCAACTGCCTCCGGTGGAATCAGAGGCCACATACATCCCAAGAACATGGCTTCTTCCTGTGCTGGGGAGAACAATCAACATGTATAACTAAATAAAAATAAAGTGCTTCTTCTTTCTTTCTCCTCCTGCCTAGTTGCCTTCATTCCTACTTGTGCGTTTCCTTTTAAAAAATAAAAATTCAGTGAGATGGCATTTCAGGCACAAGTTGGAGTTGACTTAGTCTGCCTCGAACATCACTTTTCACACATGCATAAGTGGATATTTGGGTTGTTTTCTACTTTTTGGTTATCGTAGATAATGCTTGCTAAGACCGTGGGTGTACAAATACTTCTCCATCTCTGCTCTTTTTAAAGGGTTTTCCTTGCTGTCTCCACTCCTACTAGCCCTCCAACCCCCATCCCAAGTAGCACTCAGGACTTGTCTTTGAAGAACAGGTTTGGTTTTTGCAAAAAAAAGTGAGAACTGTGTGGTAATTTGCAAGTTTAAAGTCAAATAAGTTAGGTTTCAGGCATTGCTCCTAGAGACTGAGGTATCTCCATAAGTAGCAGAAAATGCAGATTTGGGAAAATGTACTTTCTCTTGCTTATTCATTTTATTAAATGGCCCAATTTAATGACTCTAGCAAGGAGATTGAGATCTTCAACTCAGGTTATCCTCTTCAGCAATACAGAATTTCTTGTAATTCTCAATCCAGACTCTCTATTGCTAGTTTACAGTTTGAAAGCAATTTTTCGCTTTACTGGGCAGCCCTCCTAGTTTCCACCATTCTGTGCATATAACACTTGCTACTGTCCAGGAATTCTGTGTACTTGTTGAGCTCATGATGCAGTGGATTCAGATTTTGTGGGGTTGAAGCTTATCCACTGTCGGAGGTTTTTAAAAAAATTACAAAGTAGTACTTGGAACAAGACATCACAACAAATTACTGGAGACGTGGGAGATTCAGATTCCCCTTTTTCTGAGATCACTGAGCAGTTTATCAGAAATGCTTACGAAGATACTTGCAATTGCTTGATTGCAAGCTGGCTTCCCCTCCCTCCCTCCCTGGGACATTCCGTAATTCTCTGCAATTTCCTGCTCTGCCAGGTGCACTGAAGCTTATGATTCATTCATTAGTTTCATGTAAATTGACTCAGGTATCTTGTCATCTAGCTGTGTCCCTTGCATCCAGCTCAGGACAGGTGCTTGAGGCTTAGGTTATATAAGACCTCCAGCCTGATCTACAGACATGAACAATTTAGAGAACTTTGCGACAAGGCTGATCAAAAACAGTAGACGGTGGGTTGAGAGTGAATTCCCTCCCACCGCGAGGGCCCTATCGTTGACTGACTGATACGGACATTGCTCCGGGCCGCGAACCAACTGCGGCCATCTCTTCTACGGGTCAATTTACCCCGGAGGGCGTGGAGGTGGGTAGAGGAGGGCTTTGCAGTCTCAGGATTAGCTCGTGTTCCCATATTCTGGGCCCAACGCAAGGAGGGAACAGGAGGTCCTATCACCCGAAGTTTCTTTGAGAGAAAAACAGAGGATACAGCGTTTCTTTCGTATTTTGCCTTAGGCTGACGCTCCTTTCTCCAGGAAGGGGACGTAACCATTGCCTCTGCAGCCTCGTTGAGCCACTGCGGCAGTTCTGCGCGCATGCTCAATTGGCCTGTTCCGCCTCAACCTTCTTTCAGCCTTCGGAGGTTCTTGTGTTTGGACGTGACGTACACCTTACGTAGTGGGGGGGCGGGCCCTCAAAAGGAAAAGCGTCGGCGTTGGGATCTCGCGAGAACATTCCTTTCCTTCGCAGTTGTCGCGCTGCAGCTTTAATCTCGTCGCAACGAGATCTTTCGAGATCTTCTCCGTCCCCGCTACCGGCTCTCCCTTTGCGGCCACTGAGCTGGCGCCGGCTTGAGCACTGCCTTCGGCTGTGTTCCCCCATCCAAGGACCAAGGCGTTCGCGTGGGCACCCGCAGTTCCCCCACTAACCTCGGTCCCCTGGCCCACGCGGCCTGCTCTCCGCGCGTCATCCCCGCCGGGCTCCGTGTCCTGTCTTGCCGGCCGGACCCGGGCTCGAGCCCGAGCTGTAGCCGGCGCCATGTCGGTGGTGGGCATAGACCTGGGCTTTCAGAGCTGCTACGTTGCTGTGGCCCGCGCTGGCGGCATCGAGACGATAGCTAATGAGTACAGCGACCGCTGCACGCCGTGAGTGTGGGCCCGGCTGGCCGCGTGCACGGGGGGTGGGGTGGTAGAGCTTACTCGGGTCTGAGACTCGCGGCCTGAGTAAAGCGGGCTGGAGAGTCACCTCTGCCCTGAGCCGAGGACCCGGGCCCGGTGGGGAGGGGCCCTTCAGCTGGGTGCCGGGTCACTAATGGCCTCGACTCGCTATGTGTGGTGTGCGCCATGAGTGAGGCCCTTTCCCGGGGGCCTGCCGGCCGATGGAGCGGGTACTACTCGGACCGGCGGAGGTTACGGGTAGGAGCTGGAGAGAAGGCCGGCCTGGGATGTAGGATGGACCGCGAACCTTTTAAAGGGCAGAGACAAGGTCCAGGGCGTACTGACTCTCACTGTGCCCAACACAAGAGTTCGGAGCTTTGCACACAGCAGGCGCGTGATTAAAGTTGAAGCGAACTGGTTTTGGTGACTGCGGGCCGCTAGACTGTAGTGCGGCCGGAGTTCCACGTGAGTGGGGGCGGGGTGGTGTCCCGAAAGTAGAGAGCGGGAGAACTGGATGCTCCGGTTCGGGATGGACCGGGGATCGAGAAATTGAAGTGCCACGGACAGACACCAGGACAAATAATAAAGTCGTTGCCTTGATACCTTTGCCTTCACTTTGGTTTTTCATTTCGTTTCAATATCTTGGACTCTTGTTAGATCATTTTACTATCCTGTGCACATCTACCCCTTGATTTCCACTTTCACCGTTAAATACATGCCAGTTAGGGTGTTGGCTGCATTTGTAAATGAATGACTCAGGGTGCTCGCTTAGACTTTTAGAACCTTTTGGAAGTTAGGGACCAGTATAGGCAAAGTTCTGAAAAATCATGACTCATCAAGGATTTTCCGTGGTTAAAGAGTCTGCTTTTTTGAATAGATGGCGATAGCTTTCAATTCATTGTCTTCTTCTTGGAAAATACTTAAGAAATTTCGTATTTAATTAGGTTCTTAGTGTGGTTGTTAAAGGGCCTCTGTTCTAAGGCCAGTTTTTCATCCTGAACTTGTCACTCTTCAGCAGATTAGTAGCCAAACGAGGTTGCTCCATCTACTAGCCTGATTGCCACTCAGAAGGGTCACAGCATTTTCCTTTCTCTTGTCAAATATCTTACTTTAGACCTAACCCAGATGCTTCCTCTTAAAAACCTATCCCAGATCCCAAAGCTGTAGGTTGTCCTTTTTTTGATTTTGTTTAACGTTTTTAACAGCATTTTGAGATATAATTCACATACCACGGTTCACACATTATAAGTGTGCAGTTGATTTTTTAGGCTTGTCACAAAATTATGTCAGTTTTAAAACATTTTAATCGTTCCACTTAAACAATTACTTGTTTTCCCTGTATTGCCCTTTATATTCCTCAAAGGAGTTATAGGGATGCCATACATTTAAGTAATTTTCTTTTTTTTTAAAGAACAAAAGCAGACAGGAATGAAGGCAGGCAGGCAAAAAGAAAGGAGGAAGAAGCATTTATTTGTTCATTTTGGTTCTTACCTACCCTGGGTGGGAACTGAGGTCATTGTGCTTTACGTAGTTTATGCACCAGCTTAGTGCCTGAGCCACCAGGGTGCTCAGCCATCCAAATAATTTTTGAACTGTGATTTTGATTAGTGTAGATTTCCGACTGAGTAGAATTTTGGCTAAGTAGAACATGGGAGCAGAAAGATTGATTTCTGTAGTGATTATGGAAGAATGGATTTAGACCTCAGAGGTACGTGGATTGATGTGGGTTTATTTTAGGGGAATGGAAATGAGATGCAGATTCTAGAGGGTTGACTGATGGAAATTAATAAGTTTGAGTTGTGGTGTAAAAGGATTTGGTTTCAGTTTTCGAGGAGTCAGTTGAGTCTTACCAGTGAAGACCTTTGCTTTTCCACCAAATTAGACTTTTTAGCAATTAGTGCTTTCAATAACACAGTTCTTGTGTGAAGTACTCTAAGGAACAAACGGTCCTGCCATCATGCACATGGCTAGTGGTAAAAACCAGATGCTAAACAAAAATAATTACTAACTCGGTAAAGGCCAAGATGGAAAACTACAGAATATGATTATAGGGGGACCTAATTTAAATTAGATGTGGGGCAGAAATGGAAGGTGCTTTTAAAGCAGTGCCCCAAGGATGAGTAGAAGTTTATGAGACCTCTAGTGGGTCTGAGGAAAAGCTGTTACAGGCAGAAGGAATAGCAATTGGGGAGGAAGACCCAAGGCGAGAAGACCTTGGCAAACTTGACAAATAGAGAAGAACTATTGTGATAACGATTCACTTGAGAGAATGGGATGAGATGAATTTGGAGAGGAGTTAGGTAGGTGGACTACATCATGGTAGGACTTTGTAAATCATTTTATGGACTTCTCTCTGTGCAGTGGGAAGTGATCAAATGTACATTTAGAAAATGTGACCTTTTTGTGAAAATGGAGTGATAGGGTCTAGAGAAGAAGCAACGTGATAAGTTTAGGAGACTGGAAATATTTATCCCATGCATGAGTTAATGTTGCTCTCTAGTGTGGTAGCATTGGGAAACATTTTAAATGATAAGTCTTTGTGTTGACCTTTTTAACCATAGGCTTTGGAATAAAATGGAAAGCCTATTTTTGCATTTAATTGGATTGTTTTGGTAGAAAAGGTACAACCATAAAGCTTATTTGGAATAAAAATGTTATTGGACTACTAAATGTTACAGAAGTTAATTGGTTCATACTTTCCAAAATGAGCAGTTGGCAGATATGAGTTATTTATGAAAATAATTTTATGGATGAATTATTTTCATTGTCTTAGTTCTTAATAAAATGGTATATTAGAGTTTGAAGAGATAAAGCTATTAATAACGGCCCACAAGAGATAAAAGCTGAAAGTATAGTTTCTCATTTACTGGCAAATTAACATCTGATAACTTATTTGTACAAGAAAATATCCTCTATGAAGTGAATGTTTTCACATGTGTAATCTAAGTACAGCAGCAGGATCATTTAGATTAAAAAAAATGTTCATTTGTCTAGCTTATTACACTACTCCCTCTGAAATCTGCAGAGATTATGAAAGTATTCTCCCCCCCCACCCTCACAGACAGAGAGAGGAGGAAGAAACGTGTTTATTTTATTTTAGTTCATCTTGATTGTTCCCCCAACAGCTGTGGGTCACAAACCTGTGTTTTTGGGATGTATGTGGATATTGCCAGCCAGAGACTGCGGACCTATTTGCTAAGCCACCAGGGCTACTGAAAGTATTTCTTAGAATAATTTAAGAACTAAAGTACAACCTTGCATATAAATTGGTAGAAGTAATCTACAGGAACATTATATCATTAGGTTCTAAATTGGGTTTCCTTAATGAAAACCTTTTTTGTGACACTTAACAAAATGCATGTTTCATTGTATCAGTAAGAAACACTAAAGCGCTAAAAAGTAGTCAGGTTTTCTCTATTTGCTGTGTGCTTTCTATTCTTGCATCTTTTTCTGGTTTTCTGCTCAGGCACGAAGGGGGTGCATTGTGCCTCTGTGTGTGTGTGTGTGTGTGTGTGTGTGTGTGTGTGTGTGTGTGTGTATTTTGTAACTTTCACTTAATATTTTAGATATCTTTATGTACTTAATATGTAATCCATATTTTAACTGTAATTTGCTTTTTTTACTCAGATTATTTCTGTTATTTTTTTCCATTACAATCTTCAACATGTACCCTTTTATAGTTACATTTGCATGTTAATATTTTTATTTTTCTTGGATAAATTTCCAGATGTGAAATTGCTAGGGCAAAGGTTTAGAATTTCAGTATATATGCTTTAGAGTTCACTACATATTGCCAGAATACAAAGTTTTAAAGGATTAAATTTTACTAGGAACAGACTTTTCTCTGCCCTAGTGGAGTAGCCTGGCCGCCACCTTTGAAAGACTACAGTCCATGTACATCCCAAGGACCTGCATTTGCATCCTGGGTCTGGGAGAAATAATCAATGTGAATAATAAAATGCTGCTTCCTTCTCTCTCTTCCTGCCTGCGTGCTTGCCTTTATTTCTGCCTGCATCTTTCCTTAAAAAAACAAAAAACCAAAGCTATGTAGGAAAAGGCCTGACATATAGTAAATACTGCCTTCTGCTCAACTATTTTCTAATATCTTTTTTCTATTATTTTAAGTCTATTAATGGATTATGTATTGGGACTGAATGAATTCATTAGACTTGTGTTAAGGGTTCATCATGCTAACTAGCTTTTATTTTAAAGTGCAAATTTATTGACTCAGAAATTTTCTATGCTTTAGCAACTGCCTATCTTTATGTATGAGTGAGTGATTTGATAATAACTTGTTTTGGGTACTTAGTTTGTTGTTAAGGGAGTAATCAGAAGATACTTTGATTAATGTTGTAATTAAACTTTTCCATGCCAGTTTTGCTTACATTTCATGATAGTCTAAACACTGTTGTGGGTTCTTTCAAAGGCTCATTTTCTTAAGGTGAATTTGACTTACTTGGATGAAATAGAGGTTTTTGATTATTGATAGGCATTGGATACAGGCTGTGTGTAAATTTTGAAAGTTTCTGCTTAGTGGGAAGCTTTAGTTGTCCTCCTACCTGAGAGCAGTTACAAATAAGAAACTATCTTTTAAGGATCTGGTGCCCATTGCAGCTGTTCATAGTATCACGTTTGATCTTGATCTTACCCAGGAAAGGGAGAACAATGCTATTCTTTGGCTTAAAACGATGATTATTTCTAGGATACAGAGATTAGAACAGAGCAACCTTGAACTTGGTTTGAATTAACTTGTAATGTCAATCTGTCATTTAGACTAGAAGGAAAGTAATGTCAGTTAGGCAACAAATGTCTGAGTACTTAGGTTTTTATCAGCATTTACTTGGACTATAGAGGGAGTGGAAGTTAAAGATTTCTGCTCTGTAGAGATGTAACCATTCTTGTTGGAAATATAAGTGTTGTAAAGTGACAAATACAATTAGAATAAGTCAATTATAGACTGGTCATTATATGTGTGTGTGTGTTGTGTATATACATACATATATATATATATTTTTTTTTTTTTTAAAGAAAAGGTGCAGGTAGGATTGAAGATAGGCAGGCAGGAAGAGAGGAGTAAGCATTTTAATTATTTGTTTTTATTTAGATGTACATTTTGGTGCTTCTCTCCAGCTTGGAATGTACGTGAACTGTGCTTTGGGCAAGGTGGTGGCAGTGGACCAAACCACTACTCCACCAGGGCACACCCAGACGAAAATTTTGAGTTCAGAGGAGAGGTTTTATCAGTGGGGGAATGGAGTGATGAGGAAATGAATGAGTGGGACTTGAACAAATAGGATTTGAATGGGAAAGGATTGAGACTGAGTGAATGTTTAGAAGTAGGAATAGTGGGCTCTGGTGGAGTAGTGATTAGGTCTGCCTTTGTCTGAGTGCAATCCACATAAATCCAAACGACCTGGGTTCACGCTCTGGCACTGGAAGGAGCGGGGACAAGCAAAATAAACAACTAATCAAATGCTTCTTCCTCCTCTCTCCCTGCTTGCCTCTACTCACCTTCATTCCTGCCTGCACCTTTTTTTTTTTTTTTTTTTTTTTTTTAAAGATAGGAAGAAATCTAGCAGGTTTGGGAGTTAGTACAAAAAGTACGTGTGTATGGAATTTGCAGACTGGTAGTTCTGATTTTGAATCATGGACTCTAATATATACTAGTTAGGTTTTTGGACACATTAACTTGAATCAGCTCTTCATTTGTAAAATTGGGTCATTAATAGTTCTTAGGTTAGTATTGAGTGTAGAAAGCTTAACATACTGCCTGGCATGTGAAGACTTAATATTGAAGACTGGGAGCTTGGCTTGTTTGGCCGTCATAGATAGGGATTGATAGAGGCTGCGTGCATAGTTTGGAAGTTCCTGTTGGGTGGGAAATAGATATATTACCTTTAAATATCTTGTTATGCTTGTTCCATGTCAAGATACAGAATGATTCAGCTACTGAAGACTTTGCAGAGCATGTTACAGAGAAACAGACTGAATAGTATGCTTAGCTTCTGGATCTTTTTAGGATGTAGTATACAAGGATTGTTTAGGAGTTTTTACCTAAATGCTAATAGTAGGCATGTGTTGTGGTGGGTTGTTTGTGGAATTACAGATAATTTTTCTGTTTTCTAACTTTGTTCAATGAGCTTTCACTAGGAAGTACTGACTAGCTTCTTGTGCTGGCCCTAATATCAGTTAGTCTTTTTGGACTTTCTTCACATTCAAATAATAGGTTTCTTTGTTTAAGCTTTTATTTTTTAAAAGCCCCTCTATTTGTGCTGTTCAATATATGGATCCTCATTCAGTTATACTTTCCCACCCCCCTCCCCCCACCCCGTGTTTTTGACCTGAGTTCAAGTTTTTAAAGAGGAAGGAAGCAGACAGGAAGAAAGAGAAGGAAGAAACATTGTTATTTATTGTTCATTTTGATTATGACCTCCCCCAACCCCCCACCCCTCACCTCCCAATGTGGTTGGGTTTTAGGTCAACTACATAACCTCAGACAACCCCTGAGCAACCAGGGCATGTCTAATCTGGTTTCTTGTGTTTTCCACCGTCTGCACCTTAGCTACTGAGCACAGTGGTGTGCTGCGATTTTTTTTTTTAACGTTTTTGTTACAGTAGCTGGTTTTACACATTAAAATAAACTCGTGTGTAGTTTCCCCATATGTGTAATTTCCCTGTTAAGATATGTGTCAGCACACCCTGCCCTCCACCAAATCACCAAGTGTTCTTCCCCATTGTCCAGTGGGTTCTGCCACCACGCCTTGCCCCCATCCCTTTCCGTTGTGTTGGTAACCTCACTTCTATTGCAAGTATATAAGGGTTAGTTTTGTTTCAACTGTTGCTTTGGTTTTTTATATTTACATTCCACCTGTGAGTGAGATAATCTGGTATCTATCTTCTTTTGATTTATTTCGCTTAGCATAATCCCCTCTGGATCCATCCATGTTGAGTCAAATGACAGGATTTCATCTTTTTCTCAGGACTGTGTAGTATTCTATTATGTATACATACCATATCTTTATCAATTAATCTGATACTGGATATTTAGGTAGTTTCCAGTTCTTAGCTATTGTGAACAGGGCTACAAAAATCTCTTTGGAATAGTGTTTTTGTACTTTTTGGGTAAACACCAGAAGTGGGGTGGTGGGATCATACGGAATTTTCCATCTTCAACTTTTTGAGGAATCTCCATGTTTTCCAAAGGGGTTGCACCAGTTTGCACTCCCACCTGCACTTAAAAAAAAAAAAAAAGTTATAGGTGGGAGCTTTTATTCTTCATAGGCCGATTTAAAAAATGGCTAATTGGATTTTAGTGGCTAGTTTGAGAATTTAAATAGAACTTTCAAAACAAACTAGTATATTTTTGTATGAAATTAAGACAGGCTTCATTGGACTTAAGATATTTAATATTTTATTATTTATGATGTACCAGTCTCTGATATAAGCCCTTTAAAACTAATAAAGTAAATAAATTTAATCTCTATAGCCAACCACGAGGTAGGTGCTGTAATTTCCCTCATTTTAGTGATGAGCAAATGAATTACAAAGTGGTGGTAAAGCAACAGAAAGTTCACATAGAAAGGCAAAGAAGGGATTTAGACAGACTCAGACTGTTTGATACTAAAACTGGAGCTCTTTATTGCACATGTGTTCAGATCAATAAAGTTGATAGCAAAGTGGAAAAGCTTAGGGATTTCTTTCTTTAGTGTGACAGTTGGCTAACTGCTAGAACTTTTTTAAAATGTAAGAATTACGTACTGATACCATGTTGATGATTTTTCTGATCTGGCAAGAATAACAATTTCCCCTTTGTAAGAGATATGCTTTGTTTGAGGTGTAATTGATGTATTCTGAAGATTGAAGTTCATTTAGTGACATTTAATTGCTTTGTGAGTAGTTGGGAACTGTTTGGAGTGTGTGTATTCATAGACTAAAGATGATGAATTAGAACTCATACTTTTATTTAAATTTTCAAGGTGTATGGAACATTTCTATTACAAGAAGGCAGGTGTAGATTTTAAAAGTAAGTAAAAATGTTAACTGTTAACTAGCTCCTAACTCCAAGGAGATTACCTACGTACAGTGGCTTTGTACAGTTGACCATCCTGTAATGTTGGAAATGTTTTATGCCTGCATAGCCTAAACACCAGTAATTTAAGTGAAGTCTAGTAAGTTTTAAGAGGTAATAAATTATTAATTTTTACTTAGGGAGCTTGGGAAGATGACAAAGTGGGTGATACTTCTGAAAAATGAATGAGATTTAGAAAAACAAGGGCATTTCAGATGGCAAAGTGACATGAGCAAGGCAGGATGATTGGAAGACTAACTTGTGTTAAATAACTGTGCATGAGATGCAACTGGAAAATGGGGCCAGGATCGGGATATGATGTGAGACCTTGGTTTCCACATTAAAGAGCCTGGACTTTATTTGTTTGTAATTGTTTTTATTTGGAAGGTAATTTAAAAGCAAGGCAGCTTCAGAGTTACTGAGGTCAGATAGGGAATTAACCCTTCAAAAGGGCATAAGGGAAAGTTGGGAATATTAATTTTTTTATTCTTTGGACTAGTAATTTTTTTTTTTCTTTTTTAAGGAGATGTGCAAGCAGGAGTAAAGGCAAGTAGGCAGGCAGGAACAGAGGATATTTAAAAATTTTAATTTAGTTGTTCATACTGGTTGTTTCCCTTTTGGACCTGGGACTCGAGCCCAGGGGTATATGGCTTGCTCCTTTGGAGGTGATTGACCTAACTGTTGCTCCACCAGGGTGTGCTGAACTAGTAATTGTTTTGAGGAGATGAAGCTTTTGAGAAAAAGGACTTTAGGAGACAAGAAAAGATAAATAATGTCTTTCAACTATGTTGGGATTGAGGTTTAGGTGGGATACACATTAGAAATTCAGATCTGGTAATTTTTAGAAAGATGACTTGCCAGTTATTAGGCTTAGACTAGGCGTTTTTGGAGTGTAAAGAGTGAATGGAGTGGGTAGGATTGCCTCAGACAGTTTCCTAAAAGGCACTTTGGGTTGTGATGGGTGAGACATTTTAGTGGTACTTAGGATTTTTTTTTTCCCTTAGTTTTCTTGATTGGTAGTACATTTGCAGAAAGACTGAACTTTGACATCTGTGCTTTTTTAGGAACTAACCAGAGCACATTTTAGACTCATAAAGCTTGGGGTTCAGAGGAAATCTAATGCAGTCCCAAGTATGCCGTGCTATCACAGTGCACAGCTGCCTGTAACTGCTCTGGGAGACGGGCTCAGCAGCGACTGGAGAGGGTCACTGAGGCATAGCGAAGTGGGGGAGCATCTGCCAGTTGCACACACAGCACTTGTTAAGTGTATTATTATTTTCTAATATAAATTTTTTCAAAAGAAAGGTACAGATAAGAATGAAGCCATTAGGTAGGCAGGCAGGAAGAGAGATGAGGAAGAAGCATTTTATTTATTTTTTATTTAGTTGTTCATTTCGGTGGTTCCCTCCAGCTATGCGTGAACCTGGGTCCTTGGGATGTGTGTGGACTAGGCCTCACGGAGGTGGCGGACTTAACTGCTCTACCACCAGGGCATAACTAAGTGATGTATCGATTTGAGAGTGCATTATTTTATATTGGGATTTTGGATGCCAGATGTTAGAATTAGAGGGTGGTGACTGGCTAGTCTACCTCTCTGTGTATTTTTCTAGAAAGAGGGTCATCATATTACACTTGTGCTTCCACATCTAAATGACTGGACTTTAATTATTCTAGAGGCAAGTTGTTCCAAATGCGGTTTTACTTAATAGAAAAGTCAAAATCATAGAGTGTGTTGTTAAAGTAGGTGACTTTTTACCTCAGACTCAAAAACCTTGCCTGCTATAGTTTTGGATATAGTGTTATAATAAAGGTTTATACTTAATTTTTTATTTTTATCTTTCAGGGCTTGCATTTCTTTCGGTCCTAAGAATCGTTCAATTGGAGCAGCAGCTAAAAGCCAGGTAGGTTTTTGTTTTTTCCTAAAATGACTCATCTCTCTAGTTTTTCCATCCTATTCACTGTTTAATTGTCCATTATATGCCTAACACTGTTAGGCCCTTGGTGTACAACTGCGAAAGACAGATTGATCCTTATTCTCACATGCCTGAGTGAGAAGAACATAGCTTTTTAAAATAGCATGAACACTGTAATCTGTTTAATGCAAACTACTAGGTTGTATTTGCTCAGATCTTATGTTTAAACAAGGCTTAAGTCTTGTTCCTTGATATTTTAAATGCTGACTAAAGTGTCATGTTGTACCTTTCATCTTACTCATATTTAGAGTCATCGTTGTGTTATCTTTAGATTGGATTTTATTCATCAGGATTCTCAAGCAATAAAAGCATATTGGAAAGCACATTAAATAATCCTTAGTTAATTTTGTAAACCAGGGACCTAGCATATTTGCTAGTTTTTGAGTAACTGAAACAACCAGAAACTCAAGGATTCTTTTATCCCAAGTGTCTGAATTGATATAAAATAAGGTTTTTTTTTTTTTTTTTTATGACTCATTCTGGAGCAGCATATAGAATGTGAATAACTTGTTTCTCTTTCTGGACTTAGCAGGGCCTAGGAAAATACTGCTTGGCTAATTGATTTTTAAAATTAAATTGGGTATATTATAATCTCCTTTTTAAAAAGTTAAGATATTTTAGGAGGCAGTAGAGAGTAAGTACAGAGCTGCTGTCAAACATTTTTAAAATTTCAGTGGTGATTTCCTAATTTTAAACTTGCTTTTATTATTGAGAACAGTTCTTGTACTAAACTGGCTGTCTAGTTCTAGGTTGACATAGTTATTGTGATATTGAGTTACTAATTGGCAGCTTACTGAACTGAAGGATGGCCTGACTTTGGAGGTCTCATTGTATCAGAAGGACTGCTATGTGCCATTTGACATAGCTGATGCAGAAGAGCTCTGCAGTGTTTCCTGTAGGTGCTCGTTTTATTTACACCTGCTTTTGAAAGAGAGCCTGTACATTTTAAGCATAGGTTTATTCTTGAATTTTTTTAATGTCTTTGTTAGAATACCCCCCACATTAAATTATAATGCTGCATTCTAGAAAAATTAAAAAATATAGATCAAAAGTTTAAGGCATTTTGAAGTTAACCCATATTACTGTTATCCCAAAATTGCTGCTTGTTAATGTATAACATTTTGTACTCTTATTTCTAAGCATGCAAATAATATTTCTCTCTCCTAAAGAACTGAGATCATATATTATTGTCTTCGATCTCCTAAATAATCTTAGCCTCTGTATGGGTAAATCATAATTTGTTTACTCATTTCCCCGTTATTGCCCATCCATGCTATTACTAATCTTCTGCTATTATAAACAATACTCTTGTTGATATCTTTTTGTATTCATCTTTGTGTATTCACTGTCACCTTGTTTTTCTTTTTGGCAAATTTGTGTGTATTTTCTGACATGATACATATTACCAAAATGACTCATGAAAATTTGAATCACAAACTGGACAATTTTTAAAAGCTAAGCATCATTCTATGTAAATATTTATTAGAAATTTAAGAACAGAAAATAACTTTTACCACTGTAATGATCTGTCTTCATGGACAAACTGGTCTCTGATCCCATTGTGTAACTTTACATGTTAGTGGGCATTATTCAGGGTGGTTTAGCTCTGTATGGAAGAAAATGGAAATTTAGAAAGGAATTTCGTGAAGTTAAAATGATGCAAATTTAATCTGAGGCTATTGAATATTTTTTTTCTATTTTAATTACTTGTTCCTCTTTTCATTCTTTGATTCTGACATTCCTTCTCTTAGGTAATTTCCAATGCAAAGAACACAGTTCAGGGATTTAAAAGATTCCATGGCCGAGCATTCTCTGATCCATTTGTGGAGGCAGAAAGACCCAGTCTTGCTTATGATATCGTGCAATTGCCTACTGGATTAACGGGAATAAAGGTAAGGTTCCCAAGATAATTCCTTGTGGTTAAAATATGATATTTTATCAGGTCAGAATATAGCACTAGTATCCTGATTTCAAATTGTAATGAAAATGCTTGCAAATGATTAGGAATATCTTTGACATTTTTAAATGATAGTGATTTTGATTGGGAGCCATAGATGGTATTGTTAAGATGAATCGATGGGTGGATTATAGTGATGGTTTATAGTTAGCACTGTCATTGCTACTTACCATATTTACTGATGAATTGACCTTTCTGGTAGATACTAAGGAATGACTTTTGGAACTGCAGGTAAAAAAAAGTCAGCACTTTAAAAGTTATTAGCTGGATATATGGTCAACTAGAGCTTTGACTGGAGAGAGGTATTGTTTCTTTTGGGGGAGAGGGAGTGTAGTGTCTGATAACTCTGAGACATCTAGAAGAATATGTGTAGTGTGCAGTGAATGATGATCATACAAAAGAAGTGAGAGGCTGGGGTTGGATTAGATTGGACACATCTACCATTTTTGAGGTAGAAAAAGCAATCCAGAAGAGTGGTTGAGCTTTCTAAGCCACTGAGTTTAGAGAGAGATTTGGTGTTTCAGATATCCCAATTGGAGAAGATAAGGATCATAGGAATAGACTCAATATTCTAGATATAATGAGAAATATGAGAAAAAGGTAATTTATTGTCCCATTGTAGTAGTTTTTCAACATTCAAAATTTGTAGCACTTGTTAAAGTTGCAGACTTTTCTCCTAGGGTAGGATATCTTCAAACTTTGTTCATTATTTATTTTTTCTTAAAGGGAAGATGAAGGCAGGAATGAAGGTGAGCAGGCAGGAGAAAAGAGAGGAGGAAGTAGCATTTATTTATATTTATTCATTCATTTAAAGGAACTGAATGACCGAAGGTGAATAGGCAGGCAGGAAGAGAGAGGTGGAAGAAGCACTTTGTTTAGTTGTTCACATTGGATGTCATCACTCCCCCGCACCCCACCCACCTCTGCCACAGGTCTTCAGCCAAGGTCTTTGGAATATATGTGAACTACATCAGCCTGAGGCTGCAGACTTAACTACGAAGCCACCAGAGTGCACACTACATCATTTTTATTTCAATAAGTATTAATTTTCCAGATCTGTCCTAGGTGCTGATACTATAGCAGTAAACAAATCTGACAGAGCCCATGTCTTCAGGTTAGACTGAATCCTAACTGGGGAGATAATAGTAAAGTCAATATAGAAAACAAAATAAGACACTGTAATATGTCAGATGATAAGTTTGCACCATCAGACTGCTTTTTTGGAAGAACTTTTGAATCATGACGAACTAAAGCATACTTTTATGTAGGTAATTGTCTTAAATTTTGTCGGTGGTCGCATTACTGTTTATGTAGTGGTCCTCACTTTCAAGTATCATGTTTGACAAGCATGTTAAAAAGCTAAATGTAACCAGGTTATTTTGGCTTTCTTCAATTAGAATGAGATTTTTGCTTATTTTATCTCTTAGGATATGAAGAAATATAAGTCCTAGATCTTTTTATTATTTTATTGCAGGTGAAGTATATGGAGGAAGAGCGAAATTTTACCACAGAGCAAGTGACTGCCATGCTTTTGTCTAAACTAAAGGAGACTGCAGAAAGTGTGCTTAAGAAGCCTGTTGTGGACTGTGTTGTTTCGGTGAGTTTGATCTCTACACAGTTTTGGGGAATCACGTGAAGAATCAGAGGAGAGGTTAATAAAGGGAGTAAAATTGTTTTTGCCTTAGGTTGTAATGGTTATTTTAAGAATTTATCAAACTAGACTTCATTTTATCGAATGTGTTTTGCTCTCCAGATTTTGCTCAGGCCTTCTGTTATTCTGCCTATTTAAAAGCTTATCTCAAAGCTTGTTTCTTCCTGATTTCCTTTCTTCCTCTAGCATAGTGACTGGCACATGGACACCACTCATGAATTAGTTGAATTCTCAGTAACTTGGGAAGTGTTGAATTAGTTGAGTACTCCCACTTCGAAGTGCTTTCTTTGCTGTCTCTGTATCTTAACACCAAAGGCAAGGTGGCTGTAGACTTCATTTTAGCATTTTCACATTCCTATTTCAATAGAAGGCTGGCTGTGGCTTTGTGCTTGTGTGGTGCAGTCTTTAGGAATTGCTGAAGTGTTAGTGTCTATATTAGCTTTGCCACTGAATCTCCTCTTTCTGAATTTGTTGTCTGATATTTCAGCTGTGACCTCTTGTCTTTATGTTGGTGCATTGATTGGCAAAGCATGGACTATGAGATGTCTCTTTCACCTCGCCTGTTGCCTGCTAGTTTCTTTAGTCCTTCCCTATCTAGTGAAGTATAACTGTCTTATGTCAAAAAGAATTGAATACGTGCATACCCAGAATGTGGGAAATAAAATTTGATACTTAAAGAGTTCAGATTCAGTACATTTTGCCTATTATGCTTTCTGCCTTTCCCCAGCTTAGCATTGGTTTTGTAGATTTGTCCCCATTTCTCCCATCTAGTACCCTTAGCTTTCATTCTAAATTATGCTTAATGTAGAAGAAAAATTCAGGTAAAAATGACACACAATGCTGGGGTGACTTTTTTTGCAGTCAAGTGAAAATTATGTGGTTAAGTCACGTGTTAGAGAACATCAGGACTGCACAGTTTAAATGATTTGCTAGGAATATTCAGCAGTCAGGACTCAGCATGTATCTGTACTCAGGGCTAAGGTTTATTGGAATGTAAAGATAGAAAACAAACAGGGAAAAGGTACATGAGCAACTTCTAGAGGAAATCAGGTACAAGTTTTCAAGAGTGTCCTTTTAGCAGCAAGTTGTGACAATGCATATTAAATGTCAGATACAAGTGAACTTCTTTCTGAGCCTAGGAGTCCGGGGTTTCTGTTGTGGGTCTATCACGTAGGCATTCTGTGCTTAGCGTGTGCCAAAATTCTAGACTCTCAGAAAGCAAATAGCTAGTCAGCATAAACTACATTTTGTAAACATTCAGGCACAGTGAGCCACTCTTTATTTAAATAATTTTTTTCTGTCAATTTAGGGAACTGTTTTATCAGTCTAGTTCTAGATGCCAGGAAAGGGCCAAACTTGCAAACAGGCTTTTCGAAGATAGCAGTCCCTGGCTTCTCTGTGGCCTCTCTTCGGTGCAGTCACTACTCTAGCTCTTGGTACTCATTGCTGTGTCAGTAGAACCTGGGTGTATTTTGCTTTTTTATGAATTGCATATTGTTAAGACATAAACCTGATATTCTTGTTCAAAAATCAGATATGTAAAAAGGGAGTATGGTAAGTTTCAGCATCCTCTGCTACTGAGTAAGTAGTTTTTCATTCTCAGATTACATTTTACTACTTTATTGTAGACCTTTCCCGAAGTTTTTATGTACCCAAGCAAATATGCATAGGTTCTTTTTTACTTTCATTTTTCATTTAACGAATTTTGGATAATTTATCTTCTGTTTGTTCCATACAGTAAAAAAGTACTTCATTCCTTCAAATGCTGCAGACTATTCCAATTTATAGTGACTATAGTGACTTTACCAGATTTATTTATTTTTTGTGAGGGGTGGTGTCAGGTTGCTTCCATTTGTGTGTTTAAGTTGTACGGTGCACAGCTTGTGGGCATGTCAGCTAATTCCGGCAGGTGAGCAGTGGCATCAAGTGCGTGTCTAGTATTTCTTCCTATGTGAATTGAGCACTTAAAAATTTAAGAGCCCTTTTGTATTTCCCTTCTGTGAAATATTCCTATCCTTTCTCCTTTGTTTTTTAAATTTGTTGTCTTCATTTTGATTTACAACCCTTCCTATATTACTTTTTGTCCTTTTGTAATGTGAATTGCAAATGTGTTTTCCCATTTGGTCATTAAAATTTTTTTTTGCATCAAATGTATTAATCCCATGCTCCTTTTTTTTCCCCTTCTGGGTTTTGTTTTATATATTTAGAGAATCCTTTTCTACTCTGACAGTAAAGATTTCCTATTATTCGGTACTCATTTTTTTTTTTTTTTAATTGCTTAGATCTTTGATTTGAAAGCTATTTTGGAATAAAGGTTTGCAAGGGCTGCAGGGAGCGGGTGGGGCAACTCTCCCACCCTCCATATTGCTATCCTTTTGTCCCCACACTGCTTACTGAATATGCTGACATTTCCCTACTGGTTTGGAACACTTGCTTGATCATATGTAGAATAAATTTCTGTAGGCAATTGTTTCTAGATCTTACTGTTTTTTGGTGGGTGCATTTTAAATGAATCTGCATAATATGGTGAATTTTCAATTATTTTTTTAGGTTCCTTGTTTCTATACTGATGCAGAAAGACGATCAGTGATGGATGCAACACAGATTGCTGGTCTCAATTGCCTGAGATTAATGAATGAAACTACTGCAGGTCAGAGGGAGTATTAACTCAGACTTTTGACTTGCTTGATCTTGAAGGTTGTGAAATCTTAAAACCATACAATTTCTTGTTCTTTGTGTTGCTGGGAATGCATACCACTTAAGTGTCATGGTATTTTTGGATACTGTATCACATGAAGAATTCATCTGACCAGTGTTTTTCCAGTAACTTCATAGCGCTTTGCTTAATCACATGCTCATTTGGAAAGGAACATATTTATTGTGTGTTTGGAGCAGTGCTTTGATTTAAAGATAGGGTTTTCCTTTGATGTGTGGACTGATAGAATCAGAGGAATGAGTATAAAGAAGTGTCTCAGGTGTAAGATCTGTGGGAATATTGAGATGGCACAAGGGTAGAAGAATAGAAGAAATCTAGGAAAATATGTTTTGGGAAAATTGCCAGTCATTGATACTGGAAATTTCCAGTGTCAAGGAAATTTAAGTGAATGCCAGCATTTAACTCCTTTGAAACTAATATTCTTCATGAATAAATTATGCAAAACTTTAAAGAATTTGATTCTTTATATAACAGCATGTGATGTAGCTCCATTTTATATGTAAAATTAATTTTTCTGCTTAAGTGAATTTTAAGTTTATTTGCTATTTAAATATTTATGTTGGTTTCAATATTTTCTTATAGTTGCTCTTGCATATGGAATCTATAAGCAAGATCTTCCTGCCTTAGAAGAGAAACCAAGAAATGTAGTTTTCGTAGACATGGGTCATTCTGCTTATCAAGTTTCTGTATGTGCATTTAATAAAGGAAAACTTAAAGTAAGTATGCATCTTCCAGAAGATTGTGGTAATTAGGAACTTATGAGAGACCCTGTAAATAATTTAAATAATTGGTTAAAGAATTTTGTTTTGACATGCCCTGGTGGAGTAGACTTTGAGCGCAGTCCACATATATCACAATGTCCGGGGTTCTCATCCAGGATCATTGGGAACAACCAAGGTCAACAACTAAATAAGAAGTGCTTTTCCCTCTTTGTTCCTGCCTGACTACTCTCCTTTGTTCCTGTCTACTCTTTTCCGTCAAAAAAAAAAAAAAAAAGAATCCTGCAATTTGCTTAAGAGCAAGGATTTTTTTCAGTGTTTGCTTTAATTATATTGGTTGTTATATCAAGGCTCTTGTTGCCAAGGTCTAAATGGGCTTTCTCCACCCAGTTGGAGAGTGGTAAGAAGTGACTGTGTATTTCAAAGCAAGTGTTTGTTAGGTTTACAAAGTATTTTGAGACTACTTTTTGCAGTCTTGTTTCTTTGAATACAACTCAGCTCAACTTTATTTTGTTCTAGATTTTTGTAATACAAAGAGAACAATTTTGGGGATGATTGGGAAACGGGAGGTTCATGATTTGTACAGATATAAATGATGGAACAAATTTAATTCTGACTGTTTACATTCTGCTTTAATCACTAATAGAATTATCTCTTAAATCTGTTCTGTACCTTGACCTTTTTAAACAAAAGTTACTGACCATAATTTAACCTTGGTTACGGGTCAGAGTGATGTGTATTAGTGAATTCTCTTTTCTAGCCCTTAATTGTTCTTCACTGTAAATTGTCATCCATCAGTTTGTCAGATTTTGGGGTTGATGTTAAATTTAATTATGAAAATATTCATTATAAAAATATCCCCAAATTAGGAAAACATTTATGTGTAAAGAAAAAACACTCGTAATCTTAACTACTCTTAATAGTTTGTTATAAATCAATTCTATTCTTTTAATAAAATTGGAATCACACTATTCAGTTTTGGAACCTGTTTTGCATCTGTTAACATTAAAATAAAATTTTATCCTCAACAGCTAACTTTCTTCGAAGACTTTTTTTTCTTTTTTTCTTTTTTATTATGTAGGACAGGTGCAGGCAGGAATGAAGGTGAGTAGGCAGGCAGCTGGGAAGAGAGATGGGAAAGAAACATTTAGCTAACTTAGCTTCTTCCCCTCTCCCTCCACTGGTCCTTGGCATATATGTGGACTGTATCCAAGGTCTTGTCTGCTCATCCACTAGGGCATTGTGAAGACATTTTTATTTATTTTATTCTTGCATAAGAATGTTGCCTAGTGGTATCTTCTATTATTGAATCTGATTAGGTCTGGTTTGTTTGTAATCTTCTAAAGACTTAGAAGATTTATAAATCCGAATTTAGACATCTATGTTAAATGTAGCATTATTTTGTGAGTTAAGTCTTTAGTATCCTTCCTGGTAGTTAACTGCATAGTGCTATATACCTTTGGTATTAATCAGTGACAGGTTAGTACATTTGGCCTTACTATTTGGAGTCATGTTAGTGTGGAGAGGGCATGGAATTTGGAACTGAGGAAATTGAATTTTGAATTTCTCTTCTGTAATTCATAGGCCTTGTGATCTGCAGATTATCTGTTTTTCAAGGCCTGTGACAAGATTTGTAAATTGTAGATTACGGTGTCTTTTTTACAGTGCTTGTAACAACAGTAAGATGACACACCCTTGTTTCAGCCTTAATGCCCACTCCTCTGCCTCCTCACCTTTTATTATAAGTTTACCAGTTAAATAAACTTTTAAATTGATCGGTTAATTTTAAAGTTATCTTTTTTTTTTCTAAGGTTCTGGCCACTGCATTTGACACAACACTGGGAGGCCGAAAATTTGATGAGGTGTTAGTAAATCACTTCTGTGAAGAATTTGGGAAGAAATACAAGCTAGACATAAAGTCCAAAATCCGTCCATTAATACGATTATCTCAGGAGTGTGAGAAGCTTAAGAAATTGATGAGTGCAAATGCTTCAGACCTCCCTATGAACATTGAATGTTTTATGAATGATGTTGATGTATCTGGAACTATGAATAGGTAATTGTATTAATATTTTGATGTTGCTGAAACTATGATTTTTCTCCATGTGTATTAACCTTCTTAAAACTTAGTGGTTGTTATGTAATTCAGTTTTATGGATAAATATTATAGGCCATTGGATTCTGCTTTATATGCGAAGCTTGAATTTGATGGTTTTAATAATGTGGGTTAGAATTGGTAGTTCTTTACACGTGCATTATATCAGTCATCAGTTTCCATAAAAATCTGGGAACTTTTAAAAAAAACAGTAATTTATTATTTCTATTGTTTATAATGCTATATTCATTTTAGGTTATTGAAATTATATCTTAGTCTGAGTATTTCACATCTTACCCGCCAACAGAGTTCTAGGGTCCTTTACCACCTTTTTCCTTCCCTTTTTCCTTTACACAATACACACCCACCCACCTACCCACACCCACCGTGTGGCCACTGTATGTGTCCTCTGAAGTTTGTTGGGGTGTGTCTGTTCATGTTTTTTTCTTTATAGTCCGCCTGTTAGTGATAGCATCCTGTGTTTTTTTTCTTTCTGACTTACTTCATTTAACGTGATCTCTAGTTCTATTCAGATTGTTACAAAGGGATAATTATCTTTTTTAGTAGCTGCATAGAATTTCATTGATATATATATATATATATATATATATATATATATATACACCAAAATTTCTTTATCCACTCATCTGTTGATTAACATTTAAGTTGTTTCTGTATCTTGGCTATTGTGAACTGCTGCTGTGAACATAGGTGTACAGGTATTTTTCCTGATTTTGTATCTCTGGGTATATTCCTAGGAGATTGCTGGATCAAATGATAGATCCATGTTTATTTATTTTTTGAGAATCCTCCATACTGTTTTCCAGAGAGGTTCCAATATTTTACATTCCTACCAGTGGTGTAGGAGGGTTTCTTTTTCTCCACACCCCTTCCAACATTTGTTGTTTCTAGTTTTCGTAATATAAGCCATTCTCACTGGTGAGGTGGTATGTCATTTTGATTTTTACTTGGTTTTTCTTTGGTGATGAGTGATAATAGAACATTTTTTCATGTGTCTGTAGGCCATCTGTGTATCTTCTTTAGATAGGTGTCTGTTCTAGTTTGGTTTTTGCAGTTGTACAGTTTTCCCAACACCGGTTGATGAATACACTTTCCTTCTTTCATTGTATAGTTTTAACACCTTTGTTGAAGACTAACTGTTAAGTGTGGTTTATTTTTGAGTTCTCAGTTTTATTCCACTCATCTGTGTTTTTGTTTCTGTTGCAGTACTGTGTTGTTTTGATGATGATTACCTTGTAGTGTAGTTTGAAGTCAGAAAGTATAATTCCTCTTCTTTTTTTTTTCCCTTAGGATAGCTTTGAGGCTTTTTGCTGTTCCATACAAACTTCAGTATTCTTTGCTCAATTTCCTTGCAAAATGTTTCTGGAATTTTGTTGGGAATTGCATTAAATCTATGTTTTGCTTTGGCTAGGATGGCCTTAGGAAGAAAAGGAGGAAGAAGGTTTTTTTTTTTTTTTTTTGGTAAGGAAAGGTATAGGCAGGAATGAAGGTGAGTAGGCAAGTAAAACAGGAAGAGTGGAGGAGGAAGAGCCTTACCTATTTTTATTTAGTTGTTCACACTGGTTGTTCCCTCTGGTTCCGGGCCTTGAACCCAGGACCTTGGGATGTATGTGGGACTGCTTGCAGGTGTATTAGACTGCTAGGCCACCAGGGCACACCCAAGAAACATTTTTACTTGATTTATGTTTAGTTGTTCACACTGGTTGTTTTACCCGGGACTTGGGACTCGAGCCCTAAGGGTATGTGTCTTGTTGCTTTTCCATGTGATTGATCTAACACCTTCTCCACCAGGGCTTGCCTGTGTGTTGATTTTATATCCTGCCATGTTCATTTATTGTTTCCAGTTTTTTTGTTAATTCTTTAGGATTTTCCAGGTGTAATATCATGTCCTCTACAAATAATGATAGTTTTATTTCTTCTTTTCCAATTTGAATTCCTTTAATGTGCTTTTCTTGCCTCATTACTCTGGCCAAAACTTCCAGAACTATGTTGAATAGTAGTGGTGAGAGGGGACAACCTTGTCTTGTTCCAGAACCTTAGGGGAAAGGCTTTCAGTTTTTCACCATTGAGTATGATTTTGTCCTGGGTTTGTCAAATACTGATTTTATTATTTTGAATTTTGTGCTTTCTATTCCTATTTTGGTGCGGGTTTTAAACCATGAATGGTGTTGACTCCTATTTAATGCTTTTTCTGCATCTATTTATATAAGATTTTTGATTTTCACTTTGTTGATGTGGTATATTACTTTTATACTTTTTTGCATATGTTGAACCACACTTGCATCCCTGGAATAAATTCCACTTGATTGTGGGGTATGATTTTTTTTAATGTGCAATTAAATTTGGTTTGCCAGGATTTTTTTTTTTCTTTCTTTCTCTTTTTAAAGGATAGGTGTAGGCAGGAATGGAGGCTAGCAGGCAGGCAGGAAGAGAGAGGAGAAAGAAGCACTTTATTTCTCATTTAGTTGAAAATGAAGACCTGTGTCCTTCAGAGGTGATTGACCCACTGCTCCGCTAGGGCATGCCTTGTTGAGGATTTTTGCTTCTATTTTTAGCAGTGATACTGGTCTATAGTTTTCTTTTGTGGTGCTGTCTTTGTCTCATTTTGGAATCAGGATTATATTGACTTCACAGAATGAATTTGGGAGTATTCCTGCTTCATTTTGTGGAAGAGTTTGAGGATTGAGATTAGCTCATGTTTGGTAGAATTCGCTACCCAAATGAGGCTATTTGGACCAGAGCTCTTGTTTTTTAGCAATCTTTTTATTACTGCTTCAGTTTCTGTGCTTGTTATTACTTTGTTCAGGTTGTCTGTGTCTTCAGTTTTGGGAGGTTATGGAATTCTAGAAATCGGTTCATTTCTTTATAGTTGACAAATTTGTTGGCATATAAATGCTTGTAATAGTCTTTCATAATCCTTTGTATTTCTGTGATGTCATGTGTAATTGCACCTCTTTCATTTCTGATTTTTGTTATTAGTTTTTTTTCTGTTTTTCTTTGTGAAGCATGTTCAATCTCCACATATTTGTGATTCTTGTAGTTTGTTCTTCTGGTTTGTTGTAGTTTTACCTCCTTGTGGTCAGAGAAGATTTTGCCTGTAATTTCAGTCTTGCTACATTTGTTGACTCATTTTGTGTCCCAGAATTTGGTATGTATTTGTGAGTGTTCCATGTACACTTTATAAGAATGTATATCTTTTGTTTTGTACACACTGTAAGTCTGTTAGTTCCATATGATCTAGTGCTTCATTTAGGGTCCTTATTTCTTTGTCGATTTTCTGCCTGGATGAATTATCTACTGATAAAAGTGGAGTAGTGAAGGTTCCCTACTATTACTGTCAGTGTCTGCCATTAGCTCTGTCAGTATTTGTTTTATATATTTAGATGGTCTGTCATTGGGTGCATATATGTTAACAATAGTTACTTCTTGATGATTTATTCCCTTGATCATAATATAAGTGCGTATGTTTACTTTGTGATACCCCTTTTGGCTGGAATTTTTATTTTGTCTGAAATTTGAATTGTAGTTCCTGATTTCCTTTCACCAGCTGTTGCTTTGATAGATTTTTTTCATAACCCCTGACTTTGATATACAAACTGTTAGTCTTTGGATCTAATAAGAGTTTCTTGTAGGCATGTTCTGTTTTTTGAGCCACCCAGCAACTCTGTATTTTGATTGGTGAATTCAGTCCATCCACATTTAGGGTGATAACTGATACATAGGACTTTATTGCTACATAGTTTTATTGCTGTCATTTGAGCCTTTGTTTTCTATGTTTGTTACTTCATTTCCCATTTGTTTTTTCCTTTGTATGGTTTTTGGTGTCAATTCTCTCAGTTTTGTCTACTTCTCAGGTATGTGTCTCTTTAGACTTAGGTTTTATGATTGTCGTGCATTATCTCTATCTTTACTGCTCTATAATCATCATTTATGAGCTGACACCAAAACATTTATATGTTCCTACAGATGCCATTTTCCTTCTCCTTTTATTGTTTTTTGTTTTATTTTTGTATTCTGTTGTTTCTTGGTTTCTGCTTTCCTGCTTAATCGCCATTCTTGGGGTTTGGTGGAGCTTTGCTTTTTTTTTTTCAGTTTTCCCTATTGTAGGGGTTGGCAGACTTGGTGATAGAAAAAAATCCATTAATTTTTGGTTAAAAACGTTTATTTCTCCATCATATTTGAATGGTTGTTTTGCAGAGTGAAGTATTCATGGGTGGTGGTTTTTGTCTTTCAGCATTTTGGATGTCATTCCACTTGCCTGTAAGGTTTCTGCTGAGAAGTCTTATGATAGCCTTATGGGTGTGCCTTTCTCTTTTCTCTGGTGGCCTTGAGTTGTTTTTGTTAGTCGTTCGCTTTTGCTAGTTTTACTATGATGTGTCTGGGAGTAGGTCTTTTATATTTAGAAATGTTGGTGTTCTCTTCTTGCACCTCCATGGTTACTTTTTGTGATGGGTATGACAAGTTCTGTTATTCTTTTAAGTATGTTTTCTGATCCTTTTTCCCCTCTTCTTTTGGGATACCTATTATCCTTATGATCTTCTCATGGTGTCTGGTACTTTTGTATGATTTCTTCATTTTTCCTCAGTGTTGTTTCTCCTCTTCTGTGAGAGTTACTTCTGTGATCTTGTCTTCAATTTTGAGATTTATTCCTCTATAAGATTTAGTTTGTGTTTGGTGCTTTCCATGTTAATCTTCAATTCCATGACTTTTTTAGCTGTTAACATTTTTGCTGTGATTTGCTTCATGGCCTCAGTCTTAGTGAAGTATTTCCTTTGGTCTGTCTCACCTTCTTTGAGGTCTTAAAATTGGCTTTGGGTGGTTGTGCCTCCTGCATCTCATTCAGCTTTTTTATAGTTATTATTTGAAACTTTATCTATTAGAATGTCCCCATCAGTGTCAGTGGAGTTCTTCTCTAGGGGGTGCCCCAGAATCTCCTCTGTGGGCTATTTGTGTTTTTTTTGGTGAGTTAGATTTTTGCATGGCTTTCTTTTTTGCTTTGAATTTAGCACTGTGGCTTTCCTTTTCTTTTACTTAGATTTTTCCTATATGATAATGCTGGGTCCTGGTGTGACTGGTACCAGCCCCTTGACTTCAGTTGGGGCGCAGCCAGTTCCACTCTCTAGATTGATCTCTCATGCTGTTTCAGGTGGTGTCCACTGACTTCTGAGGTTGGGCGGCAGTTTCAGGCAGCATTTGGTTGTTGATTTGTGGGGAATGGGACTCACACCACAGCTTTTCAGCACAGGGAGGTTCACAGGCAAGGTCCTATCTTCTTCTGAACACAGGAAAACAGACAGAGGCCTCCTGTGATGATGAGATCAGGACTCTCCCTCTCTGCAGCTCCCCAGCCAGGGAACAAATTCACACTCAGTCCTTGTTTTTCATTTAGTTGTTCACGTTGGTTGCCCGACCCCCCGCTAATATATGTGGACTGCGCTCCTGTGGAGGCAGCTAGCTGTCTTAACCACCACTTCACCAGGGTGCACTCATAGCTGATAATTTTCTTCTGTATTATAGCCTTCATTTAGTCTTTAATGTTTACTAGCATTTCTTTTTTCTACTTATGAACCCATATTCTGTAATTATAACATTTTTTTCTAATTAACCTTTTTTTTTCTTTTCTTTACACCTACTGTTTTGGTGCATCCTGGTAGAATAGTGGTAGGTCAGTCACCTTTAAAGGAGCACAGGCCACATACCCCTGGGCTTGAGTCCTGGTTCCAGAGGACAAAACCAGTGTGAACAGCTAAGTGAAAGTAAAATAGGTGCTTCTTTCTTTTCTCTCTACCTGCCTGCCTAGCATTCACTTTCATTCTTCTGCATCTTTCCTATAAAAAAAGTGCACATACTGTTTTAAAAATGAACAATTCATTGATATTTAGTACATTCTCAATGGTGTACGATGGTCAGGTCTCCTATTTCTTGGCATAACATTTTTATTACTAGCCCCCCCACTCCCCCAAATCTCATACTCATTAAACAGATGAAGGTGTTTTCCATTTTCCCTTACTCTGGCCTCTAGCAATCACCAGTCAATTTTTTATCTCTGGATTTACCTATTCTGGGTGTTTCTGGAGATAGATATATAAATGAAATCATAGAATGTTTTCAGTTCCTTTTGTGTCTGACTTGTTTCATGTAACATAATGTTTTCTAGATTTACCAATACATTTCATTGCTTTTATGGATATAAATCTATGTATCTGTATAGATATATGGATATATACCAACTTCATAAATGGACATTTGGGTGGCTTCTAGGTTTTAGCTATTGTGAATAATACTTCCGTGAATATTTATGAACACATATTTCAGTATCTTGTTTTCAGTTCTTAGGAGTATGCACCTAGGAGTGGAATTGCTGCATCAATGATGATTCTGTGTTTACAGGAATTGCCAAACTATTTTCCTTAGTAGTTGTGCCTTTTTATATTCTCATCAGCAGTGTGTAAGGGTTCCCATTTCCCCTTGTTTATGTTAACTTTTGTTACTTTCAAGTTTCTTGATTATTGTTATCCTGGTGGGTATAAAGTAGTATCTTGTGTTACCACTAGCTTGATGTCTTATCATTTTGGTTGTTGGAAGGACAGACTCCAGTAGGTTCCTAAGGAATATGGCACATATGAATAGTTTTTCTTAATTTCTTGCTTGTTAATTGTTTGTTTAATGTGATGTTTATTAACATTTTGAGGAGATGCAAACTATGCCAAAGGGACTGCATATTACATTCCCACCAGGAATATATGAGGCATTCAGTTTCTCTACATTCTTGCCAATACTTGTTCTTATCTGTCTTTTTGATTATAGATACCCATTCCACATAAAAGAAGAATGTGATTTACTTTATTTCTTTCTTTATTTATTTTTAAACAGAGGCAAGTTTCTGGAGATGTGTGATGATCTCTTAGCTAGAGTGGAGCCTCCGCTTCGCAGTGTTTTGGAGCAAGCCAGTGAGTGTTTTCTGATTGATTTGTTTGTGTATCTAAGACTCTTGGGTAATGTTTATTATTTTTCCCCTCTGTTATACAAATTTGCTTTTTATGAACTACTTCAATGTAATATTAGGCTTTTAAAAATTTATATCTTGACCCCTGTGGCACCCACCACCCCTAAATAATCTTCTGATAGTAGTGTCCAGGGAAATCTAGAAATTTTCCCAAGAACCTTGATTCAGACTCAAGATGGATATAAACTGAGAAATTCAGGTGCTAAAATTATCTTTTGCAATGCTGGTGTGTAAGTCTTTTGTAAGCTTTTCTATCTGAATCCTTTGCTGAAAGAAATATAGCAAAGGGAAGATATTGATAACCACGTACTTTAACTGGACACTTTAATTTTATCTTGGGCTAAAAGGTAGACGTTTAATTTAGGAACATGATTAATTTCTCCTTAGCTTTCAACGGATATTTGTCTAGAGTTCTTGTTGTGTTGGTTGCTAACTATTTCAGTGTTGAAATGTAATTAACTTGAGATAGGCCCAGCTCTTAAGAGACTGTACCTGTGTTACAATCTGGTCTATGCTTGTGCTCTCTAGATAGTGCGCTGGAGCGGCTTAGGCGTGCTTCTGAATCCTCATTTCTTTCATGTCATGTTAGGGTAAGCCTGGTACTTCGAGGACCTCTTACTTGTGGCTAGATTGGCTATTGATGCTTTAAAAATATCAATAAATTGACTATTTCAGTGATTTCAGGATTTGTACACTGCAAGACTGTTTCTGACCATCACCTTCTAAATTCCAATAATATTGTGCCATCTTTCCTCCACTATTTTGAGCATCAAAACTTACCTGCTTGTTTCCAGCTGCCACACAGTTATATGCACATGTGTGAACATGTGTGTGTGTTGTGGAGGTGAAGGAGAGGGCGGGGTTTGATATACATCTGTGAGTTATTTTGTGATGTTATAATGCTCTTTTACTTCACTGTAAAATACTAGCTTATATTTTTTTAAATCTGAATGTCTAATTATTTGAAATAGAGTTAAAGAAAGAAGATATTTATGCAGTGGAGATAGTTGGTGGTGCAACACGAATACCTGCAGTAAAAGAGAAGATCAGCAAACTTTTTGGTAAAGAACTTAGTACAACACTTAATGCCGATGAAGCTGTCACTAGAGGCTGTGCACTACAGGTGAGTTTTCTTTCTTTACTAGTCATTGTGACATGTTGGCAGTGTTTTTGTGTATCTAGCCAATAATAGAGCTTATGTCAGGATGATCTCAAGGTGTAAGGCTGAAACTCTTGTTTTAAAGTGGGTATCAGAGGTGGTATTCATAAGTGAAATTGTATTTACAACATATAAAAAGATGAATTAATTTACTGAAATACAGGTAGGCTTGAAATACTACTACAGTTTGGCCTATTGTCTATATATGAAGTAATATGCATCAATTAAATAAAGTTTGGGGTTAGTAGAAAATTTTAAGGAATAGCTAGATGATTCAGGTGATTTGACATTATTAATGTTTGTAAAACTATTTATTGAAACTCATTAAATTATTGTAAATATTTAAAAGCCACTGAAGGTGATCTTCTAAAGTTGTTATTTTTATGCTATCAGTTCATAATGTCTATAATCGTCAGTTGGGATTAAAAATTACTATTCTAGTGTGCAATCCTATCGCCTGCTTTCAAAGTCCGAGAATTTTCTATCACTGATGTAGTACCATATCCTATATCTCTAAGATGGAATTCTCCAGCTGAAGAAGTGTCAAGGTAATATTTATTATTTTTGTACTTATATTTAATTGTTAAGTCTGAATATTGCCCTCCATTTCAGTTTATACAAATCTGTAAGATTCTGTTATAGTACATGAAGCAAAGTGATTACTTATTCTAGTCCCCAGGATAAGTTTGTGTTTTTATTTGGTTTTCCTATACTTGATCTTACTGAAATAATTGGTGTCTTTTATGTACTGATTGAAGTATATTCTTCTTTTAAGTTGACTTTGTGTATTTCTAGACTATGAGTTTTAATAAAATGAAAAATATATATTTGTGTCATATATAGCTTATAATCTGAAAATGGTGCCATTTGAGAAGAATAACTAGATTTATACAATAATTACAAACTTAGAATATATTGGTAAAAGTGTTAGGCCTAGCCTAAATTTGTATTTTTGTCTTTTTCCATTTAGTGACTGTGAAGTCTTTCCAAAAAATCATGCTACTCCTTTCTCTAAAGTACTGACATTTTATAGAAAGGAACCTTTCACTCTTGAGGCCTATTACAGCTCTCCTCAGGGGCTGCCCTATCCAGATCCTGCTATAGGTAAGTAAAGAGACGGCAGTTTATTAAACAAGAAAGAGTATGTGTGTATTTAAGTACATATGTACGTTCTTGGGAAAACTCAAATAGCAGAGCAAATACAGTGTTCCGAAACATGGGTATTTTAGATCACTAAAAAAGCTGCTTCTGGTCTAGTTGCCAGGTTCAGAACCAGTAGGATGGTTATTATTTCATTGGATTTCTTACTGTGTGGGCAGTACTTCTTGGTTAATGCACATTGTGGGGATACCTGTGTATAGTGTGCTGCCTAGGCACTAGAGACAGTTAAAGGAATTCAGTTCTCGGCCTGACATCGAGTAAAAGATGGACATAGAAGGTATTTAAGAAATCGTGTTATTGGTGTCTTGGTTATGGAGTCATGTTGGCTAGAATATTATTTGAGTCTGAAAAGCTCTTATAATCTGGCAATAATACCGGTTGAGAAGAGAGCAACTAGAATTATATGACAGTTACAGATTTAGAGTACATGGGTAAAGTATTAGGCCTGTCCTGAATGGCACTTAGAAGCTGTGGAAAGTTAACGTAGTCTACTTCTCTCATTTGCAAAACACGACTAAGGATAATTCTTATGTAGCAGGTTTTCACAAATTAAAAAGCCTAAATAAAACCCTGCTATAGTATTTGAATCTAGAAATAACCATTTTTTCATAAAGGACAGAAGCAGTATGGAATCCTTGGGGTTTTCTTCAGTAGAGAAGAAGGTGACAAGTATGTTTTAAGAATTTAGTAGTAGTATATAGTAGTACATAAGGTTTATTAGAATAAGGAGTTAGAGGCAATGAAATGCTTAGAGGGTTTGGAGATGTTTGGGACAAGATAAGAGTTTGACTATATGTGAAAGAGGAAGGAGAGATCTGATGTGTTAGTAAGATTCTAAAAGTACACCTTTTGTGTCTTTGAAGTGTCATGTTAGTGACCTGTCATTGAGAAATGACCATAACCTGGCGGTGTGGGCAGTATAATCATAGTTGATTTCATCCTCTCAGGCTGTATGTCTCTTATTTCATGTCCCTAGCTCAGTTTTCAGTTCAGAAAGTCACTCCTCAATCTGATGGCTCCAGTTCAAAAGTGAAAGTCAAGGTTCGAGTAAATGTCCATGGAATTTTCAGCGTGTCCAGTGCGTCTTTAGTGGAAGTGCACAAGTTTGAAGAAAATGAGGAACCAATGGAAACAGATCAGAATGCAAAGGAGGAAGAGGTAATCTGGACAATTTATTTACCATTTTAGATAATGGCCCAGACATTGTCTAGAAATTCTGTCACATAGATTGGAAGACAGTGCTGAGAGTGGATTTGTATTCATCCCCTTCCCTTAGCACGAATGAACTAAAGAAGTCTTTACACAGAGTTATGTAGAAATGAAACGTAGTTGGCTCTTTCTTTCAGACTCTGCACTTCTCAACCTGAGTTGTGAATTCTTTCTGATGACCGAAGAGTGTTAGAAGTCGCCGTTGATTATTTTCACAAGTAGACTAGGTTTTCATATTCGTTAGAATATGCAGTGACTCTTTCCTTATTGTGCAGCAAAATCAAGGTGCTATAAAATTACTGATACTTGGATCTCATTGCCATGGATTCTGTTTGAGTTGGTTTGGACTAGAATCCAAGTAGTTGTAAAAGCTCTGAGATCTTTCTAATGTGTTCTAGGCATTCAAAGCCACTGATTCAGACTCTCCACAAACTTGTCCTTTCTTCGGCATTATCATCAGCCTTTGTTTTAAAAGAATTATCCAGTGTTGCCTGCCCTACTGTATAGAGTGTTTGGACTTTTGTGTATGAAAAGTGTGAATTAAAAGCTGCTTGAAAATCTTAAGACTTGAGAGAAATTTATTTATGAGGAAGCTTGGAGAAACTTGTTTTTTTTTTCAGATCATATTATCTTAAATATTGCCAGCGTGTGTCCTGTACTTTGTGGTTTTCGGAGCAGTTCCACAACCACTCTTATTTATGTAAGGGAAGGGCGGGCAGGGCCCTTTTATCTCTTTTGTATAGATGTATTAACTGAGATCTAAATAGGAAAATTCTGCATTCTGAGTAACATGTCACGGCTGGAATTTGAATCCAGGCCTTCTCATCGCTGATAATTCAGCAAGAGTTTATTACCATGTGATTTTACCGATGGATCAAAAGGTTGCTTAGTCTTTTACTAGTATTTCCTAGTTTCAGTATTTGATGTGACCTATTTTTCAGAAGATGCAGGTGGACCAGGAGGAGCCACATGTTGAAGAGCAGCAGCAGCAGACTCCAGCAGAAAATAAGGCAGAGTCTGAAGAAATGGAGGTATATGTTGTGTTTTAGAGCATCACTGGCAGTCTTCACATACACATACGTGGTTTTAGCTAAGAGAACTGTGTCTTGAAAGGTAGTTATATTGGAAATTCTTCATTTACTTGAGCAGTTTTTAAGCAAGATTTTATAGTGTATTTGGAAGTACATTTGTCTCTGATCTTTGTTCTTGTTGGTATGTGGGAAGAACACCTAGAAGATCTTCTTCTACAAGGCTAGTGACTGGTTCATATTGTTTTCTGAATGGCTATTACTAATAGTCATCTTACCTATAATTTATTCTTTACAAGTAAAAATTTAGATAAAACTTTCAAATATTGTCAGTTTTCTGAAGCTTGTCTTTTTGATGAATGGTGGTGTTTTAAATATTATATATATTAACTATATTTTGTAAAAAGTATATTTGCCCCAAGCATTTATTTCAATGAATATATAACGTTTTTGAATGTTTTGCAACCTATTCTTTAATTCTAACTTTTGAATTTTCATATTTAAATTTTTATCAGCATTGAAAACACCTTTCAGGATTTTTATTGCATTGTACAATTAATTTCACTATAGATTTTTTTTAGGAAGAGAGCAGGCAGGCATGAATGAGGTTGAGTAGGCAGGCAGGAAGAGAGAGAGAGAGAAGAGGAAGAAGAAACATTAATTTATTTAGATGTTCATTTTAGATGTTCCCCACATAAGAACCCAGGCAGGTCCTTGGACTTTATATGGACTATGCTAGAGTCAGAGACTTAACCTCTGAGCCACCAGGGCATGCCACCATAGGTACTTTTGATTGTGACATTTAAAAAAGTTTGTCAGAGCCTTAAAGTAACTTGAGTTACCCATTTTCATGTCAGTTAAGAAATTTTGATTAATTTCCTTTAAACTGAGTTTTTTCTAAAGTGAAAATCCCTTTATGTGTTGTCTGGGTTGGGTGCAGCATTGGGAGAGAGAAGCACTCTTCAGGGGAGAGATGCCACTGCTCTCCTCAGTGCCCTGAACCCATGGGTAGTTTCAGGAGGGCTGCTAATTAGGCTTTTTCCATGAGGTGGTTTGGGAACTGATGCCATTCATAGTATTTATTTCTAAGGGAAATGAAATACAATTGACAGATTTTATCAATTGGCTGGCTTAAGTTACTTGCATAGGAAGTAGGGAAATGAGTGAAATTTTGCCTCACATAGAGCAAATTGAATTTCAGATGAGTGAAAGTTAAAAATAAAAACAGCAGCTTGAATGAATTTTTGTGGATCAGGAAGCGCTTTCGAAGCATAATAGTGAAAGTAGTTACAAAGGATAAGATAGGTTCAACAATAAAACCTATATGACAAAATAAGAAAAAAGTTAGAAGAGTCAATAACTTGGGGGAGAATTGCTGCAATCCTAAGAGAACAGCAGATGAATTATGACTAGGTAATTTGAAGAAGTAAGTATAGTTTATAAGTGTGTTGTGTGAAAATAGATTACTGATCTGAAGAAAATAATAGTAGCTGACAGTAAATGAATTCCCAGGTGTGACCAGGGTGTAATGGAATGGTTTCTCTCACACTTTATGAGAATGTAAATAGGTAGACATTCTGGAAATAATTTTTATATATATATATATATATATATATATATATATATATATATGTGGTGTAGGCAGGAATGAAGACGAATGAGCAAACAGGCAGGAAGTAAATGGAGGAAGATGCATTTGATTTAATTTTACTTAGTTTTACATCCTGGTTGTTCTCCCTATCCCAGGACGTAAACTCAGATTCTTGGGATGTATGTGGACTGTGTTTAGGCCGGAGGCAGCTGACCAAACTGTTAGTTCACCAGGGTGCACCAATAATAGATTTCTGATCCATGTTCTTCCCACTTTTTTTTTTTTTAAAAGGAAAGGTGCAGGTGGAATGAAGGCAAGTAGGTAGAGAGGCAGGAAGAGAGAAGAGAAAGAAACATTTTATTTTATTTATCTTGGTTATTTCCCCTGAACTGGTACGTGAACCTGGGTCCCTTGGGAATCTATGTAGCCTGCATTCGTCCTTAGGTGGCTAATCTAACTGCTACTCCACCAGGGCATGCCTCTTCCCACTAATTTTATATGCACAATTGTATGTTCAGAAAAGAGTGGAGGAAAATTGGGGAAATTTTAATCGCTTATACAGAGTTCAGTATTGCTAAGTTTGTTCATACACTGGTGCAACCAGTCTCCAGAATATTTTCATCTTGTGACACAAACTACATCCAGTGAACAGTAACTCTCCACAGTCTCCCTTGCACCTGACTACCACTGTTACTTTCTGTCTCTGCATGTGACTGTGTGTGTAATATTTATATATATATTTTTTCCAATTTAATTTTTTTTATTGTAGTGATTATTAAAGACATTAAAGTAATTTTCTATGTATAGGTTCCCCATTTCTTAGTTATGTTTCAACACACCCTGCCCTCAACCAAATCATCAAGTGTTCTTCTCCATTGTCTGGTGGACTCTATCACCATTTGCCCCTTCCTGCCCCAGTCCCTGTTGGTCACCTCAGTTCTGTTGCAAATGTTTTAGGGTTGTTGTGTTTCATCTGTTCCTTTGTTTTGTCCATTCACGTTCCACCTGGAAATGAGGTCGTCTGGTATCTATCTTTCTTCTTTTGCTTTGTTTCACTTAGCATAATCCCTTCTAGTTCCATCCACATTGTAGTATTTATATTTTTAACTTTACAGATATTATAGGAAAAAGTACTGGATAATTTAGATCATCAGAAAACAAAATAATAAAGTAAAAACTGCTTTGAAATGTGACTTTTGGAAGTTTGAGTTTGTATGTATGCTTGCTTATGTAATGATTTCTGTTGTTTCAGACCTCTCAAGCTGGATCAAAAGACAAAAAGATGGACCAACCACCTCAAGCCAAGAAGGCAAAAGTGAAGACCAGTACTGTGGACCTGCCAATTGAGAACCAGCTATTATGGCAGATAGACAGAGAGATGCTCAATTTGTACATTGAAAATGAGGTGGTTATTTTAAGTCTCTTAGAACAATAAGCAAGTTAATGTGACATGGTGTTGAAACTCAGTCTTTTTGTGTTTTGGAGTGCGAGAAAGTAAGTTGATTTTGGGCACTGCAAGGGCAAGTGTGGTAGGTACTCTGTAATGTCAGAGTTCTTTTCATGGTGATGTGCTTGTATTGCTGGAAGTTCTGTTAGGAGATCTTGGCCATTACATCTTTGGGGGTGAGGGAGGTATTGTTAATGTTTGGGTCTGTGAATGTGTTCACTGTCTAATGCCAGGTTTCAGGTGTTTTATTTATTTCTTGCTCTATTCCAAATCAATATGTAACTCTTGTTAGTGAGTGATTTAAGATTTAGCACATTTATTGAATTGCTGTTTCTGAGGTTTCATAGCTCGTATTCATTGGATCTTAGAATAGTTTTGTTTTAGCATTTATACTACATAAATACATTTAATTTTCCTTGGTATTCCATAGTAATAATACAGCAGACTTTATGCTATCTTGTGACATTGAGCCAATCATGTCTTAAATTTTTTCCCCGTTTGCTTTTAAATTTCTTCATCTTAGGATTTCTATTGGTGTTTTTTGCTAATACACACACCCATAACACTCACTTGATCTTTATAATATCCTGAGGACTACTACTACCAGCTTTCCATTCTTGGAAAATTGGCAGAAAGAAAAGGATTTAGGGAAGGATGGTCTACTTTTATAATTATGTTACTATTTAGGAGGCAATTGTGTTTTTGTTCAAATGTCTAACTAATTTGCACTGTTCTCAGGGTAAAATGATCATGCAGGATAAACTGGAGAAGGAAAGGAATGATGCTAAGAATGCGGTAGAAGAATATGTGTATGAAATGAGAGACAAGCTTAGTGGTGAATATGAAAAGTTTGTGAGTGAAGATGTAAGTATATACTATACTGTTCCTGTAAAGACCCCCATTAATGTCTTTCCGGGAGCATCTTTAAATGTATTAGAAGAGAAGTTTGCATCTATAGTTATACAGTAAAATGGTTGAAATTTTACTTTTTGGGGGGAAGTTCTATATTTTTTATTAGTGGAGTGTTCCCTGAAAGTTTTTGTTACATTACTTTTTCTTGGTGCATCACTTTTTGAAATACTTGCATGTTCTTATTTATCTAATATTTTTTTTAACTTTTATTTTTAAATTTATTGAGGCAACTGATTTACAAGATAATATAAGCATATATGTGCAGGTTCACCATATGCCAATATGCCACACCCACCACCAGATTGCTAAGTCTTTCCTCACTGTCCATTGGATCCCACCACCACTTGTTCCCCCAGCCTTTCCCCACTGGTAACCACAGTTCTGTCGTCAGTGTCCAAGGTTTGGTTTTTGTCTTGTCTGTTTGTTTGCTTTGTTTCTTTGTAGTCCACATATGAGTGATCCTCCAGTGTTTGTCTTTCTCTTTCTGATGTATTTTACTTCATGTCATCGTCTCTGGTTCCATCCACGTTACTGTAAATGACAGGACTTCATTTTTTTAGGGCTTTGTAGTATTCTACTGTGTATCTACCACATCTTTTTTTAAATCCATGCATCTGAGGATGGGCGCTCAGGTAGTTCTCACTTCTTGGCGATTGTTGGCTACAACAATTATGGGGAGGGGTGCATATAGCTCTTCAAATTAAGTGTTTTTTGAGTAAATACCCAGAAGCGGGATAACAGAATCATGTGGGTTTTCCAGTCTCTGTATTTTGCGGACTCTATATACTGCTTTTATTAAAGCAACAGTTTAAAAGGGTTCCGTTTTCTCTTCACATTATTGTCAGCATTTGTTGTTTCCAGTCTTTTGGGTAATAGTCATTTTCACAAGTATTGGTGATGACCTCATTGTTGTTTTGATCTGCAGTTCCCTGATATGTTAAGAAGAACATCTTTTCACGTGCCTGTTGGCCATCTGTACGCTGTCTTTAGAGAAACGTCTATTCAGTTCTTCCCATATTTTGATTGTTTGTTTTATGAGTTCTTTATATATTTTGGATATTAAGCCTCTGTCACATGTTTGATGCACAAATATCTACTCCCAGTCAGTAGGTTGTCTTTTTATTTTAGTGAGCGTTTTCACTGTCAACTCACTTTTAAATGCAGTTTTTAATTCTCACATTTTCAGATATACTCAAAACAGTCCCTATATAGCAGAGAGGATTATATAATAAAAACCCCAATACATATCAAGTAAAATGTTTCACTAGTTTTGTTTTCTGTATCCCTTATCTCTCTTAATCCCCACACCACGCTCCATTTTTTAAAGCAAACCTAGGTATTTGTGCCTGTGAAATTAATTATAATTATTTTCTTCACTTTTAGGATAGGAATACTTTTACCTTGAAACTGGAAGATACTGAAAATTGGTTGTATGAGGATGGAGAAGATGAGCCAAAGCAAGTTTATGTTGATAAATTGGCTGAATTAAGAGTAAGTGACTTGAAAGAAGCAGTGTCCTGAATCTGTGCTGTTGTTTTCAAGGAAGTACCTCAGAATTTTGGAGGAATTCCTATGTCAACTAATGAATACAGGTTGAAAGTGATTGAACTTAAACCCTCAAGTACATTATTTTTCTCACTTTCAGAACCTCATAATAAAAATCATTTTTCTGAATATTTAGATTTCGGAGTTTAGACTTTAAACGTGGCACTGAATTGGGGAGTGAATGCGTTCCTGGTATTACGTGATAGAAGAACGAACACCATGTGTCCTCTGTCCTAGTTGCACGTGCGGTGTCGCTGTGGTTTGGCCGTGTTGATAGTGTTGTTTCTCAGTAGAGCAAAGCCTCTGGCTTTGTGTGTAAAGAATTTGATGATTAAGCCTTAGGATTAAAAGTACAAAGAATTATCTAAAGTTGAGGGCTTGTGTTTGGAAAAGGACGCAAATGCACAAGACGAACTTTTCATATTTCTCTGAATTACTGTTTTTTGTTACACTGGCCATTGTGACTAACCCCTGGAATGCATTCCTCAAGGACAGGGCCTGCAGTTGCTGTCATTCCAGCAAGAGCCTCCAGGGACATCCTCCCCTTTGATTTTTTGGTTATTGCCAGCTTACAGCCAGTTTTCTTTTATTTCCGTTCCCTTCCAGTCCCCGTTGCTTGAAGTAAGCCCCTTATTCAAAAGTATTTTATTTTAATTAATTCTTAAAAGGTGCAGGCAGGAAGAGAGATGGGGAAGAAGCTTTTCATTTTATTTTCATTTATTTGTTCACACTGGTGGTTTCTTCCCTGGGCCCAGGACTTGAACTCAGGTGTATGTGGCTTGCTCCTTCAGAGGCAGTTGATCTCATTGCTGCTCCACCAGGTTGTGCCCCAAAGTATTTTAATATCACCATGTATTCAGTCAGTTTTCAAGTTACAGCAGTTTCATAAGTTATTTTTCAGTTTGACTCTATTGAAATAAGACCCATACATTTTGTTGATGTCTTTTAAATCTGTGTAGTTCTCCTTCCATCATTTCTTCCTCCTTACTTAGATGATGAGAAAACTATATAGGATTTCCTTTCAATCTGGATTTTGCCCATTTTCACCTGTGTTTAATGTTATCTGATATATTGATGGTATAGAGGCTTTGTTAGGTTCAGGTTTAAAACAGTTATTTTTTGGCAAATGCATTTCATATTTAGTGTTGAAATTACTGTCAGAAGTTACCTAATTTTTGATTGTCTCTTCACTCTGTTGAGAGTTAAACCTCATGTGATAGGTTCAAGTGTTTCTACAACAGTATTGAAGTCAGTCCTCTTATTTCACCTTTAGATATATTTCAGTGGACTGAGGAAAATATTTAACTTCTTAAATGTAGCATATAGAGATTAAATGTACTTTACCCCATAATATAGTTTAAGCTGTCCTATGGAAAATTTGTGTTTTTTCTTTTTTGTTAAGAATCTAGGTCAACCTATTAAGATACGATTCCAGGAATCTGAAGAAAGACCAAAGTTATTTGAAGAACTAGGGAAGCAAATCCAACAGTATATGAAAATAATCAGCTCTTTCAAGAACAAGGTATGTTGTCCCCTTCTTGTTCTTGTTGAGTTCAGTTTTGAGGTGTTTATGTAGCAGTTGTTCTCTTGAACTGTTAATAGTTCCTTGGTTAGTATGTGTATTTTATAGAATCTTAATAGGAATTCTGAGTTCCCCTGCTTCTCTTTAGTAGTAGTTTTGTTCAGTTTCCATTTCTTGCTCTATAATGTTTCATCAGTGACTTAACCTACTCTATCCTGATCTTTGAGAACACTTCAGGCATATAGTTTGGGTTTTTTATGCAGATACATGACTATCTTAGCAGTGAACTACTTACCAACTTTTTGAGCGCAATTTGATGTCAACTCCATAAATATCTCATTATATCCTCACAATACCCTTAAATAGGTAGTAGTATCAATGTTTGTATATAATGTATTTTATTGTTATTATTTTCTTTTTAAAGGAAAGGTACAGGCAGGAAGAGAGAGAAGGAAGAAGCACTTTCTTTCATTTTTATTTAGTTGTTCACACTGGTTGTTTTCCCCCTGGGCCCAGTACTTGTACCCAGGGGTATGTGGCCTGCTCCTTTAGAGGTGATTGACCCAACCACTGTCCTCCAGGGTGTATTCTATTGTATATAACTTCTAAGTTCTTTGGGCCTCACTTTTTTAGTTTTTTTTGCTTTTTTTTTTTTTTTTAGGTAAAGGTGCAGGCACGAATGGAGGCAAGTAGGTGTACAGGCAGGGAGGTAGGAAGGGAAGAGGAAGAGCACTTTATATTTTATTTAATTGTTCACACTGGTTGATTCCCCTGGACCTGGGACTTGAACCCAGGGGTATGTGGCCTGTGTCCTTTGGAGGTGAATGTCCTAATTGCTGTTTCACATGGCCATACTCTCACTTTCTTTAATACCCAAGGTTACTATTGGAAAAACTGATAGAACCTGAGGTCTGACTCCAACGTTAGGGTTCCTGGCCACTCCATTATGCTCCAGGTTCTTTACGTGTTGTCCTTGGAGAGCGCTGCAAGCCTGAGAAATTTGGCTTTTACCATTTTTTAAAATTCGCTTCTCAAAGTCTCCTTTAAAACATTGTATTTGTGGTGGTTTTTGTTCCTAACTAGCACACCTAAACTAAACCCTGAAGTCCGGTGACCCGTGTCATTTATTTTTTTTGCATTATGAAATTATCTCACGATTTCATGGAAAGCATGTACTGTTTATACTGTTGATGTCTGTTAATTGCCATCCTCTGTGTGTGTGTGTGTGTGTGTGTGTGTGTGTGTGTGTGTGTGTGTGCGTGTGAGTCTGTTTCTTGAGAGTTTGAAAAATTGAGGTTACTTTTCCTCTTGAATTTCTTGAGGAATTGTCTGTTTAGATTCTGAGGCTAAATCTACTCTCTTTTGGATGATTGTAACTTTTTGAAAGACGATGGGCTAGACAGTGTTTGGGTGGGGAATGTCATGCTTTGACACTGTCTGGTTGGTCTTGACTGGTTGCAGGAGGACCAGTATGAACATTTGGATGCTGCAGACATGGGAAAGGTGGAGAAAGGTACGAACGAGGCCATGGAGTGGATGGATAGCAAGCTGAACCTGCAGAATAAGCAGAGCCTGGCCATGGATCCCATCGTCAAGGCAAAGGACATCGAAGCTAAAATTAAGGTAATTTGTAGCTTTAAATATTTAGTAGTCTGTTCTTGTCAATCTGTCGTATAGGATTAGTAGTTACAGTGACGTTTAGCAGGGAACTTGGTTATTGCACGTTAGTGTCTGGCTTGGGGCTTGGGTGGGAGACTTGGGTTTGTCATATCTTGCAAAATTGGTTATTTGTATAACTACAGTTTCTTTGTCCCATCCTAGGAGCTGACGAGTTTCTGTGGTCCTATAGTCTCAAAGCCCAAACCCAAAGTGGAGCCTCCAAAAGAGGAACAAAAAAATGCAGAGCAGAATGGACCAGTGGATGGACAAGGAGACAACCCAGGCCCTCAGGCTGCTGAGCAGGGTGCAGACACAGCTGTGCCTTCGGATTCAGACAAGAAGCTTCCTGAAATGGACATTGATTGATTCTAGCAATTGTTTATATTAAAACAGACTATTATCAAGCTTTAAGTCGTCACCTTTGTTCTAAATATCAACTAGAGCAATCAAATACTGGAGATTTCTTAGTCAGTTTTTAGGGGATTTTCGGGGGTGGGGGAGGGCATATAGGTAATGTATGGAGCATTTTGACTTCTAAATAGTTAGATACAGAAATTTAAGTGCATTGTATCTTTTTCATAATGGTACTATTCAGAAGCCCAGTTAGTCTTACTGAGCTTATACTTCACTCCTTTTATGTTTAATCATGCTTCTACAAAGATGTTTGTTTTGGAAAGTTGAGCTGTAGCAAAAGTTATAGCTAGCCGTCAAGCAGACTTTTTGTTATGACATAAATGGCAGGAACTCCCAATTGTGCTTCAGCATCTTGTGGAGGTTGTCACAAAGGTGCCCCGCCTGGTGTGGGGGCTTGGCTGTGAGGTCTCCCTCAGTTTCTGAGGGCTGGAGCAGTGCATGGCATGGACTAACAGCGGGACAATAAAGGTGTGCCCTGAGCTGCTTCACATTTCATTTCTACTCCACCTCCATCCACCTCGTCTTCCCCTGCACACCTACTGAAGGAGCTCCCATTACAAATGCCATGTGCTGCACCTGGAACAAGTTGTTAACTGAAACTTTTAGACCTGGAGGCTTTTCCTGAGAAAGTATGTTCCTGAAAGTATGTTCTCTAATACCCCAAGCATCAAAGTAAATAATCTCTCTTTGGAAAGGTAGAATTTGGTAGATGTATTGTTGGATATAGGCATGGTAAGTTTAACTGAGGATTTGATTCTTACTAATTATAGTGTGAAGATTCGTATTCTGGCCTGCTTACTCAGGTGAGAGTTCTGTGTAAATTTGAGATATAGCTTGAAGCCCTAGGACAAGAGTTAAAAGTTCTTTTAGCTCATTTGCAATCGTGTTAAGTGTTACTATCTGTCATGAGTCTGCCAATTTGTACCTGTTAAACAGCTTACAAATCCTACACAAAACTGAGATACACTGGATTGTACTGGATGAGTCTGACCTTAGTGTTAAAGAGTGTGGTGCCTGATGTTAGCAACACCTCGCCTTACTGTGCGGCCAATGTCCGGAGCACCAAAGCATTCCCTGTGACTATTCTTTGGGACAGTGTTCATAGGAGTGAGGCATTTTGGAAACTCCAAGGGAACCCTGTATTAGAGGCCAGAGCTGGTACTTCCTTTAGAAATTGTTAAAAGCTTTGTTGATTACAATTTGAATCTCTAACAATTGTTATTCTGTATAACCGAGCCTCTTTGTTTTGGCCTGTGTTAGAAATAAGATCTTACATACTTAGAGTAAGTTTCTATCCATCTCTGCTCTAAAATAATACATTTAGAGTTAACAGTGCTGTAGAGAAACTGCTTAGAGAGGAGGAAAATGGAAGTATATTTGTTGGTGTGTAAGCATGCATGGAAGCCTTGTGGCACCAAGACATGGCCCTGTTCTTAGAGCATCTATCCTCTACCTGTCATGCTTCAAGAGTTCCAGCTGGCCTGCTGTGAGGCCAATAGCTACTTTGGAGTGCCGGCTGCAGGATTAAGCCAATTCTTCCTGCAACTGACTCAGTTCTTAATGGCCATTTCTTCTAAGAAACTTTTTTGTTTGTGGGGGAGGGGGTGGGTATAGGGATGGGGGGTGAATTTGAAGTTTAAGTTAGAAATAAGATGATGTGGTCTGCTTGCTCGCTGTTAAGACCAATTGGGTTTATGAGGAGGCCAGGCCAGAGGGTATGTGATAACTGACTTGTACAGACCAGCATTTATTCAGATTGTGTTATCCAAATTGGTTTGTTAAAGCTCCAGGTCACATTCTTAACACTAAGAAAAAACATTCAGTAAACATGAGACAAGTTTAGGAAAATTAATAAAAGAAACCTGTCTTACACTTAAAGAAAATGGTTTTCTTAATTTTATAATGAAGGTTGGGGCGTGTGCGTGCGTGCATGTGTGTGTATATTCAATAAAAACTCCAGAGTAAGCGCCACCTTGATTCTGGTGGTTAACTTGTCAGAGACCACAGTCTGAAGGGTAATGGGAGGCACAGCATCCTGGGTGGTATGTTCTTTTTCTGTGCTGCTCATTCCATGTTGATTCTTGGCTTAGTTCTCTGCTATATAAATACCTTTCTCCTGAGTGGGCTGGCCTTTCAGGGTTCTAACACTGGCAGAAGGTAGGCTAAGGCCCCAGAAGGTCAGTGCTAGGTTTGATACCTGCCCCTTTAAAGAACAGGACATGGCTCAGTTAAGTTACCACAACTGGATCTGTGTTGAGTTATGTGTGGATGAGAGGGTCTTGTGCGAGTAGGTATATGCGATGGTTGGTAAATGTTGAAAGGATGAAGCTATCAGAAGAGACCTAAAAGGAACAGTGCTTGGGCTCTAGATGGAAGGGGTCTGGGGCCTTACTCCCTGGAGTGCCCCTGCTGTGCCAGGAGGAACTTACTCAGCAGCGCCTACCAATAGGGCTGTGCTGGCCACCTTCAAGAAAGATGAGTTTCTTTTTGGGCCTCTACTTGGGAGAGGAATGGACACCTGTTTAGGGACACCTGGGACCAGCTCTCAAGTGATCGGTCAGCACAACCACTTTATAGAGGTGTTGGGGTCGCCTGACATGTAACAGCCCTCTTACCCAGGAGGGGTACCAGTGTCCTGCATGTCCCTGGGAAAGAGGGTAATTAAAACCAAGGCTGGTGTGAGGATTTGCTAGTGGGGCAACGAGTTCAATGTGAGTTTGTTTAGAATTTCCGTAGGGTTGGTGAGGATTCATGCAGTAGACCAGAGGCTTTTGGGACATCTGGGTTTTTGTAAGGGAGGTGACAGGTGGTAGGGCTGAAGGCAAGGTGTTCCATTGTGGAGCACTGGGGGCTCTTTAGGTCTTTCAGCCCGAGAGTGGCAGATTTTCAGGGATACGCATGTGATGCGTGCAGAATGAGTTGGGCTTCAGGGAAGTTAGAGGTAGGGGGACTTTTTAAGTTGCATTTTGTGGGGATAGGCTACATGAGAGGAGAAATGGCAGGTCTTGGTATCCAGAGGAAAGGGGAGGATTAAAAGATGACTAGTAATGGTTAAGTCCACCATTCCTGGCTGAGCAGTCTACATACATCCCAACGACTTGGGTTTGCGTTCCAGGGCTGCAGGGAACAACAGATGTATGACTGAAATAATAAATGAAAATACTGCTGCTTCTCTTCTTGCCTGCCTGCTTACCTACTCACTTTAATTCCTGCCTGCATCTTTCCTTAAAACAAAAACAAAAATCAGACTAACGGTGTGCCCTGGTGGGTTAGGAGTTAAACTCCCGTCTGGGGTACAGTTCATCAGGTTTATGGCCTGAGGCCGGGGTGGAACAACAAAAATGAATAAATAAAATGCTTATTCCTACTATTTATTCCTACCAGCCTGCCTTCCTTTTTATAAAGCAAAACAAAAAACAACACAAGCCTATACTGTTAGAAGTTGGGAAAGGATGTGAGCATGAAATTAGTTTGCATAAAAACCAAAGTAGATGTTTCAGAATGAAATGGTTTCCTCCCAAGGAGAGATTGTGGATGATTTCTGTAAATTGTTGCTTGTATTTTTTTTTTCCCCTAAGGTTAATAAGCATTTTGGAATTTCATAATGTTAAGATTTAGCCTTTTTTTTTTTTTTTTTTTTTTTAAGGAAAGATGCAGGCAGGAATGCAGGTAAGTAGGTAGGAAGGCAGGAAAAGGAGGAAGCATTTTTATTAGCTCATCTTGGTTATCTCCATCCCAGGACGCAAACCTGGGTTCCTGGGATGTATGTGGACTGTGACAGGCAGAGGCAGTGAACCCAACTGCTACTCCACCAGGGTGCGCCCAGAAGTGTATTTTAAGAAGAATGGCCCGAAGATTTCAAACTGGATTAAAAGACATGATAGACATGCAGAGCCTCAAGTCTGCAGGAGGGTGAGGGTGCAGTCCTGGTTTAGAGAATGAAGGATTGTGCTGGGTTGTGTCAGAAAGAGTAGACGCTTTGAAGGAAACGTTTGCAGAGAGGAATGACCATACATAAGGCATGCTGGAGGAGGGAGGTTTGAGAAGGCAGAGGTGGCAGTGACCCACAGGGTGAGATGCTGTGGGGTTGCCTGGGAAGGAGAACTGGGCTTCAGGGGCTTCAGGCGAAGCCACAGGTGGAAAGTAGTTGGTCAAAAAGCTTGGTCTGGTGGCACTAAGGGATCAACTTGGGAGCTGGGGGGCTGGGCAGCATCCTGAGTTCATTGTCCTATGTGCAAATGTGGGGAATTCCTTCCAGTTACCCACACCTAGAGGATGGACTGCCTAGATCACAGGTTGGGCCCGCATCCAGTGTGATGCATGGGACGTGGAACGTGCTCTGTGCATACTTAATAAACAAATAGAATTTTTTCAATGAATATAATTTCCCAGAACGTTAAGACTATATTTGAGGACACCCTGGTGGAGAAGTGGTTGGGTCAGTCACCTCCGAAGGAGCACAGTCCACACCTTCTTGGTTCCGGTTGGGGGTGGGGTGGGGGGGACTGTGCAGGGGTCCAGGGAACAACCAGTGTGAGCAACTAAATAAAGTAACTTCTTCCTCCTCTCCCTCCCTGCCTGCCTACTTGCCTTCATTCCTGCCTGTGCTTTTCCTTAAAAACAAAACACAAAACAAAAACTGTTTGAAATCATCTTACCCAACAGTTCACTTAATGGATAAGGAAGGGGCCAAGCAGGTGAAACTCATAGAGCTGAGCCAGGAATCTTGACTCCAGCTAACGCTAATCTTCTGGAAAGTTGTTGATGAGAATATGGTGCTTTTGCCTTACCCCCGCCCCCAATCCCTGAATATAGCGTTATTTGGAGGAATAGTCTCCCTGAGAATTTTTTTTTTTTAAATGAAAGGTGCAGGCAGGAATGCATTTGAGTAGGCAGACAGGAAGCGAGAGGAGAGAGAAGCACCTTATTTCATTTGTACATCTTGGCCATTCTCCCTGGACCTGGGACTCGAACCAGGGTTTGGATGTTTGTCGTCTAAGCCCAGCTGGAGGGAGTGGCACTGAGATGGTGCCATCCTCCTTCCCCAGTTCTCCGGATTTGACCTTTGAAAAGCGCAGTGCCGAAGCTGCCACACGAGGGCAGCATCGTTCTTGGATAAGACAAAGTGTTCAGGAGGCGTCCCAGAGTTTGAGAGACAGCTAGCCATCTCTTCCCCTTTAGGGTAGCTAAAAGCAAAATAGGTGTTTTTAACAGAGCCTCAAGCCAGAAAGCAGGGTTTCTTTTATGGGCTGTTGCTAGCAAACCCATAGGTCCTTATCAAAGTGTGGCATCACTCCTTCTGAAAGAATATTGGACTGACTCCAGATCTTGGGCAGCTACCCAGCCCAGGGTTTCTCACACTCAGCTGGGGATCATGCAAAAAGGCAGATTCAGATTCTGAAGTTCAGAGTGGGGTTTATGAGTCTACACTTCTAACAAGCTCCCAAGTGACAATGGTCAGGAGCTGTGTTTTAACTTGGAAAAGTTAAGAAAAAGTTTAGAAACCTCAGTTTCTTCATCTGTAAAATTGGAATCACACGGGTCCTATTCATCACATGAGCTGAGATGTGGAGGCTATTACAGACACACAAGAAGGAAAAAGCTATTGTGAACACCAGGCATGTGGTTTTGCCTTTTTTTAAGCTCCACTAGCAGTGCCAGGAGCAACTGACCCAGGTGTAAACAGTCAAAGGGCTGCAGTGAAAGCTGCTTTCTCGTCCTTAACCAGCCAGGAGCCCAGGCACCAGAGACGATGTTGAGAGATCTCTTCCGTAAAGATGCATTGGGGTTGGGAGTGTTGCTTCTGTCTGTGAACTGACACATGTATGCACTCTACCTTTTGCCAGAGTTCCCACCATTTCTTTTGACTTGACTCACATATATATATAAATTTTTACTTTAATTTTTTTAAAAGGAAATGTACAGGCAGGAATGAAGGCGAGGAGAGACACGCAGGCAGGAAGAGAGGGGAGGAAGAAGCACCTTATCCATTTCACTTAGCTTTTCATCCTGCTTGCTCCCATCAGCCCTGGAGAACAAACCCAGGACCGTGAGATGTATGTGGACTACGCCCAGCTGCTACGCCACCAGAGCATGGCGAGTCACTCTTGTTGGTACTCACGGTCCCACCAGTAGCGGGGCTGACCTGACTTCTGTAGAGGGTGAGGGTATTCAGTAGCCGATAGAGATTCCAGGAAGAATCTGGATGACTCAGTTCAGCAGAGGGGTGAAGACCAGCTGCTTTAGGACCGGGTAAATGTGGAACTTCAGCACCCAGTTTAACCACTTCTTGCCTTGTGGGAGAAAGGCCAGTTCTCGGTGGCATGAAGGACACAAGGTGTCCCGGTCTGTAAGATCTTCTCCTCCACCCACATCCATGTAGAGGGGAGTGTCTCGCACTGCCCACCGTCTACACATTCCGTCTTGGCTTGCTTGTTTTCCAGAAGTCTGCAGTGCTGTTGCAGGAGAATGGGTGCAGAGACAGCACTGAAGCCGCGCGGAGACGCCCGGCAGGCCGGCGCTGGGGCTCAGCTCCTGGGCGCCCCCTGGAGGTAAAGCGGGGCCTCGGCGGCGCTCCTGAATCTGGGGCGGCACGGGGCGCACGTGTGTTTCAGCGAGCCCCTCCCAGCAGGTTGTGCTTGTGGAGGTCTGCAGTGTTTTTGCGTTTCTAACAAGGGCCAGGTGATGCGGGGCTTCCAAATCCGGATAAAGGGACGAATGGGAAGCTGCTGATTGACATACCGCATAGCCGAGGGCGAAGGGGGCCGTGGACTGGAGGAAGGCAGACTCCCTTAGTGTCGGCCACTTCCGTGTCGCGTCTCCGCTCTGGCGTCAGGCCTCTGGCTTCTCTCCGCGTGTGTCCCAACTCGCTGGCGCTCACAGGGAAGGTAAGTCTGTGGCTCGTCCATGTAGGTCTTTCTGGAGAGCCCCGCCGAGCGCTGCCGTGGGTTCCTTCTCTAATGGGGCCGCACGTCCTCCCTCCGCCCTTCAACCTGGAGGGGCCACTGTGGCTCAGAGCGGCCTCACGGAAGGCCGCGGCGTCTCTGTCCCCTCCTGAGACCTCTGTCACACAATGTCGTTGTCAGCCTCCGCTGGGGATGGGTGCGCCACACCGCTGTTCATGGCACTTTAAAAATCAGCCCTGAGTCGGAAGAAACTCCTCAAACAGCACTGTCTGGTAGTAACATGGTGCCCTGTCCGTTTGTGTTTACAAAATGATTCCTGAGTATCTGCTGTCTCCTGATGGTGCCTCTCTCCCAGGACTGGGCCTCTGGTGGGGACCATAAGAGGACGAAGTCCCCAGGGGGCCATGGCGACCACTGAGGGGACCTGCTGGTGGCAACAGATGGGCCGCCCAGACCTCATTGGTTGGCATGTTTGTCCCATCCACCAACATTCTCTGCGCAGCCAAAGGGTCCTGCCGGGTGGCAGATACCGGCAGGACCCACAGCTGTCTGACGTGGTCCTTAGTTCAGTGGGACTTGCAAATCAACAGGTCATTACCGTCAGCATAGGCCTGAGAGGCCAGGGAAGGGCTGAGGAGGAAAGGTTGGGTGGGCAGTAGCTGTAGAAACAAGAGAGGGGAGCTCCAGTTAGAGGGGACAGCTTGACCAAGGCGGATAGGGCGGGAAGCACGGTAAGGCCGAGAGTGTCCAGTAGATGGAGCCCCATAAAATGCACCTTCCCCCTTTTTGCAGCCACAATTTATACAGGAATTTAGGGACTTTTGAAATTGAAGACCATCAGCACCATCAGAAATTGGGGTGGTGAGTGAGGCCAGGGTATGGGCCTGGGGACCCCTGAGTGGGTTTATGAAACAAGGAGGAAGAAGCCACCCTCACTCTGCCCCTCCAGAGCACCACCTAGTGCATGTATGCAGAGACTGCTGGCCCCCAAGTCTGCCCTGCTGTGGCCTCAGGCACCTCTCCTGGGAGTGCTGTCCTTGAATAGATAGGACACTGAGTCAGGTAGTACAGTAGGTGACAGACATCTCGGGGCTGCTTGTGGTGACAAGCCCTATCCCAAGGTCTGTGCTGATGCCTGGCAGCCCCTGCAGGGCCAGACAGCATCCTGGGGGACACCCCACATACTTAGGGCAGGAATTCCTGGAACCCTTGTCTCTTTCACACTAGGCTAAAGGCGTACTGTTTTTCCTCTTGAGGGTGTTAAGCCTTGGTAAGTTTTATTATTATTTTATTGCAGTAACTTTTATTCTACACATACAAATAAACTCATATGTGTGGGTTCCCTACATGTGCAGTTTCCCCGTTCCTCAGATATGTGTCAATGCACCCTGCCCTCCACCAGATCACCAAGTGTCCTCACCACTGTCCAGCGGGCTTCCCCTGCCCAGCATAGGCCTTGGTAAGTTTTTAAGCTAGGACACAGCAGTCCACATGTGCATTGTTGAGAGAGCTGGCTGTTTGTGGGATGGGACGGGGCCAGGCTGGCCACAGGGAGCCTCTTGAGGCCCTATGATAGGCGTGAGCTGAGTGGTGGCTGGTCATGGGGCAGCAGAGTCCTTTGTCTTAGGGAGATAGTCACCCTGGGGCTGGCTGGTTCCCGTGAAGAAGAGCGTGGCTCGAGGTATGACTAGGTTCTGTGGTTAAACAGCGACGTGATCACATGTGTTATGAATAGAATCAGAGGAAATCTGCTTCTTGGGAAACACAGGCTCTTATGTTGAAGCTCTTATGTTGAAGCCACACGTGTTCACGCTGGGGTACCCTGAGCCCCAGTCAGAGTCATCCCTTTGGGAGTCTTTTCTCCACAGCCCCCCACCTCTTCTGATTCCCTGCCCTCAAGGAAGAGGGTGACAGGAAAAGGGTTTTGGGAGAGGCAGGTGTTAGGGTATGTTGTTGGGGCCAGGCGGGGCTCGGGCCCAGTGGTCTCTGGGACAGCTCACTCTTAGATACGTTGGCTGTTTGGTGTCTTTGTTTGACCAGGTTCCTGAATTTCCGACACGCAGCTGTACATTGAGTTTGACTGAGTGTCTCAGGAAGAGTTGGCCTCAGTCAGAATTGTAGCATCAGGTCATTCACTGGTGCCCTGACAAGTGACGAGCTCTTTTCTCTAAAGCAGGCGGAAGAGCGATACTCTGTCCCAGAGTGCCAAAGCCCCCGTCCAGCGTGGTGATGTCAGGCACCACAGAGTTGGGGTTCCTCGTCAGAGGTCACACCATGTGCTCTGTGGGGCTCATTTCCTTGCTTTTTAAAGGAAAGGTGCAGGCAGGAAGTGTGAGGAGGAGGAAGCATTTATTTTATTTAGTTGCTCACATTGGTTGTCCCCTTGGCCCCGGAATGTGAACCTGGGACCTTGGGGTGTGTGTGCGGATGGCAACTGCTACTTCACCAGGGTGTGTGGGGCCAGGCACTTCTGTGTCGTCTGCTTGGCCTTCTCTCTCCCCTGGTGGATCTGTACTTGCTCTCAGTGGCAGTTTTCTCCTCCTGGTGAGTATGTGGATTGATGGGCTCCCAGCGGGCAGGCAGGGCAGTTTCAAGGGGCTTCTGTGGAGGCTCTGGTGATTATCCCTCCATGCTGTTTTGAGGCCTTTTCTTCTTTCATAGACTGACTTGGTGGGGGTTGGACATCCTTTTCATTTCAACCTGACTTGTGTTAAAATGCCCCAGTTTACAACTTCATGAAACCCATGGCGTCAGGTGACCGCCCACTAGGCGCCTCCCCGGGGCCTGAGTAGGCTCGTGTTAGGGTGGACCCACCCTGTCCAGGACCTCTGATGGACCAAGAGCAAAGCCCTAGCCTTTAAAAATGCCAGTGTCCTGTTTTTGCCTCCACTGTTACTGGCTAGCGTGTGTCCAGTGTGTCCTGGAGCTGCGCTAACAGGACCATGAGGTGGTGGAGGGGACTTAACAGTTTTCTCACAACTGGAGGCCACAGGTTAGAGGTCAAAGTGTCAGTATGGCTGGTTCCTTCCGAGAACTGTAAGGGAGAATCTTCTCCATGACTCTCCCAGTTTCTGGTGGTCCCAGATGTCCTGAGCTTGTAAATGGCATTGTCCCAGTGTCTTCACTTTGTCTTCACTCTGTGTGTCTGTCTTTGTGTCCAAATGTCCCCTTTTTATAAAGGACACCAGTCCTATTGGATAAGGGCCCACCCGAACAAGTCCATTCTACCTTGATTAGCTTTGTAAAGACCCTGTTTTCCAAAGGAGGCCCCACTCACTCTGAGGTTCTGGGGGCTAGAACTTCAACACACCTGAGGGGAGGGGACATAGCCTCCACCTGTAACAGTCTTTATGTGCGGGTGTCTTCCGGGCACACTTGCTTGGCGATGGGGATGGCCTGGCTCAAGGTTTTTGGGTGACCTTCTGAATGGCCCAGGGTCTGGTCTGTTGGGAAAGGCTGCTGGACCTGAGGAAAGATGCCAAGAAAGTGTGCTGTTGAGAATTCTGGGGTGGGGAGCCCCACTTTCTCAGACTCACTTTCTGCATCCCTCTGACATACACACTTTCCTCTTCCTCACTGGGCAGTGAGGAGGCACATTAGCAGAGCTGGGTGTGCGGCTGGCTTCCCCGAGTCCCTTGTTGCAGGGGACTCGGTAACTCAGAGAACCTGGCAGAACTCTCTATGCAAATCACACTCAGAGGAACAAGAACCCCTTTCCCATGTGGCCCACATGAAATGTACCAAGAGTCAGGCTGACAGTGGCTCTGCTGGACAGGGTTTGTGTCTCCATAAGGAAACACTTGGCAGGGCCGGGTCTGGTGACCCCTAGACTCTGGTACTGGGGTCAGGAGTGAGCCTTGAGTGGCTTGTCCTGCTGCACACTGTGCTAGGGGACAGTTTGGTCCTTTTCTGCATTTGGTCCTTGAGTTGCAGAGTCATTTCCAGGACACCAACTCCAAAATGAAGTCTTGGCTTCGGAAACATGGGACAAAATGGTAGCAACGGAAATTCAGATGTAGATCTTGCCGCATTTAACATTTATGAGTGGCAATAAAAGGGAAGGTTGGAATTGTATCTGCAGTTCCCAACCACAAGCCATAATTTTACACATTCAAACATCTGTTTTAAGATCATAGCAGAGAGTGTCGGGTAATTGGCTTCCTTTTGTCCTGGACCCATCAGATAGGCGCCATCAGCTTTATTATAAATTCTCAGGGATTTATTAGTAAACAACATTTGGGGCCTGACGCTGCCACACTGCAGCCGGAGAGCTCGACATGCCTGAGATGGGGCCTCTGTCTCCGCTTTTGCGGGCTGTCAGAGTTGACAGCGCACAGGGATCTGCTCTAAAGGAGCCCGTGGGGCAGGTGACACGAGAAGGTACAGAGACGGGGAGGGGTGGATCCCACCGCCTGCTGCACCTTGAGGTCTGGTTCTCGGGAGATTTGGGTGCAGAGTTGCACAGCGCCTGGACGCTTTGGGATTGCTCTGGCCTGGCGTCAGGCCCAGCCCCCCAGGCACAAGCCCGGTGACCGGACAGTTTTCTGTGCCTGTTTCCTCATCTGTCAAATGAAGATGATTTAATAGTCCTACTTGCTGGGTGACCAAGGACTAACTAGAATGTGTGTGAGGGCTCAATCCCACTCTGACACATAAGATAACCCCACAAGGGGGATGTTGGTACCAGGAAGTCAGCGGGGAAAGAAAGAGCGGCTCCCCTAGGTTCCATATGGTTTCCCTCCTCAGGTGAGAGCCTGCCCTGGGGAGGAGGCTGCTGATTGTGCACCATGGCCTGGGCTGGGAAAATGGCAGTGGCCCTCGTTCTGGGTGGCCCTCGTTCTGGGTGGCCCTCGTTCTGGGTGGCCCTCGTTCTGGGTGGCCCTCGTTCTGGGTGGCCCTCGTTCTGGGTGGCCCTCGTTCTGGGTGGCACTCCTGGCGTCATGTTATACCTCTAGTCCTTTGGCCAGACCCCTCATCTACCTGTTGGTCCAGGCCGCTTCCCCCTCAGCTGGACTAATACAGAAGCAGAGGTGCTGAGCCTGGCCCGGTGGGCTGTGGCTGGGTACAGGGCACTCACAGGGTGGCTGGTTGTCTCTGCTGTCCTTGGGCTGCGAGTGGGGTCCTGGTCAAGCTTCCTCTCTCTGTTCATGTGGTGGGGCAGCCCAGGATACAGGGACAAGGTGGGCCCAGGGTGTTCGCAGGCCTGCACTGCAGATTTGAGGTGCTCGGGGCAGGGTGAGGGGTAAGGAAGATTACCTGACTTGGGACTGCCGACTTGGGACTGCCCTTTTGGGCGCATTGGCCTTGGCACACCTGGCTGACTTGCCTGCAAGAGTCACAGAGGAGGAGTTGGGCGGGGGTTGGGGGGCGGTGTGTATACCAGGACAGCGGCTCCCAGCTTGAGCCAGAGACACGCTTTGCTTTCCCATCATGACTGGAAGCTCCAGTCTGGCCTCCCTGGCCTGCCCCTGAGACTTGGGCCTGTATGGAAAATGGGTGCAGGGATTCTGGCCTGTAGTGCACCAGCGCCCGTGATTCCGCTCTTCAGGAAACACCTGCCGGGATGAGCTCAGGGCTGAGACATCCAGGGAGTCTCCCTCCCAATGGCGCCTCTGATCCTCACCAGGGCTCCCCTGAAGCTCTGAAAAGATGTGGGGCAGAGCTCCCCATCTCCTCCTCTGGGCCTGCTCCGCCCCTTCGCCCATCCTGGCCTTGCTTCTCTGGGTATGAAGGGCGGCAAGGTGGACAGGTGAAGGGCCTGCTTGGCTCATGTTAGTATGTCCTGCTCAGGTGGGACATTCTTTGGAATGTGTGAAACTTTACTCCTGGTGTCCTGAGCTTTTGGGGATCAGCCCAGATTCCCAAACAAATTCCACCGAGTGCCATTTTTCCACTTTCCAGGAGATTGACTGCCCCAGGAATTCCTTGGGGGGGGGGGGTTCGAGCTTCTCTTCTCCCTGGTTTAGGAGCTGTGCCTGCATCCAAGGATGCAGCCACGAGAAGCACCCCCTGTCCCAGACCCGTCCTGGAGCAGCATCACGCTGCGTCTGCCGCGAGCAAGCCTTGAGTCCATTGGCGGAGGTTTGGAGGTGGCCTGTTTGGAGGTCGAGGGGCAGTGGAGCTCCAACCTTCACCAGGCCTGTCCCCTGCCCACTTGGAGCCAAGTGTCCATGAGACGTAGTTGCTGCTGGCCCACGTCCAAGTCCCCTCATTACTAATGGGGCTGCAGCCTCATTTGTCTGATTTATGTCTGATATCCTCCTAGTTTATTCCTTTCCTCAGCAGTTTAATAATGATCCATAAACCTGTCTCTCTGAACTTAGATTTGGAAGGTCTGAGTCTCTGGAGACCATTTTGATTTTGCAAATTTTATAAAATCATGGAGAGAACTCAAGTCCATCCCAACCAGCACATTGTTCATAGCAGTTTCGTTGACTCTCCGTCCATTAGGAACCTCAGTGTGGTCAGCTCGTGTTTGTTTTTTTATTTAAGGTAAGGTGCAGGCAACAATGAAGGTGAGCAGAGGCAGGCAGGCAGGAAGAGAGAGGAGGAAGAAGCAGCCTTATTTATTTTTATTTACTTGTCTACACTGGTTGTTCCCCCTGGACCTGGGACTCGAACCTGGGATATGTGGCCTGTGCTCCTTTGGAGGCAACTGACCTAACTGCTGCTCCACGAGGGTACACCAGCCCTCAAGTATTTCGTGATTCCCTTTTGTGTCCATGAAGAGGTTGAGGTAGAGACCATGGGACTATGTTCTCTTCTCCTGCTCCAGGTCCACCTTCTTGGCTCCAGCAGGCCCCGTGGGCCCTGCTTACCCTGGCTGGGTCCCCTTTCTGGTTGTGAAGGGCTCTGTTTTTTCTTGGGTATTTCAGATTCACTCATGAGCCCTGAGCTCATGCAGAAGTAAAGAGACAGTGCCTCTGCCTTTTTCAGGTTTTTCTTTTTTTTCCAGTGGGGGCCAGGAATAGCCACATAGAAGGCACCTTGCAGCAGTTCAGAGTTTGCAGGGGCCTGGTGCTTTGATTTTGGTTTATAACTCTCTCCTGCTTGCACTCAGGTTGAATCAGCAGAGGCAGAGCTGGTCACACTACCAGTTTGTTCTCTGAGTGACCCTTGTCTCTCAGGGTAAGACTTCTCCTGGCGATGTCTTACTCTCTCAGCAGATGGACACTGAGGGGATCCATCCTATGATTTGTCAGGACTGCTGCTCATGAGCCCAGCCAGGCTTAGCCCAAAACAGCTCCCTACACCATGGTTTTTCCCAGGGCTATTTGGGGATATTTTTCTCTAAAGGACATTGAGGGGCCTGCAAACTGAGGCGTGCATGTGGAGGGGAGACAGATGAGAAGACGGATGCGTTGATGGGTGGGTAGGTGGTTCCGGTTTTGTGGACCCTGAATTCCTGAGAGAGAAACCCATGGCCAGCAGTATCACTTCCCTAGAAAGCCTTCAAGGGTGTGCCTAGGAGAGCGCTGGGGTGTATGTCTCCAAGTATCTGGACAAATGTCCCTGAGCCACCCACACTCCCTCACTCAAGGAAGGAATAACTGAGAGATTGGTGTCCAGGGTTAGTTTGCTCTTTGGGTCACGGGTCAGTCTAGGAACACTGGGGCTGCATTTGGACTGAGTTGTGGGGAATGTGCATTTACTTTGGGAAGAGATGTTTGACTCAAGGTGTTGTAACCCTCATCTTGTCCTTATTCATTATTCATTTGCATGGTAATTACTCATTGGCGGTGGGACAGTGAGCAAAATAGACTTGAGGCCTCTGACCTTCTGGATCTTGGATTCTAGTGGGGCCAGACATCAGGTAACCACACCTATGAAAGCATCATCATAAACTGGGGTGGGAGGCCTGAGGAAAGCGTTCATGTAGGGGAAGACTTTCTACCTTGGGAAGGCAAGTTTACATTGATACCTGAAGGATGACTTTGATTAAACAAGAAGGGAGGGATGGGCATGGATGGTGAAGGCCCTGGATGGGAGCCATCAGCCTGAGTTCTAGTGAGGGCTGGTAGCTGGAGGGCAGAGCGGGGCGGGCCGCGATGCGAGAGCGGGTGGAGAGGCCAGAGGAGCTGGACCACACAGCCATGAAGGCCAGGAGAGGAAGTGTGGTCTTTAGCATAGAGCAGCAGGTGAGTATTGAAGCAGAGTGACTGTCCCTGCTCCTGAATGAGACTGGGTTGCCAGGTGCTAGAGTGGAAGTAGGAAACCAGTTAGCAGATGACTGCAGATGTTCAGGTGGGATACGACCATCTTGCACCATTGTGCTGGAGGTGGAGATGCAGACAAATGTGCTTATTTGCAAGAGATTTAATAATAGTCATCTGGAGTTGGTGATGGGCTGGGCGTATGGATGAACAAAGGGGAGGTGTCAAGGGTGGCTCCCAGGTGTCTCGGTTGCCCGTTGAGGTGACTGGATGGATGAAGGTACCACTCCCTTAAGTAAGGAACCTCAAGTTTGGGGGAGAGAATCACAGTCCAGATTTGGATGATTACATTTTTTTTAAAGAGAGGAAGGCAGGAAGGCAGGGCGAGGAGGAAGAAATACTTTAAATTTGTCTTGTTTTGTTCCCCCTCCACCCTCCAGCCCTGGTCTTAGGGCTTTACGTGGTCCACACCCTGGCCGCTGTCTCAGATGCCTGAGTCACCAGGGCACTCGCTGAGTTTTTGATGTCTGTTTGCAGTGATGTTGAAATGCCTGAGAGGAACTGTCAGGATGTAGGTTGGGTATCGCAGTCTGGCACTGAGAGCTGGCTGGAGCTGGACATCTGAGAAGTGGAAACAGAATCCACAGGGGTGAGGGAGCTGGCTGAAGGAGGAGGGACTAGCCAGCTCAGCCAGGTGCCCAGCGCCCAGCTTCCTTCGTGTCTGTCCATGCCAGGCTGTGCAGAGCTGCTCACCTTGGGGTTCCAGCTCCCAGATATGCAGATGCCGGCCTCTCGAGGGGGCCACCCTCTCTCCCTGGCAGCACCAGGAGGTGGGTTCCTTCAGTATGGGAGCTAAGAAGGTCTGGGTCCTGTCTCCCTCACTGACCTTGGCCGACCTCCGCGTGGCTTAGTATCCAGACCTCCTGCCCTCAGGAGTCCATCTTCATGGCTCCCGCCCAGCTCAGAGCACTTTAGCATTCACACCACTGGACTTTGAAAGCCAAAGACAGGGACTCCCAGAATTCAAGTCTTTCACAAGGAACCCTGCTGGATGGTTCCAGCGAGCATCATCAGGGCTTCACGCCTGCAGGAGGACGTGGCGGCTTTCTGGAGAAGGAAGGAGAATGAAGCAGTTCACTGACACGGTGTGACCCTGGCTGTTCCCACTTGTCAAGCTGTGACTACTCTGGAGATGATGCCGTGTTTTGCTTATGGGGAAAATCGTTAGTGCTCAGAATAATACATTTTTTGGCAAGGTAAGGTTATTCTTTTTCTTTTTCTTTATTGTTATGAATTGCAATTAAAGGCAGTTTAATGGTGAAATTGCTATAAAACGGTAGAGAAAACATTTCTTTGGGTATTAGTTTTGTTTTAGTAAATTACAAAGTAGTGATTTAACTTTCCACCTTCAGGATTATTTGTGCCTCTCAGTGGGGTAATATAATCAGCAAGATCTACTATAGCCTTCATTCTCTAGAAAACACAGATAAATAATCTCCCAATATGCTCTTGAGCAAACTAAATTACCTGTGACTTTTGATAGCTCCCATTCAGAGCCAAGGGAATGTCACTTTGGAGGGAGTGGGTGGGGACTGGGAGAGGCTACAGATTCATGGGATGTCTGCTACAAAGGACAGAGAATTAGTAATGGTGATGGAGGCTGGGACCCACTGGGTGTCACTCCAGGAGAAGCCCTGCATGTGCCAATGTGTGTTAGGTTTTCCCACTGCATTAAAGCTGGGGCATCAAGGTTGGTTAAGCTCTGTAGGCACATGGGGTTCCAGAGAAATGGAAAGAGGCTACATTTAAGAGCGGGCGCCCAGCCAGCCTAGTGGTCATGCAGGCTATTGGCACACCATAAATGTCCCATTTGTTATTTAATAAACATTTTCTGAGTCCCTACTATGTGCAGTCCCCTTGCTTGTTGGGCACCATTTTGGTAACCGGTTATATCTTCCCATTGCAGAGCTCAGGCTACTGACATGTTGGTACCAGCACCATTTCAGGTGTTGCAATTCTTATGCCTGGGGCTACCAGAGAAGGCTTCCTGAGCTGAGGTCTGGCTGAATCTTGAAGGGTCTAAGACTTTCCCAGTCAGAGAGGGAAGGAAAGGAGCACCACAGATAGAAAGAACAGCATGGGCAAAGGCACAGAGGCATGGAGTCCCAGAGTCCCAGGGGTGCTCTTTCTGGGTGGCAGGTTGGGGGAAGGTGGGAGCAGAGGGTGAGGCATCATCTTCAGGGGGCTGCCTTGGGGGTGGAATATCTCTGGGACCTTGGAGGAGACCCCCTGAGGTCCCTCACCTCAGTCTGATCCCTTGTCTAGTGGGGCAGTGAATGGGAAGGGGAGAGGGAGGTGAGCGGTGGGTAACCTGGGACCCCTCTGCTGCATCACTTTGCTTGATCCCCACTATGACTTGGGCAAGTCTCTGAGCCTCGTTTTCCTCATCTCTAGAATGAGCCAGTCTTCCTTACCCCACAGGTTGCTGGGACAGTCCAGTGATGTCGTGAGAGCCCCAAGTTCACAAGAATTGGGCATCTTTGTTCTGTGGAGCAGTATCTCTATATTACCCCAGCCTTACCTACTGGTCCTGGGAAGGAGCATTTACCAGGGAGAGATGATTCAACGTGATAAAGTGTTAAAGCTGGTTAAGAGGGAGGATGGCTGAATAGTATCCTGTTCCCCATCTCTAAAATGAGCTAAGATAGCCCTGAACTTGCCAGAAGGCAGAGAAAATGGCAATGACAGAGTTTTCACTGCTTATAGTTGGGAGGAATTGCCATGTGGGGCTCCCAAGAAGTGGGGCGAGCCTTCCAAGAGGCCCAGTTACGTAACTACTGGGGTAGCGAGTCTGGTGGAGAAGGCCACTCTGGTGACTGCAGGACCTGGGTTTCGTTGAGAGGGTGTGCAAGTTTGGGATGGCGCCTGAATCAATCAGATCTGTGGAGAAGACTATGTGGGTGTCACCTTCAGTGCTCTTTTGTCCCTGTCCTTCTTGTCACACTGCTCAGCTACTCCTCTGAGGAATCGAGCCAATGCTGAGCAAGTAGCTGTTCAGAAAGGCCTCAGGTGATGAGGATGGCCTCCTGTCTTGGTCTGTCCTTAAAATGGCGACAAAGTGCAGAGCTGCATTGTCCAGCATGGTAGCCGCTGGTCATGTGTGGCTCTCAAGCACGCGCGATGTGCTTGGTCTGAACTGGGATGGGCTGGGAGTGTGACAGACACGCTGGAGTTTGAAGGCTTTGTACAAAAAAGATAAACTCATTCACTAAAAAAACACTTCTTGAGAAAACGGATTTGCACAATAATGCAAACCCTTGTGTGCAGGTTCACCGTTTGTAAGTGTGTGAGCGCACCCTGCACGCGCCGCTACGTTTCTGCGCGGCCTCACTGTCGGCCCCCTCACTGGCTCCTGCCCGCCTGCTTCCCCACTGGTGACCTCGCTTTTCTGTCAACCTCCAAGGGTTGGTTTCTGTTTTGTCTGTTCGTTTGCTTTATTCCTTTATACTCCGCATAAGTAAACTATTAGTTTTTATATATGGAGCGCATGTGGAAATGAGACTTTATGTATAATGGGCTAACTAACATTAAAGTTTCACATGAAGAAATCCTTTTTAGTGTGAATATCACATGTAAGGTTAAACCTGTAACTTGCATTATATTTTTTATTGAACCGTGACTGACTGTCGCTAGAAGTAGATGAGGGACATTTGCACGCATGCAGAGGGCCCCTCCTGCCTGTCTGGGGACCAGGTGACACTGCTCTGGGAGGCCGGGCACTCCGGTCAGGGCAGCCGTGCAGGGGACGCTGCCTCCTGCTCCGGCTTGTGGCACTCCAGTGCGTGTCTTGTGGCCAGGCTGTGAGGGGAGGGGCAGGCAGAAAGTGCTGCCTGAGAATCTGAGAGAGAACATTTGGGCCTGCAGAGGTATTCGTTTGCATGGGACTTATTCATAAAGTTCCTCTTCACTGGACTGAGAGGTCTTCAGGGGTGAGAAGTACTAGTGCATTTCTGCAGCCACAGAACCCGGCAGAGATCCCGCCTGCAGTCGCTAGTAGATGGAGAGATAGATGGCTACGTGGAGGTATGGCAAGATGGTATTTTGAGGACATAAATGAACCGAGAGGTTGAAAACATTGCAGCTGGATGAATGGATGGTTGGCTATTGCTCGGGAGATAGACGGATGGTTGGCTAGAAAGATGGATGAATAACAGGGTGGATGAAAAGAGGGTGGTTACTCTCTGGATGGGCAGATGAAAGGAGAATGAATGTATAAATGGAGTGGATAAAAGAGAGAGCGATGGTTATTGCATAGATGAGTCATTGGATGGTGAGTTGACGGAGGATGGAGCTCATTCCAAACACAGACATTGTCCGAGGCCTGCTAAGGACAGGTCTCTGATGGCCAGGATGCACACACTTCTCTTCCCTAACTCTTTTGTCTTGCCCGGACATGTCTTGAACTTCTGCAGGCTTTCACTGGATTCTCCAGAGAGTTCTCATTGCTCCGGCTCTGCTAATCAAGTCTCTCCCTAATTAGAACTGTCTGCTCCCTGGTGGGCCCTCACTGTCATTTTTGAGGGGCAGGTTAGAACATGATGTGTGTGGGGGTACAGACGATGTGTAGGGAATTCTTTATGACAGGGCAGTCATTTTTCTATGCAAACCTTATAGGACTTTCTAAATAACCAAAATGTCAAGAGCATGACTGAGAGAAGAAGAGAGAGGAAAAAGCATCTCAGAGGATTCTGACTTAATGCAATAGAGGGCACAGACAGAAAGAACCCTCCTTTCAGCACATTCCCAACCCGTGGGGCAGTGTCACAACTTCCTTTACTAAGCAGGTGTGGCCTCTCCATAAAGCACTTTCTCTGACAGCTTCCTCCAGCCCGTTCTCCTTCCACCAGTCCCTCATGGCCCATGGGAAGCCCATTTCCTTTGGGGAAAGTGACCCTCAGGAGAAAGGCCTGCCTGGAATCTCTGCATTTTGATTGTCTCCCTGAAAGTGGCAGGAATGAGTGTGTCTCTAGTGCCCACGACCCCGAGGGTGTGGTGGGGAGAACAGTCACCCACTCGTGTCATTCTGCGTCACTGCAGCCTGGGGAGGGGCGGCCTGCTGGCCTGGCCCTGTGGACGCTCTGGATTTTCTGCATCAGCAGAGGCTTGAATCATTGTGATCAGCAGTCAGGGCAGCGCTAGTAATTGAATTACATTTTGAGCAGGGTTCCTGGAGAGGGTTCTCTGCAGATGGTGCAGAGGGCAGCTGGCCTTTCTGCTCTGTACAGCCTGGCTGTGCCCCGGAGATTGTCGAACCTGCAGTCAGCAGCAGCGCTTTCCTCAGAAACGCACACAACTCTGTGGCTCTTTCCTCTTTCCAGAACTGCAGTCACCAAATCTCATCCCCCAGATTCTTATATCATGCCCGGGTCATCCCCCGCCCCGCTTTGAATCAAACTGAGACTGGGCCTCCTTTCATTCAGACCATCTTCGCACAATCAGGCTTCTGAGAGTGATGCACAGGCCCGAAAGCTGGATGGGGGTCACGTTTTCTCGGGGGTGTGTGTGTGTCTGAGCAGGAGTGGGACGGCCGACCTCCTACTGCCCTCCTTACCCACACACCTCCTTGAGGACCGCGCCTTCTAGCACAGCTCAGCTCTCCGCTGCCGCTTCGAGATGTACGCTCTACGGGTCAGCTTTCTTCCCACTGATCCTCTGGCTCTGGTCAAGACATTTGTTTTCCTTCCAGTAAAGACAAGCCCATTCCTCGGAGATGCCTAGTTCTCATGTTTGTTCTTAATCCTCTTCTGGTTGCACCCCTGACCAGCCCGGTGACGGGAGCCAGGAGCTTGCCTGGGGTGATTCTGGCTTGGATGGGCAGTTGGAGGGCGAGGCTCTGCCTCTGGGGTGGTGAAAGTGGATGGAAAAGTAGACAGGGATCCTGAGGTTGAGTAGTGCTCATGTTATCCAGGGCATCCTGTAGTCTCACCTAAAATCTGTTAATAATTGATTTTGAGTAACAGAAACCCACTTAGACAGCTTAGTGCATCCCATCCCCACCCCCGATATATGCATGTGTATATAGCAATATGTGTATATAATACACACACATATGCACATATATGAACATAGTTTGTTTTTTTTTTAAGAGAAAGGTGCAGGTAAAAAGAGAGGAAGAAGAAGCACTTTATTTAGTTGTTCATCTTGGTTGTTCCCTTTGGTCCCAGGACACGAAACCAGGCCCTTGAGATGTATGTGAACTGTGCTGGCTGAAGGAAGTTGACCAAACTACTGCTCCATCAGGGTGTCTCAGGGAGTTTCTTTCAGAACCCAAGGATAGGAAGGAAGCTGGGACTGGGAATGTACTGAGACTAGAACCTGGAAAGTTTTGTGTCCCCTCCACTCTCTTGTCTCTCTCCTATCTCTGTAGCCCAGCTTTCCCTGCTTCTCTGGCCACAATGAGGAAGAGGGTTGCCTCATATCCCTTGACTTCTTACTTAGCTCTCAGTTCCAGCTGTACAAGGAAATTAATATTCTGAGTCCAAATACCAGGAGAAGATTCTCACTGGCCCAGCCTGGGTCAGCTGTCTTGTCAATTCAGTCAGGGAAGTGGGGTCATGTGTTGTAAACATGAATCTAAGACACACATGGGTGGGTCCGATGGGCAGAACCTGGGACACTCTTTGGAGCAATGTCCTCTGCATAGCAATAGGGAAATCTGATATGTGGACTCTTGGATTCTTAGTTCAGGAAAGTAAGATGTGAAACTACCAAAATATTATGGGGTTATTAAAAAGATGTCAGTCATGAATGATGGTTACTGATGGTTTTCATGTGCAAAGTTAAAGAAAGTACTATACAATCTGGAGCAATGACACAAAGACATCATGAAGAGTCCAGTTGTTTTTCATTTTCAGTGTGTTGCAATGTGCCCTCTCATGGCCCCAAATGGCTGCTGTTGCACCAAGCATCATATCATTGTCCTATAAATCCCATGGAAGATGAAAAAAGTGGGAGCAAGAGAATTTTTTCTTTGAGTTGTCTCTTTCTAGGGATTAAAGTTTCTATCAGATTATCCTCTACATGGTCTAAGATCAATGGCTACTCTTAGAGCCATCACTGGGGAAATGTAACAGGTCTGTCATGGTTGTCTGAGATCTGGGTTGAGAATATTGCTCTCCAATAGTTGAGGGTTTGTTAGTAGGAAAGAAGCTGGAGTACCTTTTGGGGAAGCAATAGTATGTGTTTGAAGGATATTAGCTTTTATTTATTTATATATGAATATTAAGATTTCCGATCGTTTGTGCCCAATTTCCAGAAGGGTTGTACCAGTTTAAATCCTTATGAACAGCATATGAGTATGTCTATTTCACCACATGGTTGCCAAAAATGAGTTTTGCTTGCTTATTTATTTTAAAGGAAAGGTACGGGCAGGAATGATGGAGATTAGGCGGTTAGGCAGGCAGGAAGAGAGAGGAAGAAGCAGCAGTCATTTATTTAGCTGTTCATCTCAGTTCTACCTGGCACAGATCTCAAACCTGGGTCCTTGGGGTGTATGTGAACCATATCCTATGGCCTTTCTTCTACGCCACCAGGGTGTGCCTGCCTATTTATTTATAACAATGATATTAGTTTCTTGTTAGTTCTAATAGATTTTTTTCGTGATGTCTGCAAATAATGAGGCTTTTACTTCCTCCTTTCCAATGTGGAGTCCTTTTATTTCTTTTTCTTACCTAATTGCTCTAGCTAAGACCTCCAATATTATGTTAAATGGCAGTGGTCAAAGTGGACAGCCTTGCCTTGCTCCTGACCTTAGAGGAAATACTTTCAATTTTTTGCCGTTGACTGTGATGTTGGCTGTGGATTTTTCATGTATGGGCTTTACTAAGTTGCAGTATGTACTTTTTATCCCCATTTTATGCAGGTTTTTTTTTTTTTTTAACTCATAAACGGGTGTCAAATCTTGTCAAAAGCTTTCTCTGAGTCTGTTGATATGATCATGTGATTTTTCTTCTTACTCTTGTTGATGTGTTATGATATTAATGAATTTATGTATGTTGAATCATCCTTGCATCTCTGGGATAAATCCCACTTGGCAATGATGGATGATCTTTTTGATGCACTGTTGGATTTGGTTTGCTAATATTTTGTTGAGAATTTTTGCGTCTGTCTTTAGAAATATTGGTCAATTTTCTTTCTTGGGGACCTCTTTATCAGCTTTTGTTATCAGTGGGATGTTAGCCTCATTGAAAGTATTTGGGAGTGTTCTCTGCTCTTCAGTATTTTTGGAAGAGCTTGAGAAGAACAGGTATTAATTCTTTCCTGAAGCTTTGGCAAAACTCATTAGAAAAGCCATCTATCTGGACCAGGGCTTTTATTTCTAGGAGACTTGATGACATCCTCGACTTTCTTGCTTGTGATTGTTCTGTTCAGGTTTTCCAATTTCTGATAGATTTTTTTTAAGGTTTTCTTGAATTTTTTAGGAATACAATATTACCATATGTGAATGAATAAAATTAGAGTGAAAACTTATTTTTATTAGTTATATTTTGAGATGCTGTTTGTTTTCTTTTTTAAAGGAAAGGTGAAGGCAGGCATGAAGGCAAGCAGGCAGGCAAGCAGGAGGAGAGAAGAGGAGAAAGCATCTTTATTTTATTTTTTAGTTGTTCACATGGGTTCTTTCCCTCCCGGACCTGGTACTTGAACCCAGGGGTATATGGCTTGCTCCTATGAGGTTGATTGTCCTAACCACTGCTCCACCAGGGTGCACCTTTCTTACTGTAGTTATAAGTCCTTTCTCAGCACTCCTAGTAATGAAAATGAGCATCCCTTTCGTATTCCTGATTTTTAATGTCAAAATTTGAGTGTTACCCCGGAAAGTATGATATGAGTTGCTCTTTTGAAATATATTTTATTTTTTCAAATTCATGATGTTTTGTTCTAAGATGCACCAAATTAGTGATAGCTTGGTGAAAGGGGAAGGGAAGGAATTAACTAATATTAACCTTAAACATTGTTTGAAAGATACTCTTATTTCAACAACATTAATTGTGAAAGAAATGCATAATAGCCAAGTATAGTGTTGTGTTATAACCAATTGATAGTGTCAATAATTGCCTCCATACTCATTTGATGTAACCAGTGTCCACATGGAAGGCAGATTCTATAGTATATACTTTATTACATTTAGCAAGTATCATTCTATTTAAGAATTTAAATATAAAGAATCTGAGCATAATGGCTATCACTAAAAAATTTATGGCCTTATCTGAGAAACAATGAGTAATTTCCTAACACCAAACTATTTTTGTAATTCTGGGACAGATCGTATTTTATTTTTATGTACTATACTTTTAATATTCTGCTGAAATATATATATATATTTTGTATTTTTTTTTTAGGATTATTACACCTATTTTCATAATTGAAGAGAGTTATACTTTGTTTTTTGGTTTGCTATTTCTGTCAGATTTCAATGTCAGAATAGTCTATTAATAAAATAGGTTAGGGCAGTTCATGTGACAAGAATAACCAGTTTCTTGAAAGTTAAATTCAACAAGTGAATCTAGAGAATTTTGTGAGTGAATATTGATACCTTTTCAATCTTTTCCTTCATTTCCTTCATTACTGATCTTAAAAAATTCTTACTAGGCTGATTTTCATAAATGTGTATTTACCCAGAAAATCATGTCATTAAGGCCTTCAAATTCATTAGAAAGTAATATTTGCTAAGTGCCTTACAATTTTCAAGTCTCTTTTATATCTACTTAATTTTTTTTTTATCATTTAACATAGTATCTTTGTTTTGTCTGTCAGATGTTTGACTTTTTTTTTTTTTTTAAAGGAAAACTGCAGACAGGAATGAAAGCAGGCAGGCAGGAAGAGAGAATAATAATAAATTTTATTTATTTTATTTAGTTGTTCATCTTGGTTGTGCTTCTTGGCCCCAGGATGTGAACCCAGGTCACGTGGACTGCACTTAGCCTGAGGCAGCGAACTTAACAGCTACTCTACCAGGGTATGCCAGATTTGACTATTTTAAATCTGATTTTCCCCAAAGAAAATTCCAAATGTATTTACTAACATTCTTGTGTAACCATTTTGATTTAATGTATTTGATTCCTCTGTGATTTTTTGAAATCTGTTTCCATCCACATCAATGTTTGTTTTCTTGGCACAAGTGGTGACTGGCTTCCAGTTTGATCTGTGACTGTTTGGGTCTGGATGCTGGTGTTTCTGGCTTGCTCCAGGAATTACTGCTCCATGCAGGGACAGCTGCTCTCTCTCTTTGATGCAGCCCAAGCATCTAGAACAGTTTCTGGAACATCGTAAGTGCAGTGTGTGTTTGTTGGCCCAAATGAAATAATGAATCTGGGAAACTAGTGGGAAGCTGCTGGAAGCTTCCTCTCCCTGGGAGAGCTGGGGAAAGGGGCAGGGAAGAGGAGGAGACCGTCACAAGGCTGACTGCAGTGGCCCCCTGCCTCTCAACCTATCATATCTGTCCAAATTCTACAGAGGAAGTTCTTTCTTGGAGACGTGGTTGGTTGCCAGCATTGGTGGCCATTTCCTTGTGAGCTCCTTACTCCCATAACTGGGATGTCAGGTGGTAAAGTGTCTCTGGCCCTGGCTAGAGATGGATGGTGGCAGGAGGGTTAAGGTGGGGGAGAGAAGGCCCTCTTCTGGAAAATAGTAAAGGGGAAGAGGTCACCTGTGTAGAGGTGCTGAACAAAGGGGTAGGGGCTGAGGCAAGATGACAAGGCTCTCTAGGGAAGGTTTCATCTGGCTAGAGATGGATGGTGGCAGGACGGTTAAGGTGGGGGAGAGAAGGCCCTCTTCTGGAAAATAGTAAAGGGGAAGAGGTCACCTGTGTAGAGGTGCTGAACAAAGGGGTAGGGGCTGAGGCAAGATGACAAGGCTCTCTAAGGAAGGTTTCGTTTCTGACCCTAGACATCGCTGAGCTTGAACTCAGAATACTGTTAGGCTGGCCCAGGGACAAAAGCAGCAGCGGCCATGCCCGGGAAAACGGCAGCCAAACCCGGGAAAAAGGTGGATGACATCAGAATAAGGGATGCAACCCCCACACCTGGATTCACAGGGCCAATCCCCAATTGCCACATAGGAAGCCCGTGAAATTCCTCTGCTTAAAGAGCCCGCTCCCCTTTGTTCAAGTGCAACTTCCCAGCCCGCGACTTCCCCAGGCCCATTTTGCGGACTTGGGAATTTCGCCCAGGTGTGCAAAACCCCAATAAAGCCCTGGCTATTCGACATTTTTTGTCTAATTGACTTTTTCTCCTCGCGGAGCCCAGAAAAACCTTACAAATACCTGGCCCCAGGCTGCTGAGGATGGGTGTCCATGCAGTGGACTCTGCCATGACAACAAGGGAGACCTGCACAGGTGGACACCTGCCTCCATCCCATCCCCTTCTAGAGTTGCCAGATAAAAGATAGGATGCCCAGGACATGAGAATTTTATCAAAGAAGAATCACTTTTTATGCATGTTTGTTCATGGATTTAGGACCTTTTTATTTACTCAGAATCTGGGGTTAGGGGAAGGCAGTAAAGTATGCCTCCCCTGCACCCCAGGTGTACTCCGAGACACACTCAGAAAAAAGTTGTCTTTAGATGTGAACAAACAAGGTCCCTTACCCCCACCTCACCTAGTCTTGCTCCCCAAATGCAAAGTGTGAAGTCAGCAAACTCTCTGCACCTTCCTCCACTTGGTAATGGCTGTTGGGCATGACAAGTTCAACCTCATAGGTGCTGCTGGGCATAGGGATGAACCAAGATGAGCGCTTACCTTCTCGCAGGGTCTAGTCAGTCAAAGGAAGTGGAGCCAGGTCCCAGGAACTGGTAGCTTGGGCAGGTGGCTCATATAAATTCAGGCCCTTGGCCAGGTGGACAAGGGAGCCATGGAGGAGGTACAGGGGTGTGGGAAACCTGATGACCATCGAGACCGAGGTGTAAAGCCAGTAAGATTACAATGACCCGTCTTCCTAGGCATTTCCTCAAGCCATTTGCTTTCAGGGTCTCTGAAAAGCCGAAGGATGAATCCTAAGTTTCTAGACTACAATATAAACTTTGGGAAGTTAAGTGTCACAGAGGAGATGACCTCTAGGTATTGTCATGTAGATCGTGCTACCCTGAGACTAGCCTCATTTATTTCTGACAGAAGGTTCAAAATTATACAAATAATTTTAATGGACATAATTATGTTCTCATCACAACAGAATGTGGCACAGTTCCACAATTACTCAAAAATGATCATTGTGTGAGCAGCTATTAATTAGTGAGTCACTTTGGAAAAAAGTTTCAATAGATTTGGGAGGCATTGTTAATAACCCATTACGCTATGTCTTGGGGTCAAATCACCATGTCATGTCAAAGCATAGATTTATGGCTCCATTTTTAATCATTTCAAAATAATTAAGAAAGTGCCATGCATCTGACTGGGCAGATATGAGGCTCAGAAACCATATATCTGCATTAGGAAGGGAATGGATCATTTCCGGCCAAAATGGAGATCAAAGCTCTTTCAACATCCATTTGGCAAGAGCGTGAATATTTTATGGCTTCTCAAACAGTATTCTTGCTTTGGGATAAATAGCATTCAGCTTTTTCTTTCCTCTTCCCATGGCCTCCTTCCAAGCTAGGAGACGAAAGTCACGATCAGGAACTTCTGACCTTGACTTGGAATTTCAGGAAGTCTAGCCATCCACTATTGCTAGCAGAGGGTGGGTATTTCAATGTCATCCCCAGGCGGGTCCAGGGGTCAAGCTCTGCCCTTTCCTCTGAGGGAGGGCCTCACCCTTCTGGGGGCCAGGGCGTTGGAAAGCCCTTAGTCTAGAAACCTTCCTGTTTCCCTGGAATATTAGGACATTTGGAGCCTTTGAGAGCAGCCCCCTCTACTGGGATTTCTTGGAATCTTTGTCAGGCCGGGTAGGGAGTCCATGCTTCCTGAGGTGTGCCTGATATGTCACATACATTATCCCAGCCTACCCGTGGAGCAGGTGGTATCATCCTGGTTTTTGTGGTGAGAAACCTGAAGTTCAGAGAGTGAGGGGAGCCTGTGACTTTGCTAATCTTGCACTAGTCTTGGGAAGGAGACCAAGGCTGGAGAGAACCTTTAGTCCAATATGCCATCTAGGTTTTTCTCCCTTTGGTGACTTACCCATAAAGAGGTCATTGAGCCCAGGGTCACCACCTTTTGTGGAGAGGTGCTCACAACCAAATGACTTGTTCCATTCAGCATGAGGAATAAGTATGTATGGTCATTGTTTAAACCCCAAATGCATTGTTTTTATGGAAAGCTGCAAGCAAGAATGAAGGAGCAGAAGCAGGCAGGCAGGAAGAGAGAGGGAAGAAGTGCTTTATTTAGTCGTTCCTCCTGATTGTTCTCACCACCCCCTGGATGTGAACCTGAGACCTCGGGATGTATGTGGACGGTGTCCAACCCCTACTCTACCAGGATGCGCCTGATATAACTTCTTAAAGTGATTAAAAAATTCTATACACCCCAAGTCAGATCCAGCATTATATTTACTGATGAAATGAGAAAAGCATTCACATTTAGTTGAAGACGACCTACTACCCATCTGTGTAAGTGGTCTGTTACTCATGTACATGCACTGCACCGATGTGGGTGGAAGAAAAAGAAGGGACAAAGGACAGGGGGTTCTAGATGGGTCAAAGAATGTCCAGAGGCAAGTTGGAAAGAGGAGGGTGTGGTCAGTGTAATATTCCAACTAATGATGCTGACAGGAGTGTTCTCTTGGGAGATGACAAGGTCCAGGGTGGCTGAGATGGAGGGGAGGAGGACCAGAGGTCAGGCTGGGGTGGGTCTTCCTTGTGGATGCTGCTCACCTAGGGAAGAGGCAGGGACTGGGATTGGAGGGACAGATGGGCACAAGTGCCCAGGTCTTCAATGGATGAGTTGCCTATCATTGGGTGAGACAGTGAGGAGCCAATGAGGTGAAGGTGTGATGGTGGACAGCAGAGAGGAAAGGGACTCGACATCCAATCCCTGAGGGCCCTGGGGAAATGACATCCTCTGTGGAAAGCCAGTGGTGTCAGACAGAAAAGTGGTAAAGGCTGATGATATGGGAGAATTAGAAGGATGGAGCTGTAGTTCTAGAAGTCCCACTGGAGGAACGGGGTATTAAGAGCTCTGTCCTATAGAATGACAAATATTAAAATTCCTAATAGAAATCTTCAGGCATCTGTAATGAGTATATTTATAGCCTTTTATACTTTTCTTTCCTCTGGCACAATGTACCGATTTAAGTATAAATCAGCACCTGATTGAAGCCGAAGAAATTGCTGCTTTCCTTCTACACACTTAATGATTCCACCACCATCATTTTAGCTGGTGCGTGACCTTCCAACTTTGAATGAAAATGCCTTTGACTCTAATTGCAGCCCCCTTTCCGTAGCTCATAGCTGAGTTCATGTGCCTAGCCGGACAGTTTCTTGCTGGTTTCCTTGTGCCCCACCATCCTCTAAACAGCAGAACTTGGCACAGATATCAGCACCATCCGAGGGGGTGCTGACAGATGAGTCAGGGGCGAGGGGCCACCGCTCCATGACTTCTTGGCTGTGGCCATCAATGAGACTCCCAGAGAGGGCTGGGTGAGAGTTCTCCAGAGACTCCATTTTTTACTCCTGGTTTTGGGGAACTCAGCCTACTTGAGGATTACTTGAGAGAGCCTATAAAAATGTCCAGTGGGGGCTCACCCTGGTGGAGCAGCACTTAGGTCAGTTGCCTCCAGAGGATGCAGGTCACATGGCCCTGGGATCGAGTTCTAGATCCAGGGGGAGAGAGGGAGGGGGAGGGGGACAACCAGTGTAAACAACTAACATGGAAATAAAATAAAAATGCTTTTTCCTTTTCTCTTCTCTTTTCTGCCTGTTGGCCTTCATTCCTACCTGTACCTTTCCTTTAAAACAAACAAACAAAAAGTCCAGCAGGAAGGGAGCATGTCAGTGAAATGAGCCAGAAAGAAAAAGAGAAGTATAGGTGGTTTCACTCAGAGGTGGAAGCTAAAGAAACAAAGCAAATGAACAGAAAAGTCTTACCAAAAGTCATAGGATTCAAGACCTTGGCTCCCAGCGGGGTGGGAGAGGGGAGGGAACAAGGGAAAGGAAGCCGGTAGAGGGCACTGGGACTCTGCTCGTGGGTGTGGTGAGAAAGGCACAGAAGCTGAGGTGAATTTTACAAAACAAATAGCAACATAAAAGAAGTAATTGATAAAATGTCTGCTAGGTTTCCCGGTGCATGATCGGCTGTTTGTCACAGGTCCCTCTGGTGGCAGTGGTGTCCCAGCCGGTTGTTCAGCCTCTGTTGCCGCTGCTGCTGGCCGGTGCGGCCCTCCTGGGAGCCATGGCTGTCCCCTCCTGGGATCCATGGCTGTCCCCTCCTGGGATCCATGGCTGTCCCCTCCTGGGAGCCATGGCTGTCCCGAGGAAGTTGCTGGTGCCCAGTCAGGAACCACAGTGCGGGAGCTGCTCATGACTGCCTTCTATGTGTTTTCAGTTCTCAAATTTAAAACCATTTACTGCTGGGAACAGATGTTAAATCCAGGACGCTTGTCAATTGTTGATGCTGTATACAAAAAAGATGCTTACAATTAGAAGCCTGATTGAATTTTAAGTACAGTGATCACAGTGGTTGGAAGGCAAATAATTGAAACGGCAAACAGCTTATGGTGGGGTTGGAAGTAAGCAATGGGAAGAGAAGCTGAACTTGAATTTGAAAACCCATGATGTGGAGTTATAACGAGGAGTTTACAGTGATCGTTAAGTTAATTAATACTTAATTGACATAGAAGCTCTAGCATTACTTAAGGAACATGAATTCCAAATTCATTCATAACTTAGGTGCTGGCAGGAAAAAAGACGTGGATTCAATAATAACAGGCAGGATGATTGCCTGTCTGTTCTGTGACAGAGGTTAGTGTGGAACCTTTGCATCTCTGATTCATGTCTAGATTGCTCCAAGACTAGGAAAGACTGTTCATTTAGGCTCGATGATTTAGATAAAGACCGTGGTAAAGAAAGTAACATGCAGCTTCCCTTTTTAACCGTTAGAACCCCCCAGCTAGGTAACATGAAGGAAGCATGCTCACAATGTTGTGTAGTCATCACCGCCATCCATTTCCAGTGCACTCTCATCATGCCAAGCAGAAACTCTTCTCCCACCAAACAATACACAGCTCTTCATGCCCCCTCCTCCGCCCCACCAAAGAGCTCTTCTCCTGCCTCTCTGAATTTGTGTCAGCCAAGTTAGACCCAGCTGACGCTACCTAATTTCACCCCGACCCCAAACTGCTCCCTGAAATGGCCTGCTCCTCTCATTGTGCAGCGCCTTTATGGATCAGATGCAGGTAGACAGGCCTGAGCCATTACAGGATCCAGCACTCACAACAGTTTCTTGTTCTTCCGACTTTCAGGAGCACCCCCAACTCCCCTGCCCTGCGTGTCTGCTGCTTTGCCAAAATGACTTCCAATCTTTCAGTCTCCGCTCAGAAAAGTCTCCTCTGTCAGGTGTGGTGACCACTTGCTTTTCCTGAGGGTTCTACATGTCTCGTTTCAGGGGTCTGCATAGTACCAAATTATTTTATTATTTGAAAGGAAAGGTGCAGACAAGAATGAAGGTGAGCAGGCAATCAGGCAGGGAGAGAGAGGAGAAAGCAGCATTTATTTTTATGTAATTGTATATCTTTGTTGTTCTCCCTGGCATGGGATGTGACTTCACTTAGGCCAGAGGCAGTTGACCAAACCACTGCTCCACCTCTATTTTTATTTTTCATTTTTAAAGGTATGGTGCAGACAGGAATGAAGGCAAGCTGAGGCAGGAAGAGAGGAGGAAGAAGCACTTTTTTTAGTTCATTTTGGTTGTTCACCCCAGCCCCGGGACATAAACCCAGGGCCTTGGGATGTATGTGGATTGTACTGTTGGCTAAAGGCTGCTGACCAAACTGCTTCTCCAGCAGGGCATACCACCAAATCATTGATCACCAGTGTCTTTAGGGGTCTTTTCCCCAGCGACTGTTAAGCAAAACCAAATCACAGCTGAGAGCAACAAGCAGAGCTGGATTTCATTGGCCATGGAAGTTGCTGCGAGCTAATGCTCTAAAGGGCATCTCAACGAACAGAAAGAAGGGGTAGGGGTTTGTGAAACTAGGTGGGAAAAGGTAATACAAGGTGGGACTCGGGCCGAGACTCATCTTGACTGGGTCAGCATACTGAGTAGTGAGTGCAGCGCCTAGGGAAGTGTGGTTGGCACCCTTTCCCCTGTATATGGTTTGGGCTGGAATTGTCATGGCTGAGGGGGTGTAACTTTTGCTGTTAATGAGAGCAGGTTGCTTAAGACATGGGAGGATTGGAACTTACGCATTCTTGGTACAGGAAAGTCCCTTTGGTTCAAGTTTCTCCTTGTGATCTTGTAGCTTTGGTTCCCATAGGAGGTTCCACTGGGCAGCATATTGTTTCTGCATCTGAAAGGAAATATAACTAAAAAAATAAAAATAGGTGGTTATCCGAGAAGATGGCAACTGTAAGGAAAACAAGGCTAGCCTTCTAGGGTGGCTGTGAGAATGAGATGAGATAGAGCAGATGTCCACAGTAGGCCCAGCACATCACAGATGTGAACTAGAGGTGAAATTTGAGCATAATTATTTTTCAGAACCCCTAACACATGTTGAATTTGGTTTTCAGTCTCCCACGCTACCAGATAGACTCTGGTCTCTGTACTCTTCTTCCTGGAGTAGAATCATCGATGATCCTGAAAGTCTGTGGTCCAGTAGGACTCTGGGAGGGTGTTCCAGCCAGCTTGTGCCTCCCTGCGTGGGGAAGATTCTCTTCTGTTCCAGGTTACCCTGCCTAACCTTGACTGTGGATGATGTTCTTTAGCGTGGTTAAGGGTTTTGTCTGTGGTTAGGACAGTTGAAAAAGGACCTTCTAGTGACAAGACTGGGCGACCCTGTGCCCTTCTTAGCCGGTGAAGCCTGCTGGTGCTGTGCGGGGGGTGTGTGTGCAGTCAAGGAGTCCTCTCTGCTTGGTAGGGGCCTGGGATTGGCCCAGCTGGCTAATGCTGACTGAAGCTGCCTGCCATGACGGATGTTCTTTTGTTGAGCTTTCACTTTGGGGTATTTAGTACAAAAATTTGAGGTAAACAGTTACTGCTCAAAGAGTCACACTCTACATTAAAACCTCTTTATTGGCAATCTGATTTAATGGGCAGATAACTTGGAGTCTGGAGATAGTCATCTGCCATGGGTGGAGCATGCTTTATCAGAAAATGGTGTGAGAACCGGCTGGGCAGCAACCCGGTGGTTCCAAAGCTGCTCTCTGAGCTCCTACAATCCATCGAAGTTGTTTACTGACGTGTCTACCAGCACCCTGGCCTCCCCACTCTGTCCCAGTCTTGCTGGTTTTGAGAGCGCACAAGCAAAACCCCAGGAGGAAAGAGAGAGGGAAAGAGCTGGGCCTGGAAGGTGGGCTCTGACATTTGTTGGCTCTGTGATTTTTTTCGGCCCCACATCCATGTTGCTACCTCTCACTCTCTATACTCTTGAAAGGTCCCTCACTGCCCTTTGGGATGCAGAGAAGTTCTGGATTCGTAGAGGGTCAGGGGGGATTGTGCAGCTCTGAATTGCCTGTAGTGAAAGTGCTTTAAGCTCCAGAAGCTTTCCACTCAGTTTCCAAACACCCAGGGTTGTAGAGCCACTGAGAAGGCTGCTGTACAGGATTGGCCCTTTGGGGTGAGGAAATTGTCAGTGGAAATAAGATGGGATAGCTCTCAACCTCTCCTCATGCTGTGCCTTCCAGAGTCTCACTGTCTCTCACTGGTGTTTTGTCCTGAGTGGGTTCTGAGGATGTCTGAAAGATGTTGCAAATGCAACTGGAATGCCCATCATTTCCACAAATGTGTTCCCTCCTCAGGATGCTGGAAAATGGTGTGAGACTTTTCTTATAACAAGTGAGAAAAAGGAAGATAATTAAAATGAACTAAAGTAAATATTGAAGGGTGAGGTTTGTAAGATCTTTTTTAGCTCGAGTAATATTTCCACATTTCATCTTAGTATTCATACCTCAACTCTGCATAGTGTGACTTGCTGTAGTAAAGTGGAACTGAAGGTTAAGACACTCAGTTCTGTAGCCACAGCGATGCCTTTTTTGTGTAACACCTGACTGGGTAACAAATGGGGTTCTGGTAATAGAATCTGTTAGGGGGTCCACAGTGGTCTTCACAGTAACTCTTACAGCTGACGCATGACTGATCATCTGTAAAATTCATATATGACTTCACCGGTTCCCGCCGACATAGTCCCTGGACTTGTCTGTGTCTTGCCTCACTGAGAAGAGAGGACCTCGGATGGCGGTATAGGCTCATTGGGGGCCCCCTTGTCAAAACTCAGAGTGTTGTTGGCTTGGGAAGAAGTTGTATCCTGTCATTGGCTTTGCCCTTTCAGTCTGTAGAGGTACCCAGTTCCTGTGGTAAGGTTGGCATTGCACCAGAAAGGCCTCTAGTTGCCCAGAAACACTGTCCCCACCAACTTACCTTTGTGTTTAATTCTAGAACTCTGTCCTTTTTGTGTTATTGCAACCTTTTCTCCCTGAAGGAAGTATCAGTAAAATCCTGGTATCAGGAGGCATTGATGGTTCAATTTCTTCCGTGAGTTCAGGGCTGGGCCCTGGAGGCAGAGACTCCCAAAGTCATATAGAGCTTGGGGTTTTGCTTGGTGTCAACTCACCATTTATGTCAGAATGAGACAGCCTTTACTATGTTTGCGAAGGGCTTTGTCCCCAGGGTGAGGGTGTGTGCTGGGTTCCTTCAGTGTGAGCTGCTTGACATGGGCCTTGTGATGCAGTGAATTCTGAGATGATACGATCTGAAAAGAAAGGTGATAGACTGACCTCCGAGAAGTAGCTACGAGAGAATCCAGGGTTCTCTGTGGACCCTGTTTAGGTTTGTTATGGATGTAGCTAATCTTAGTCCCTAAATCTTATGCTGGGAAACCTCTGCGTCCAAGCAAATCAGAATGGCTGGCCACTTTACTTCGAGGTGACCAGAGAGAGCTGAGCCTCATTCTCACAGGGGCTAATCCCTAAACCCAGAGAAGAGAAGGTGGTCGCAGGGCCAGAGGCCAGGTGGTGAGGACACAGCAAAACTCTGCTGCTTGTCCCCTTTCTGAATTTCCTGTGCCACCACCGTCCCCAGTCTCCCTTAAGATGACCTCATTGGCTTGACCCCTCCGTTCCTCCAAGTCCTCCCTACTTTCTAGCTCTGTACTGGCCCCTGTCAGATTCTCAATTTTTTTCCCCCCCAAATGTCTTAGGTATATCTCTCTGTCATAGGCCTCATTTTTGTCCCTTAGGCTTTCCATTAGCTGCTGGAGGCTCTAGGAGGTCGTTGGTCTGCTAAGGGCCTGAGCATCAGCCAGAGGACTGGCTCAGCTGGGACTGCTGGTTTTCCTCAGTGTGTTTGTCTTTCCTGGAGTCCCAGGCTCGTGAGTCCTCACATGTGGCTGGAGCTTCCAGAGCAGGTTGACTTGTAGGGATTGATCTTAAACTCAAAGGGCTCTTGGCTGGTGGACTGCCAGGGCCCTAGTTGTGTGCTAAGGCCACCTTGAGACCCCTCCACTCCCATCTCCTTGTGTCTTGTCCCTCTCTCCAAACTGAATTCAAGCCTACTCGGTCTCACCCACATAGCCTGCGTGTGGTGCCTGGCCACAGCCAAGGGCTAACGAAGGTACACAGATGGAGGATGTTTGAGAAGGGGTGTGGAGACACCAATGTTTTCTTTGCGTTAGTAAAGCTATCATGGGTAGAAAGAAAACTTCGCAGTGTCAGAAGCTGAAAACAAGAGGAGCATACGTAGGCAAGACAAATTCCTTTGGGGTTCATGTCTGAGGTGGGACAGGCAGATTCCATAAACAAATTCCATCAAAGCACCACACGCAGGCAGGCCTGTGAGCTTCCCAAACAGGACGTCACTCGGCTGGAGTTCAATGCCGGAAGAGGCAGAGGAGCACGGAGATTCAGCTCATACCTACATCATAATTTCCGGAAAAGTCAGTTTGGCTGGCACAATCAGAGCATGGAATTGGAGTGAAGAGAATGCCCAAGGAGCTGCTAAGTGTCTTCAAAGGAAACTGGGCTTCCAGGCATGGATTCTGCATTTACCAAAAATGAGCTAAGGGACTTTGGGTGGTCGGGCGGGGCCCTCGGCCCTGCATTAGGAGAGCTTGCCCAGACCATCATGGTGACTGAAGGCTCACCTTCGTGGCCTCACCGCTGGCCCCAGGCACGGAGGAAGGCCTGGTTCTCAGCTGGGAAGAAGCCGGCTTCTCTTTCATATGAGGGGTGTTCGGTAGTCACAGTTGGAGCAGAACCATCAAGGAGGGCCTTTGTTACCTTCTCAGACAGGTTGGTGCAAGGCAGCAATTGTCCTGTTGGGGGCTGGGGCCCTGAGAGCTGGCTGGGAGGTATCACAAGAGGAAGGGGGTCCTGTGAATTGCACTGAAGCTCATGCCTGAGATTTTAGCACAGGAAACGGGCAGGTGCCCCTGGGTGTCAGTTCCAATTTCAAAATTTCTCCTGTTTGCATATTTACATTTTTAGTAGGTTGTTCTTTTAATGTAGGGAGCTACAAGGAAGAAAAGCAATAGACCATTATCTTCCCATCCAGAAAGATCCTGTTGATTTTATTAAAAAGCCCAAGAAAACATTATTAAAAAGAAGCATTTTTATTTTTTATTAAGTGTTCACACTGATTGCTTCTCCCTGGGCCCAGGACTAGAACCCAGGGGTATGTGGCTTGCTCCTTCAGAGGTGATTGACCTAAGCTCTGCTCCAGCAGGGCGCGCCTTAAAAACCATCATTAAGCTTAGAAAATTCAAGTGACAAAAAGGGAAAAATGAAAAAGCTTGAAAACTTCTCATCAATAACTATGACTAGAGTTTGTCTTATGGATTCCCTTGAGAAAAATTACACACATACTTGCATGCATGAATCTATATATTCTTTTTGTTTTTAAACTAAAAAAGATTATACTCTTCTACACTTTGCTTTTTTTTTTTCCCTTCAAAGAATAATAATTTAGCCCACTGACTTCTCTTTGCTGATTTATACGGCCCTATGCCATCCCTTTTCCTAGCTGCATAGTGGTCCATCTAGGAATATACTGTAATTTTACTTAGTTAGTCCTGTTGCTGGTCACTTTTGTTATTTCCATTTTTCCTACAAACAATGTTATACTGATTTTATATTTATTTGTTGGGGAACCTTTGTGAATAAGTTCAGAAAATAAATTCTTGTGGTGGGACTACTCAGTTAAAAGGCATGTGAATTAAAAATCATGATAGATATCCCACTGACACTACTACAAAGACTTAAGAAAATAGACTATGGAAATTGACTTTGTATGTTTTTTTCCTGCAAACTGTTCACATTTATGGTTCATTTTCTATTAAGTCAGCTTTTTCCTTTTGGTTTTTTAATTTAGTTGTTCATTCTGGTTGTTCCTCCGGCCCCGGGTCAAGAACGCAGGTCCTTGGGCTTTACATGGACTATGCTGGCCAGAGTGGCAGACTTACTAACTGAGCCGCCAGGGTGCGCCTCCTATTGTTTTTTTTGTTTGTTTGTTTGTTTTGTTATTGAGTCTTGATAAATTCGTTCTTTGTTGCATTGCTCCTGTGTACGTTTTCTAAGTTTTTCATCTTTTCTTTTTTGGAGGGGAAATAAATTTTAAGTTTTATACAGTCAAATTTATCACCCTTTTCCCATTACCACATTTGGGTTTTGTGCCATAATTTGAAAAAATTGGGATTAAAATTCTGGTTCAGCCTCTGATCAGCTCCATGAGCTCCATATAAACGTGGCTGTATGGGGTTACTTGTGGAAAGAGTTACAAGAGGATGTGTATGTGGGCTGTAGGTGCCTCATGGAGGGAAGGACTTAATGCTTCTCCATCAGCCTACGAATGTGTGTTCTCAATGAATAATCTCTTTTAATATAGTATTTTTATTTGTTTTTTTATTGCCTTATGCATTTTAGGATATTGAATTAGCACCTCAGTCTGTGTGTATTTCACACCAAATCCACCACTAGACTTCATGTCCCTACCACCACCTTGTTCCCTCTCTCCTTCCCTCCCCTCTCTCACTGCCCTGGTGGCCACGGTCTTATGTCCTGTGAATTCGTTTTTTAAAGGAAGAGCACAGGTAGGAATGAAGGTAAGTAGGCATATAGACAGGAAGAGAGAGGGGAAAGAAGCATTTTGTTTTGTTTTATTTGTTCACATTGGTTATTTTTCCCTGATCAGGATGTGGACCCGGTTCCTTGGTATGTATGTGGAAGGCATCCTTTGAAGGAGACTGACTTAACTGCTGTTCCACCAGGGCACAACATGTCCTGTGAGTTTTGTTGGGTCTCCAATGAACAATCTCTTAGGGAAGCACTTTTTTATCTTTTTAATTTAATTTTTTTATTGTAATTATAACTTGCTATGTAGATTCCCCATTCCTTAGATTTATGTCAACACACCATGCCCTCCACCAAATCACCAAGTGTTCTTCTCCATGGTCCAGTGGATTCCACCACCATTTGCCCCTAGCTGCCCCTTTCTTAGGAAAGCACTTTTGCTTCCTCTGTAGCTCAGCTGATCTGGAAGTGGGTGAGATTTTTCTTATGAGAACAAATGATCCAAATCAAGCCACTGGGTTGGAGAGGCCTGGAGACAGCAAGGGATTAGGGGTCTGGGATGGGAGGGCTGGCACATGACGCAGTGTGCTGTTGCCTGTGGGTCCAGGATCATTGCCCCTCTCTAGTCCCAGGTATTCTCTAACCCTTAATCTGCAGACCTCTTAGTAGGAATTGGGGAGTTATGTTCAATCCTGTGACCTGGAATTGGATTCTATGAAATAAGAGAGAAAGTGCCTCCTGTGTTTTCATGGGCATTTGAGACATTGGAACTGACTCAGGTCCCAGAGCCCAGGAAAAATGCAGTTTTCTCCTCCGTGTGTGTGTGTGTGTGTGTGTGTGTGTGTGTGTGTGTGTTTGAGAGGTAGAAGAGTGTCCCTGTACTTCGGGTATTTCTCTCTGGAGAAACACTGGGCTTGCCTTACCCAGACTCAATGGCGTGTTGGGTAGACCTATGGGCACATGTGTGCTTTGTTCCTGTGCTGGGAGGGTGGCTTTTGGGGCAAGCAGAGAACTGCAGTGTTCTTGTCAGTGCTGTATTTGTTCATCCTGGGCCCCAGTGTTGAAAATGAAAAGTTTTTTTTTCTTGCAGGGAACTGAGGAGCCTCGCTTTCAGGCTAGCTGTGCAGGCCCATTCCCGAGAGGCTGGGACCACAGAAACAAACACACACTTCTGGCTGACACCTGTCACACAGGGGAGGGAAAATGTGTTTCTGGAGCTGTTCCTCTTGGCTCTTTGTTTATATGAAACAACATTTATGAAACCTTGATTTATTAATGTAGAATACAATGAGAGAATCTATACTTGGCTCCACAAAATTGTGGAGCCATTTAAAGTTTGTGTTTTTACGATATGATTTTAATCGCCCCTATAATAATATATGCGTGAATATATTCTCATTTTTGAAAAGGAAAACTATGCTAACTAAGGCTGATGTCCCCTTTGAGCACCTCAGTTGTGGGTCCAGCCCCCCACTTCTTAGAGGTTGGCGTGGCTAGCAGTTTGGTGTATATTCTTCCAGATCTTTCGTCTGTGCTTCCGTATGCATTCATTCTCATGGAAAAGCTGCAGTGTTTGTGTGTGTGTCTGTGTGTTGTGCTGTGTATCTGTGTGAGTATAGAAAAACACAAGAGGTAATATTCCAGACATCATTCTACAGCTGACCTTTGTCACTCAGGCGATCTAGCTCTATCAGACTCAGAGGTTGGCCTCATTAAAACAAAAACAAACAAAACTGCTTCATGGTTGTGGTAGTAACATCTCCCCTTCCCCAAGATGTCCACACCGCGACCCTTGGGACCTGTGACTGTTCCCTTATATGGCTAAGGGACTTAGTGGTGTGATTATAGGTCAGGAGCTAGAGAAGGGGAGATTGTCGGGGCATCACAGTCCCTAACAGCGGAAGAGGAAGGCGGAAAGGAGGGAAGAAAAAAGGGTCACGTGACGGATCACGTGGCTGCTCTGAAGGTGGAGGAAGGGTTGGTGAATCGGAATCCAGAGACCTCTGGAAATGGAATGGTCCTCAGTTTACAGCTGCAAGGAGAGGAGCCCCATTGTCACATGGCAGGGAGCCCAGTTCTGCCAATAACGTGACTGTTCAGGGAGTAGGCATGTCTGTGAAGCTCTGAGGGGAACACGGCCTGCAGAAAAGTTGATTTTCATCTGACGAGAACTGTACCAGACTTCTGACGTCTAGAACTGCAAAGTAATCCATTAGTGTTGTTTTCAGTCACTTTGTTTGTGGTGATTTGTTATGGCAGCAGTGAATCCAGGGGTGTCCCTGGTGAGTGTACCCTAGTCATTTAGCCATTTCCCTGTTGCTGAGGAATGTTTGTATTCCAGCTTTCCTCTCTCATTCCCCATCCAGCAGGGGGTTCCCGTATACACTCTCGTGTGCAAGTAGGTGTGGCTTCTAGGGCATTGTGTCCTGAAAGCATCTTTGGTAATTGCCAGTGTTGCCAGAGGGTGAAGAAAAAAAAAAAAAGAACAATAGTACTTATTTGGGGTTTTGGATTTGCAAATTTTAGAATGTAATTTAAGATAAAAGCTAAAATTGTGTGTTGGGAGGGATGGGGGCGGTTTTTTTTTTTTTTTTTTTTTTTTTTTAAGGTGCAGGCAGGAATGGAGGGGAGTAGCAGAGAGCAGCAACAGAGAGGAGGAGGAAGCGTTTAATTAATTGATTGATTGATATTTGTTGGCCCTCCCCGACTCCCGGGTCACAAGCCCAGGTCCTTGGACTGTACATGGCCTGCTAAGCCACCAAGGTGCACCTCTTTAAAGGTTTTTTTTTTTAAGGAAAGAAGGAGGATAGGATTGTAGAAGTATTGACCAAGAACCAGGATTAGTTATAGATCATATTTCTTAGTGTTCATTGGCTTTTAGTCCAGTTAACCTTGCTTGCTATGGAGAGAAGAAAAAGAAAACTTGTTTTCGTACAGTTCTCTGAGAAGGACATGCCTAGCTGGAAGCTGGTCCAGTCAGTACATTGTTTCTCAAAGTTAAAAGTTCAGTGAGATGCAATTTCGGGCACAAGATGGAGTCGTTTAGTCTGCCTCACACATCCCTCTCACACCAGGAAGCAACGAATTCTATGTAGGTGTCCAGTGTGCACACCCACATACAACACTCACATGGAGACGGCAAGAAATAATCCTTGTCCTGTCTACATGCGTTTCATTCTGAGTTTCCTAGGTGACTCTAGTGCATTTCATTCAGAATCAATGCTGGTTACAAGTCACTAACTCTAGTTCACAGTTCACGGATGCATGGGTCTCAACCCATAGTTGAAAACAAATAAAAACCCCAAAACACCTGATTCAGAAGCTGCAGCTTACATAATCTGAGTGTAATGCCACCAGCAGGAAACTGACATTGGCATGATATGTGTGTAAAGTTTGTCCTTTTATTAGTTGTCTGGATTTGTGTAAGCACAAATGCAGTGGGACTGCGGAACTATTCCATTGCTGTCAGGATCTCCCTTTTGCTACTCCATCATCATCACACCCAAACCCCTCTCCTCAGCCACCCCTAATTTCATCTCTATAGCATTGCCACTCATGAGAGTGTTGTGTAAATGGAATCAGCATGTGACTTCTTGAGACTCCCGTTTTTTCCCCCATACAGCATAGTGCTCTGAGGTCTACTCTGTGCTGTTCTTGTGTGTCGGTGCTTCATTCACTTTTCACAGGTGAATAGTGTTCCAACTGAGCGTATTGTGATTCGACCACTCTCTGACGCAGGGAGTTTTTGCTAGTTTCCATTGTTTGGCTTTCATACATGAAGCTGTCGTGAACAGACATGATAGGTGTTGATGTTGTGTGGATATGCTCTGATTTCTCTGGGATTAATGGGGGCAATCCCAGGGTCAGATGATAAGCATATTTTCAGTTTTTTAAGGAACTGACAAAATGCTTTCCAGAGTGGCGGTACCAGTTTACATTCCCACAAGCAAAGTGAGAGAGACCGTTTCTCTCCATCGTCGCTGTTCTCATAGGTGTAGTGGGCGCTCATGTGGTCTTGTTCTGCCCGTTTCTCGTGACTAATGATGTTGAACATCTTTTCATGTGTTTATTTGCCACCTGTATGTCCTTTTTGGTGAAATGTCTCTTCATGTAATTTTTTTTTTTTTTTTTATTTTGAAGGAAAGGTACAGGTAGGCAGACAGGCAGGAAGAGACAGGAGGAGGAAACACTTTGCTTTATTTCGTTGTTCATCTTGGATGTTCCTCTGGCCTCAGGTCTTGAGCCCTGATCTTTGAAATGTACTTACGTGTCACGCCGCCAGGGAGGGCCATCTGTTGTGACATATTTGCTTAGTGGATGGTGTGGTGGGGAGGCACACTGTCTTTTGGTTCTGGGTGGATACTAAGAATTGAAATTTCTAGTCTTAGCATTTATGAACATGGCCTAGTAGTTCTGCTAATTTATACTCCCACCAGAACTTTTTTGTGGCTTGTTTCTCCATGCTTTTGTAAATATTTCATGTTGTTTTACTGATTTTTTTTTTTGTCAATTTGGTGAGCAAAAATAGATTCTACTTAAAATATATACCATTGTTTTACAAAACTCTGTAAGTTTCAGACACCATGCCGACTAGCGACAGACACGGTGTCATTCAGCAGTCAGTTCGCTCTTTGCCTCCATCCTCCTCCCCTCTCCCCGCCCCGCCTGGTAACCACAGCTTTCATTTCAGAGTCTAAAATAATTCTTGTATTCTATTATTTCATTTGCTTCATTTCTTTATAATCTACACAGGAGTGAAACCATCTGATAGTTTCACTTCTCTTTCTGATTTATTTTGCTTAGCACAATCATCTTGCGGTCCATTCAAGTTGTCGTAAATGACAAGATTTAATTTTTTTTTGTGGTAACTGAATAGTATTCCAATGAGTATATATACCATGTCTTCTTTATCCAGTTAGATCCTGATTGTTTCCCCTATAGTCGGTTATATTAATGAAAGCGTTAAAGTTAAAATGAAGAGACAGAGAGGGGAGCTCTCCTCTTGGCTTTTACTCTGCCCATGCCCATATGGCCTGGCAGGTCATATGGTCATAGACCCTAATTTTAAAATCTGCATTTGTCTGAGACCGAGCATTTTTTCATAGGTTTTTGGCATTTTTGTTGATTCTAATAGCCTATTTATACCTTTGCCACTTTAAAAATTTAATCTTAAATAATTCTTAATATTATTTTTAAATTTTGTTTTTCTTTTTCATTTTTTTATTGTTGTAACTTATTTCACATGTTAAGATAAACTCACATGTAGAGGTTCTCCATTCCTTATATACATGTCAACACATGCCCTCCACCACATCAACAAGTGTTCTTCTCCATTGTCCAGTGGGCTCTGCCACCATTTGCCGCCCCTAACCCCGCATCCCATTCTTGGTTGATAACCTCAGTTCTATTGCAAGTGTCCAAGGGACGGTTTTGTTTCATCTGTTCCTTTGTTTTGTCTGTTCACATTCCACCTATGAGTGAGGTCATTTGGTATCTGTCTTCTTTTGACTTGTTTCACTTAGCATAATCCCCTCTAGTTCCATCCATGTTGATTCAAATGACAGGGTTTCATCTCTTCTAAGGGCTGTGTAGTATTCCATTGTGTATATAGACCACATTTCTTGATCCATTCATCTGATGTTGGGCACTTAGGTAGTTTCCAGTTCTTAGCTATTGTGAATAGGACTGCAATAAATGAGGGTGCATAAATCTCTGCAAATGAGTGTTTTTGTATCTTTTAGGTAAATACTCAGAAGTGGGATGACTGGATCAGATGGAATTTCTATCCTCAACTTTTTGAGGAATCTCCAAACTCTTCTCCGTATGGGTTGTACCAATTTGCACTCCCACCAACAGTATAAAAAAGTGTTTCCATTTCTCCACATCCTCGCCAACATTTGTTGTTTCCAGACTTTTGGATAATAGCCACTATTTCAGGTATAAGGTGATATCTCATTGTTGGTTAAAGTTTTTTTTAATTGAAGGGATATTGCATTATGACTTTAACTTGTTTTGGGGTATACATAACATCAAATTTACATTTGCGTATAGCACAATAGGTTTGCTAATATTTCCTTTTTCCCCCTTCATCTACAATTAATCCAGTTGTTTACCCCATTTCTCCCACCCCTCCCCCATCTCTGGTTCCCTTTGATTTGCCTTTTTGTCCCCTGCCACTAAGTCTATTGTTTGGATTCTCGCTTTTTTTCAAGTTCAGTGTTATTTAATTTATGTCATGCATTTGTTTTCTATCTCTCTATATATGAATATTATCATATGGTGTCTATCTTTCTCCTTCTGGCTTATCTCACTAAGCATAATTCTAAGTCCATCCATGCTGCAAATGGCAGAATTTCTCCCTTTTTGATGGCTTCGTGGTATTCCACTGTGTGTGTATATATGTGTGTGTGTGTGTGT